>OX101756.1:68982946-69582946 GCA_944452675.1 Tachina lurida | reverse complement strand
AAGAAAAAAGACGATGGTTGGAAAAAATTTTATGCCGAAAAATTTTTAACGTTGAGGATATAGGCTGCATCAACTTTAAACAAATGGAAATCAAGTATCCAGAATATTTTTATTGTAATTATCATAAATTTGGTGCTTGCGCACTAAAAAATGCTATTTTACTAACAAAAGAAATGTCTTGCTTTAATTAAACTTTTTCACTTTTTAAAATATGAATGTATGTATTATTATAAAATTTTATAAAATTTTAAACAATAAATGTATAAAAAATAAAATTAAATAAAATGTGTTTTCTTATTTCAAATAAAAACTACATAAAGGAAAGAGAAGGAAGTGGGGAGAAGGAGAAATTAACTTTTTTGCTTACTTGCAAATTCTTGGTTTTTGTTTCTCTGCTGTTGAGTGTACTTAGTTTGCTGCTTTAAAATAATCGTAGACAAAGAAAATGATTACCTTGCAAAATATATATGTATTCTACAAAATATTCCACGCACAAGTACCCACGATCACACATTCATACATGTACACATACATACATACATACATATATACACATACATACATACATACATACATACATACATACATACATACATACATACATACATACATACATACATACATACATACACATACATACATATCTCTTAAACAAATACACAAAATATTAAATTACCCGCGACTATCAAGCTGGACCCCCCACACACAAGTATGGGTGTTCACATACATGTGAACACAAGTATGGGTGTTCACATACATGTGAACACAAGTATGGGTGTTCACATACATGTGAACACATAAATAAATATTTTCTCTGATATTACTCATATATTATTACGATAACAAATTTCTGCAGTCTGGCAACACTGGCAATTTTCCCTTTGGTATTAGAAAATAATAATCATGTTTTGCCGTCGGCATTTGGAAAATATAATAATCATGTTTTGCCGTCGGCATTTGGAAAAAATAACAATCATGTTTTGCCGTCGGCATTTGAAAAAAATATTCATATATTGCCGTAGGCATTAGGAAAAATATTCATATATTGCCGTAGGCATTAGGAAAAATAAACATATATTGCCGTAGGCATTAGGAAAAATATTCATATATTGCCGTAGGCATTAGGAAAATCATGTATTGCCGTAGGCACTAAGAAAAATAAATTTTCACTATTTCACCCCCATTAGTATTAGGAAAAATCATTGCATGATTTTCCCGTTGGTACTAGGAAAAATCATCTCATGATTTTCCCGTCGGCATATATATCTACTTATGAAATCTTATTCATATGAAACCCCTTAATCCACCTCACAAAAAAAAAAAAAAAAAAAAAAAAAAAAAAATGAGTTAGGCCCTTTCTATATTAAGGTAACCTCAAAAAAAAAATCACCCGTTCACACAATTAATGCAACCTCAAAAAAATCACCCGTTCCCACATGGGTTAATGTAAACAAAACTCCTTATGTAAACAAAAAATTCCTTATGTAAACAAAAAGTTGGACGGACTTATTGATCCACCCTCGTAGGGTATCAAATTTCACAAATTTCCAAGAATTTTAAAATTTGGGTAATTAAAATTTCAAAATTTAAAAATTTTAATTGGGGCCGGATTCGTAGTTCCCTACTACTCCCTGCAGGAAATGGAACTGACACGAGACTAGTCACGTGGCTGGTCCCCAAGTGATAGGGACCAGTCCGAGTTCTAACACTTCCTATGAAGCGGACCAGTCACTTTTACATGGGGATGGCCTAGGATTGGGTTAATTGATACTTTGTATGCACCTTGTGACTTGTCATTGAACTATCCCATAGGGACCTATTCGATGTATAATAATATAAACTATTTATAAATAAAATTTCGACATTTAACTGTAACAATTAATGCTTATAAATTTTTTTATTGTTACAAATGCAATGATATAATTATTTTTTATCTGAAAATTTTTTGAGATTCGAACCGACAACCTCGTGCATGACAGGCTTGCACACTACCCACTCGACCACAGGGCCATTCATATTTCAAAAGTATAAATATCAATTAAGCTTAGGTTAATATTTAAGTATAGTTACGATGATGGTTCCAGAGTCACATTGAAGGGAACAATTAACATTATATTTACACTATTTGATAGTTCCTGTATTCGACCACATTAAACATGTTCAGTGCCGTTTACTACAATACTAGACCTAGTCCGAATTAAATTGGCTCAAGATCAAGACGATACATCACGAAAATGATCAATATGTCATCATTTAAACGATATGTCTTTTTTCACCATACACTACTCCGTACTTTTGATAACACCCACATTTTCTCCAGCTATAGGACGAGTACATTTGCATCAATTGTCACCAAATTTTCTGCAGGGTATGTACATATGATTAATGTGTACTTTTCTTAATTTTGATTTCAATTTTTCGATATCTGGAATATATCAGGATATATAAAGTTATTTCATCCTTTTATATTTCTCTTAATAAATGCACTCATTGGATCTACTTTAAAAGGAAGTGAACAATATTGTTGTCATGATTGGTATAAGCGGCAACAAAAATTTTTGTCTTTTTCTGAACTCTAATCAGTTTTCATGCTAAACGTAAGAACTATCGAAACTTTAACGGCCTGACCCGCAATGTCGACAAGAAAAATTTCAAAGCCAAAACAAGTAAACAAAAACTATACAATATTATTGCTTCTGTGAAGCACTTTGGTAAGGCAAAAAATAATGGTTTTTTGAAAGTTGAATGTATTGCTTCTAGCCGACTCATCTCGCACAAAAAACTCCTTATTCATGCGCAACAGCAAGTGCTTCAGTTTTTTTATATTCTTGTTTGATTGGGTGCCTATCATGATACAATTATACAGGTACCCGCGAAGCGCCAGCTGTTTTGCTTGTTTCGTGGTGCACTCTGCCAAATGTTGTTTATGTTTTACAACACACACACACACGCTGTTTATCTTTCATTGCTCTATGACAGTTGGCACCAGAAACTAGCAACAAAAAGCCCTGTTGTTTTATTTGCTGTAAATTTGTTGTCGATTTGCGGTTACCTGTATAATTGTATCATGGTGCCTATCATATTTTTCTTTGTTACAAATATCGCAGTTATTTATATATTGGGTTATTCGTATTCTTAGTTGGGGGTGATAGATTATTGTTTTCAATTCAGCGAAGTTTTCATTTATTCCTCTGTGATTATTTCGTTTGTGCTCTTTTTCAATTTTTTCTGTTAATTTGTTCTCGCCTACAATATCTTCCAGTAGCCTTTTACATCTAATGATTTTGAATTGTCCGTTTTCGCTAAAATATTTCTTGACCGTTTCATTAAATACATTGAATAAAGATTCTTCTTTAATTAATATGGCATTAGTCTTATTAGGGTCAAAATGATTTTTTAACCGACTTCAAAAAAAGAAGGAGGTTAACAATTCGTCACTATTTTTTTTTTTTTTTTTTTTTAGGTGTGTAGGTCCATAACTCGGTGCATTTTAGACCGATTGTAAAAATTTTTTTGTTGCCTGAGAGGGTATAGCTTCCCATTGGTCCCATTTGAAAAAAAGTGGGCGGGGTCACGCCCACAATTTTTTAAATTTAATTTATTGATCTTCTACTTATTTGATTGCTGCGAAACCTAGCAAACATCTTTTCTTTGGTTCTTGTAATTAGAAAATTCATGAGTTGAAAAAATGGGCGGGGCTACGCCCATTCAAATGTATTATAACATTACACGTGGTTCCACTTAACTGATTTTTACAAAACTTAGCACACACCTTGAACTCTAAAATAGACAAAATTTTCTTTTAAAAAAATGGGCGGGATTACGCCCATTAAAATTTTATATTATATTTCACAGGGTTCTATTTCACCGATTTTTACGAAACTTGGCACACACCCTAAACTTTAATCAAGGCACAAAATTGCGTTAAAAAAGTGGGCGGGGCACGCCTATTAAACTTTAGTATAATATTTTATGTGCTTGTATTTAACCAATATTGACGAAACTTGGCACACACCCTAAGCTTTAATAAAGCCAAAAAATTGCGTTAAAAAAAGTGGGCGGGGTCACGCCTACAATTTTTTAAATTTGATTTTGTAATCTTCTACTCATTTGATTGCTGGGAAACCTAGCAAACATCTTTGGTTTTTCTAATTACAAAATTTTTAAGTTGAAAAAATGGGTGGGGCTACGCCCATTAAAATGTATTACAACATTACACGTGGTTCTACTTAACCGATTTTTACGAAACTTAGCACACACCTTGAACTCTTAAAAATACACAATCTTGTTTTAAAAAAAGGGGCGTAGCCACGCCCCATAAAATTTAACACTTAATTTCACGTGCTTTTACTTCATCGATTTTTACGAAACTGGACCATATTTCCAAATAAAGAAAGATACTTACAAATAAATTTTTTTTGAATTGACCAGAGTTTAAAAGTATTCACTAAAAAGGTAAAAATAAAACTTAAAAAAAAAAATTAAACCGACTTCAAAAATAAGCACTAAAAAGCAACAAATAATATAGATCTAGTTAAATAAAAGATTTTTATATATGTTACCTACAGTGCCGTTTGAAGTTGGTGCCAGTAATACTGGTACTAAGCACATAAGAACATGCCCGGTAAAAAAACTGCAAGTAATTTTTATGTACATATGTATGTATCTGCTTAGTTACCAATGTTGCTGGCACCAACTTCAAACGGCACTGTAGGTAACATATATAAAAATCTTTTATTTAACTAGATCTATATTATTTGTTGCTTTTTAGTGCTTATTTTTGAAGTCGGTTTAATTTTTTTTTTAAGTTTTATTATTATAGTTATAAGTGTTTGTTCGTCGAAGATTTTTGCAGTTATTGTTTTTCTTTTATTTTTAAAAATATTTTCGTTTTTTATTCTTAATGATCCCGATGTAGTTTTATTAAAAATTATTTGCCGTCGATAGAAATTTATTGGGCAATTAGTTTCCAAAACGATATTTTCATCCTGAGTCCTCTCGTCAGTTTCATCCATTTCAATATTTTGGGTTTCTTCATTAATATTTATTTCGACTCTTGATAAGGCATCTGCGTTACCATTTAAAACTCCTTTTTTATATTTTATTTCATAATCATATTCCTGTAAACGAAGTCTCCATCGGACTAATTTAGAATTCGGCTCTTTAATAGAAAATAGCCACGTTAAGGGTATATGATCCGTTTCTATCAGAAATCGCCTGCCGAATAAATATGGTCTCAATTGTTGAGTTGCCCATACAATTGCGAGTAATTCTTTCTCTATAGTGCTATAATTCTGTTCATGATCATTAAGTGTTCTACTAGCAAAACAAATAGGATGTCCATCTTGGGACAGCACTGCTCCAACTGCAAAGTTGCTTGCATCTGTTTGCAAAAGAAACTTTTTATTGAAGTCTGGATATGCCAAGACAGATGGATTAGTTAATCACTTTTTTAGTGTGTCAAAACTTTCCTTGTAATCAGGATCCTTAATATCAATTCTAGCGTCTTTCTTCAAATACTTTGTCATTGGTCGTGCAATTTTCGAGTAGTCTTTAATAAATTTACGATAATATCCTGCGAGACCCAAGAATTGTTTAATTTGTTTTTGGGTTGTTGGTAATGGAAATTTCTGTATGCATAAAATTTTATCTGGATTTGGCTTTATACCTGATTCGGTCACCACATGTCCTAAAAAACTAGTTTCTCTTTTCATAAATTCGCTTTTATCTAACTGGATCTTTAAATTTACTTCCTTTAAACGATTAAATACTTTTGTTATAGATTCCAAATGCTCTTGAAGTGAGGTTGAAAATATTATTATGTCGTCGAGGTATACGAGACAAATTTTATTAATAAAATCACCTAGGACATTATTCATCAGCCTTTGAAAAGTGGCTGGTGCTGTTTTTAGTCCGAACGGCATACGAAGGAACTCGTAGTGGCCGCCTTCTACGCTGAATGCGGTTTTTGGAATATCTTTTTCATTTATTTCAATTTGGTGAAAGCCCTTAGCAAGATCAAGGGTCGTAAAATATTGACATCTTCCCAACTTCTCCAAGATTTCGTCGATATTGGGAATCGGGTATTTATCATCAATGGTGACTTCGTTTAGCTTACGATAGTCGACCACTAATCTCCATTTTTTCTTTCCGCTTGCATCCAGTTTTTTCGGTACAATCCATACTGGAGCTGAATATCCTGATTATCCCACCATTCAACATTTCTTTAATTTGTCTACCCACTTCTTCTTTGTGAATGTATGGGTATCTATAAGTTTTTGTATTAATTGGAATGTTGTTCACAGTCCTTATTTCATGCTTTATTGCATTAGTAAAAGTTAAATCACTATTCTCTGTATAAAATATTTTTTTAAATTTGTTTATTAATTGTAATAATTTCTCTTTTTCCTCGCTATTGAGGTGCTCAACTCTTATTTGTTCCGAAATTGGAAGTTGTTGAGTTTCCTCTCTTATATTATATATGCAAAAATTTTCTGTTTTAGCGTTTTCAATTTTAAAAGGGGAAAATTTTATTATTTTTGGGGTGTCTCCGCTAAAATTTATTGTAGCGTTAATTTTAAAGTTATCTGCTTCATATACGCCTTCTAATATCTCTAGGTCTTTATCGGTTGAAAATTCTTGGTTCTTGTATACTAATCCTTCTTTGCATTCTACGGGCAATTCGACTTGATATATTCCTGGCTTCTCAAAATGATATTCTACTTGTTGATCTTCCTATTTTAATGGTATTTTCTTCTCGCCCATAATGATTACGTCGTCGTTCAAATTTATTATTGCTCCTAATGGCTTTAAAATATTATTTCCTATCAATCCATCGTAAAAGTCATGGAAGTTACAAACAAAAAATTCAATTGATTCGTCCTTACTACCTAGTTCTTCAAAAAGAGGGATACGAACCTTTTTATTTATTCTGATTATATGTTGTAGAGTTTTAATAGTTATTTCATTCGTTGGTATATTCCATTTTGGGTGGCATATGCCTGGATTAATAATTGAATGTGAAGCTCCTGTATCAATTAAAAACCTTAAATAGCCTAATTTAGATTTTATTGTTATATGTGGTAATCTTCCCGTGAGGCTGGAAATTGAAAATTTTCATATGTTGGTTGTTTTTTGACGTTTTGGAAAATTTGACGTCCATAGGTTCTGGTTGGTTATTTTGCTGGTGACTTATATTTGGTGTATTATAGGAGCTATTAAAATTTCTTTGTTGGGTTGAATTATTGTTAGGCCTATATTGAAAATTTTGTCTATGATAATTTTCTTGTGAATTGTAATTGGGTCTGTGTTGGATATTTTGTCTGTTATGATTGTTAGAGTTAAAATTATGTTTATATTGAGGATTTGAATTTGGTCTTTGTGAACTAGAATTGTTTCTGTTATCATTTTTGTAATTTTGTTTATTAAAATTTCGGTTTCTTGGTTCATTTTCGGTTTGTTTGATCTTGTTGCCATTGTATGCATATCCTGCTTGGAAAAGAATTTCCATTGCTTCCTCCAGCGTATTTGGGTTTCGACAAGTCAATATAGTCTTCATTGGTTCAGGAATTTTTCCCTTAAAAATATTAAGTGCTGATTTCATGTTGTTTTTGGCTATTTCGGCTGTGCCAGGATTTTCTCCCATTATCATACTGGTTTTATTATTTAATCTCCGTAACCTATCTTTTATTTCGTTATAGAATTCTGTCGTATTTGTTCTGAATATTACTGCTCTCATATTATCATAAAGTTCCTCTAAGTTCAATCTTTCTCCAAAATTATTTATAAGGACATTCTTAATGTCTGCCCACGACTGTACATGAAAATTTATTTCCATTACTTCCCTAGCTCTGCCTTGTAACCTACTTTTTATTATATCAGAGAAGAAAAGTTGGGACATTTGGTCATATTGCGTTAGTATAGGGTGTATTCTATCTATAAGGGTAATAAAGTTGTAAAGGTCGTGTCGTGTTCCGCTAAATTTAGGTAATGTTTTGAGATATTTAATAGGGTCAAGGGTAACAGAAGGTGCTTGGGCCATGATTGAATAAGGTAAGTATAAGTAAAAATAAAATGAATCTATATATGTCAAACACTTAAAAAATTTCACCTTACAATTTCACCCAAAAATTTCAATGATTCTCTTTCCTCTTTTTTTTTTGTCAAAAAGATTAATTTTGTGTAAAAAACTTATTTATAATTTATATGATTTTTTTGTTGTTCTTATTTTCTTTTTCTTTTCTTAAAAATTTTTTTTTTTTTAGTAATAACTTTATAAAACTTAAATATATGTATGTACGTATATACTTATAATATTTGCAAATAGCTCACTTTATATAAACGTTGTCTTCTTCGCTTTCCTTGTTGAAAATTGTTGATTTGTCTTCTTCCTCAATCGAAAAATATTGATGTGATGTCTTCTTTAAATTAATTGATGATTTGACTTCTTCTTCAGTTGGAAAATGTTGATTTGATGTCTCCTTAAAATTATTTGATGATTTGACTTCTTCTTCAGTTGGAAAATGTTGATTTGATGTCTCCTTTAAATTAATTGATGATTTGATCTCTTCTTCAGTTGCAAAATGTTGATTTGTTCACTATCCTTAATTTTTTTAAGGATTTTTTTTTCTTTTATTTTTGTTCAAAAACGATCGTCACAACCTTAAATTTTTTTTAAGGATTTTTTTTCACTTCTGTTCAAAAAAATTATCAAGTCACAACCTTAAATTTTTTTTAAGGATTTTTTTTTTCACTTTTGTTCAAAAATGATCAAGTCACAACCTTAAATTTTTTTTTAAGGATTTTTTTTTCACTTCCGTTCAAAAAATGATCAAGTCACAACCTTAAATTTTTTTAAGTTTTTTTTTTTCACTACGCGTTAATTATAAACATAAAAAAAATGTCCTTGATACTTCAGGGATATTTTTCCGCGCATCCCATCCTCGTCGGCAATTAAATCATTGGTTTTCTTGTTAACCAAAAACAACAATTCTTACTTTATTGAATCAAAGAATATGACTGAGTTGGTTTATAAAAGTTCTTAATATTAAATACAAAATCAATAATAAGAATTTGACAGAACTGCACAAAATTTATTAAAGCAAAAAATAAATAAAAATACAATAAAGATTTCATAGAATTTTCATTACTAAAATTAATAAGTTCAACGTCTCTTAAGAATTTCGATCGTAAAAAATACATAGAAAGCAAAAGGGAAATGCACTTAAAATTCTTAAGAATTTTGGTTACAAATATTGTCAATGGAAAGTATAAGAAATGCAATTTCAACTATTTCATAAACAAATAAAATTCGATAGAAAGTGTACATGTATGTATGTATACATATGTACATGTATGTTTATATTAATATTTCGTGTGATGGTGCAGTGGATATCGTAACTTTTAGGCTGAGTGTTGAATTTCTGCCAATTAACCAATATATTTGAGTTAATTTAAGTTTCATTTCGGTTAACTTAGAGCAAAGAATATAAATCATATAGAATGCGCATCTCATACAAGCTAAAATTTTCTATGCGGGTATTTCCAGTACTACCCGTCCAGCATACGCACTCTCATTTCTTTCTGCAGTGTATGCTGCGCTCGCATTGCTGAGAGCGAAAGCATGTGTGTATTTATGTTTGATTTTTATTATTTTGCTTTTTTACAGTCTCGTAGACAGCGTATGCAATGATCAGCGTTGCCGTTTTAGTTACTTGTAACCAAAATTGGTTACTTTTTTCCAATGTGTACTTGTGTACTTTTTTCCATTTTGGTTACTTTTTTTAACACAAAATTAACAATTTTTATATGGTATTTAAATTAGAAGAGAAGATTATTTTTATAATATTCAAATTTGTTTCACATAATCAATTTTCGCTTACGATAAAATTTTACATCCTGTACTCGTATCTTAAAAGTTATAAAATATTTGGCATTTTGATAATTCTTAACTATGGATAGGACCATAAAATTTTAATTTAAATAAAAAGGTATATTTTCAATTAAATCTCACTTACGATAAATATCTAAAATAACGCTCAATACAAATATGAAACTGAATTACAAATTTAAATGTAATAGCTTAAAAACATTGCATCCTAAACAAAAAATGTGTGTATTTCTCACTATCAAACATAAATTTGTTTAATTTTCTTCCCGTTTTTTACATTCACTACGAATCAATAGCGGGAACAAACGTTCCCATGAAGTTCCCTATAGCAAATTTCCCCTCATGGGGAATGAAAATTTCATGAGTTCAAAAATTTCACATTTTATTCACGATAGGGGTGAATGTTTACAACGTCAAGCACTGGTGCCAGAAAATTTTACAAAAAATCTGGAAAAATTGGCTAAAAAATCTGCAAAATTATTTTAAAAAATCGGAAAAAAAATCTGCAACAATAAAAACACCTATATTTAGAACTGTTTTTCATTTTGTTTTCGAATTATTAACCGTCTTCAATTAAGGAGGAGGTTATATGTTTGTCATGTATGCATTTTTTATTTAATTTGCGAATTAAGATAAATTATCTTGCTGTATAAAAACATATACCGATATTACAAATTCTTTAAAATAATGGCACATATGCGTGACTGTTTATGATTTAGAGTGCGATATGTTTATATGTATGTATATTCATACATCTTTGCACAGATTAGCTAGTTTGTTTTTACCATTGTTATGTTGGTAGTATGGTTACTGCAAAATTAAACGTCAAACACTACTTATTTGTTAGTGTTTCTTATGTGTATGTTTCTGACAGTGACACCATGGTTATTTCTGTTACGGAGTAAAGAAAAACATGAAATATTGATGTTACACAAGCATTTCAGAAAATATGCAAATTTCATTTTATAATTTTTTCAATGAAAAATCAGCAAAATGCAGAGAAATCTGCAAAACTGGCAACAGTGACGACAAGCTGTAGCAGAACTCGAAGCTCTGTCGCTGTATCGTACAGTGTGACCGTTTGATCGACTACAGTGGCAAATTGCCACTTTTTCGATTGCCTTCCCTCTTTTTGTCCCCCTTTTTCTAAAGTAAATTATATAATAATACATTAAAAATAAGAACTTTAATGTAGTTGTGTCGATTTTTTTAATGTTGTCCCTTTTTTTTTGATAAATCCTCCCCTATTTGGTGAAACTTTTTGAAAAATGTCATCGGTCACCCTGGAAGCAAATGGTCTCTCTCTGCGTGTTTGCTTGCGCTTTATACTTTCCCCCCTCATCAGTAACGAAATCAAAAAATTTTTAATTTTTTAGCTCAGACGCGCATTCTATATAATTTATATTCTTTGCTTAGAGTCAATATGATATTTCCATGTAAGCCTTCGATCAAGGTGTATTCCAAGGTATTTCACTTGAGAATGTTGAGGAATATTTTTATTGTTGATTCGAATGGGAGAACAAGTATCTGTTAACGTAAATGTTATATGGACACACTTTTGCTCATTTACTTTTATTCTCCATAAATTCAACCATATTTCAAGCTTGGTAATGTGTGCTTGGAGATTGCGGGATGCCTCATCAGGGTTTTTGTGAATACTCAAACAGGCTGTATCATCGGCAAATGTAGAAGTGTGTATGTTATTGCTCACAGGCATATCACAAGTATATATTAGATACAAGACTGGCCCCAGAATACTACCCTATGGCCCACCAGAAGATATAGACTCGGGTACACTCATGAAGTCTCCTTCCACAACGGTAAACTTCCTATCAATAATATAACTTTCCAAAAGCTTTTGTATGTTTATTGGTAGGTATGTCTTCAGTTTTAAAACTAGGCCTTCGTGCCATACTTTATCAAATGCCTTAGAAACATCAATAAAAAGGGCAGAACAATACTTTTTTTCTTCAAATGTCCTCCTTACAACTTGAACCAATCTATGCGTTTGCTCAATAGTGCTATGCTGACTTCTAAAGCCAAATTGATGGTCCGGGATGCACCCAGTATCAGCTAAAATTGTGGACAATTTAGTCATGAGCAGCTTTTCGAAAAGCTTTGAAATTGTTGATAGTAAGCTTATAGGCCTATATGACTCAGCCTTGGTAAGATCTTTGCCTGGCTTTGGAATCATTTTAATCTTGGGAAGTTTCCAGTTATGTGGAAAATACTGCATTCGTAAAATTGCATTAAAAATAAATAGCAAGATTCTTATTGCAATATGAGGCAAGTTCATCAGCATCTTGTTACTAATGCCATCAATACCTGGAGCTTTCTTCGGGTCGAGTTCAGCAACTATTTTTTGTAGTTCACGCATCTTAAACCTTAAGGGACGAGGGGGTAGACATACTACACTCGGTAATCCGGCAGCACCCGTACATGAATTGGGAGTGAATACACATTTTAAATGCTCAGAAAATAAGTTACCTTTCTCACTATCGCTTCTTGCCCAGCCTCCGGTCGAAGCACGCAGTGGTGATTTGAGATCAACGGGTCTTTTAAGATTTCTAGTAGCGCGCCATAAAGAGTAATTAGATGTTGACGTTACATTAAGACTTTCTAAGTACTTTTCCAGCACTGCAGTCTTTTCCGACGATAGCAGCTCTTTGAGTCATTTAGTACATTCTTTAAGTCTGATTTTATTTAGGGGTGATCTGTGTTGTTGCCATTATCTTCTAGCTCTCCTTTTTTCACATACAAGACGTTCAATTTCCGTAGAATAAATTCTATTAAAGCCAGTCTGCGGATAGGAAGTAGTGGCATGTTCAGCAGCCTGTTTAATATATTCGTTAAGATTGGCAATATTAAATTCAATATCATCAGGTGATCGAAGCAATAAGTAGAATCCCCACTCGAAATGACATCTAAGCCCATTTTTGAAATTGTATTAAACAACGCTCTACCTCTAGGTGTAACAAGACGCGAGCCCCAGTACGTATGTCTTGCATTGTAGTCACCAGCTGCCACGAAACAAGATCCAAGCGATTTGTAGAATTTCTCATACTGATCTTCGGTAACTGAAAATCCGGAAGGTGGGTAAATTGAAGATATCACAAAATTCGCACAAAAATTTTCTACGAAAATGTTCGTAGCTTGCATATATTCTTCACTAACGTTCTCAAGGATATAGTGCTTGAGTCTTGACATAATTAAGGATCATTTAAAACTAAATAATTGTAACTATTTTGATTTGAAAGTAGTAACTGATTTAATAGAATTGTTCAATTCCAATATATATGTATGTATGTATAAAAAGCTGTATGTTTTGTTTTTGACGAGTTTTGGACGTTCTCGGATAATTATTTTGACGATTTTGAAGATTGTTCGCTCTAAATTTGACGAATTGGCACCTATTTCATCTGACAACTATGAAGGGATGTTAAATTCTACAGTGCACATAGGTAAATTATGAAAACCACTTGTCCTAATGAACTATCACCTACAACCACTGTTGCCAGATAATTTTATGAAAAATCTGCAAAAAATTGCCTGAAAAATCTGAAAAGTAATTTTAAAAATTCCGCAAAAAATCTGCAACTATAAAAATACCCTCTTTTTGAATTGTTTTTAATTTTTTTGAATTTACATAAATTATCTTGCTATACAAAAACATATGTTGATATTACAAATTGTTAAGGTATGGTCACACTTGACAAATATTTGCCAAAAAAAAAAGCGTAACCAGCTAATAATGAGAAATCTTTTGCTTCAAACACGTGTTTATTAAGTTTATTAGTTTTGTATTTAACAAATAGGCAAAGTTAAAGAATAGAATATTATTGGAAATTATTGAACTTAATAAACACGAGTCTGAATCAAAAGACTTCTCATTAGTATTTGCTGGTTACGTTTTTTGGGCAAATTTTTGTCAAGTGTGACCGTACCTTTAGTGTTTTGTTTGATGTATGTGCTATGGTTACGTTTTTGTTGTTAATCATATTTTTTAATGTTTTGGTTTCTGTTAGTCTAGGAATAAATGGTACACTATAAAAATTTTTTGTTCTTCTCTTGATTCGACGTTGTTTAAAAATTTTTTGTTACTCAGTGTTCTGTTGATTATGCTGTTTGTGATGTAAATTGGATAATTGTTCATAGTGAGCATCCGTCTTATTTTATTCATATTTACATTTCTAAATTTTTTGTCACTTATATAAATTACTTTCTATACCAAATTGGTTGCAGCGTTGATTTTCATTTTTATGGATTGCGTTGAATTGTAATTTATACTTCGTCCTGATGCAGTCGGTTTCATATACCAATCTGCGGTGACTTTATTTTCACTCCTGATGATAAGCATGTCCAAATACGGTATTTGTTGTTTTTTTTAACACAACACAACCCGCGAAGCGATTAGCTTGTCTGCGGAAAACACCCAGGGTCTATGGCGGGAATCGAACCCACGACTTCTGGACTGAGAGGCTAGCATCGCTATCACTCAGCCACAGGGGTTCGATCGTAAACTGTAATTTATTGTGAGAATCGTTGAGTGTCTCTAATATAAAAATTTTGTCTTCTTTATAAATAACTGCAACTAGGTCGTCTACATACTTCTATATGAATTTTATATCTATATTCCTCTCTTTTAGTTTGTTTATTACATTACCAAGTAGTGCATCTAACACTACATCTGCAACCGTTGGGGACAATGGATTTCCCATTGGCATACTATATCCCAGCGAAAAGTTTAAAAAAGGTAATCGGGTTTGGAATTAAGCATTTTTGGTGGAAGCTGTTCCTTATTGGATTACCAACTTAATGATTTAAACAAGGCGTGAAACTAAAATAATCGATTCTTGAGAAGTACTTACTTTTTTATTTGGCAACTTGTTCACGTAATCTATTTAATCTAAAAAAAAAAATGATTCTCCTCATTTAGCAACTTGCACATAATTTTTTTAAATTTTATGTAATGTGTTTTATAAGCGAGTAAGGAAATTTGGTAATCAGAAAAGTAAGTCATTATATGACAATTAGTTCTGATGGTAATATGTAATTTTTTGTTGGGATGTTTGATGGTAAAAATTTTCATTATACGTGAAATAATTGTTGTCAGTTAAGGCTGGTACTCTGTTCAAAGTTGTGAAAAATTTTCTGCACCATTGATTCTTTCGCGTGAAAAATTTGGCATGTACTAAATGTAGCCCAACTCGCGTTTTTTTATAAATTTCTTGATTTTATTGCTTGAAAGTATGCAACATTGTTAAAACTCCGTGCGAAAAAAGCACTGCTCATGTTGTTTCGCAGCTTAACTAAAATGATGCCAGATTAATTTTGCATGGAAAAACATGATGTCCGATAGATTTTATATGTTTTTCATAATATGAACAGAGTACTACTTTTGCGAATTTATTTCGTAAATATTTCATACCAAATACTTTTATATGTAATCTGATAGCATTTCGCACGAAATTGTAAACAGAGTACCCGGCCTGGTATAGTTATCTATTCTCTCAGAAGTTCCCATTTGTCAAGTATATTATTTATCGTGTATGTTCTGGCTTTCACATCGTTTTCACATTGTTTAGAATGTAAGTAATAATGTTTTATTAGTATGAATCAATTCAAACACATAAATTTGAACTGTACTAATTTTCTTTGTTTTCTTTTGTCTTCAAGCACTTGGAACTTGAAGATTAGAGATTTTTACTTTCAAGCACTTGGAACTTGAACGTAATGTGATCAATAAATAAAAGCGAGTTTTTTACTACTGATACAAACATAATTTTTATTGGAATATTTATACTACAATTATTAACAATTAATTGTTGAGTCAACAAATATGCTTAAAACAAAATTTACGTTAAATTGACCAATCAGATTAAAGCGACAATATTTTCAGTTAATTCAGTGTGTAATATGATATCTTTTTATTTTGTTTGTCAGCTAATTGAGTGCAAGTAAACAGTATTAATAGTATTCACTAACTTTTGTATTATCATTAATAATTATTAAGTGGATTCACGGGTTTTTGAACATTCTTCCCCGCGTTGAACGATTGTTCAAAATTGAAGAAAGTTCGAAGTCGTCATGGTCAGGTTAATTTGACTGGTCAGGTTAATTTGATAAAAAAAAAAAACAAAAATAAATTTTAAAATATATTGGAACATAGTGTTGTTATTAAAACTACGTTAGTAAGTGAATTAATTTATTGAGTCTCGTCGTCTGCTGCTAAAACATCAATGGTAAATTTGGAATGCTGGCGTGGCATTGGTATAGGGGTCATCTTGTGTTCTTCAACGTATTGTTGGAGCTCAATGTCCTTTTCAGTGGATTCGATTGATGTAGTTGGATGTGGGTTTTTGCATTTTTTCTTGATTTGCATGTTGACAGCAAAATGATTAGTGCTATGATGCTTACTACGAGTGCTAGGTATCCAATTATATAACTCTGAGTCTGGTGGGTTTTCAATTTATTAGGTAACTCAGCAATTTCATGTTGTTCCAGCGACCTTTGTAGAGTTGTTAGGTCCTTAATATTCTTGGCATATACACTCTCTAAATTTGTTGAGGTTGATTCGTTATTATTTATGAAGACTGTAGTGTTTTTTGGTAGTGATAAGTCTGAAATTTTGCCAAGACTTGTGTATGATGACCTTACTGTGCTTGATATAGTTCTCAGTCCATTCATGTTGACAAAATCTTGCTTGAGTATACATTCTGGATCAAGCGTCAGCAAACCGGAGCCCTTTAGTGATATAGGAATGATTTCACTGTTGCAAACAGCTGTGGCCCTTGAAAATGGTGACGCTACATATATCCATTGATTGCCTTTGCTGAGGGGTACCCATCTGATATCAGTTTTCTCCAGCACACAATTTGGTTTTGTTTTATTGTGGAATAAATTTATTTCACATGTACAGACATCTGAACCATAGTTGTAACGGATTTGAATGTTGGAACATAGGAAAACGCCTTGTTCAATCGTGTCGCAAGCACTTAACTCAGAATTTGTAAAAGGAATGTATTGTTCCCGCAAAGTAGATATAGCCAAGAAAACAGTACATGGTTTAATGGCTACCACGGTATTGTTCATTATATTGGGTACAGGAATCAAATGAAACAGCTTGAGTATTTCACGTTCAACCAATGGTAAGGTTATTTTGAAAACAGCGTGGTGGTGTGTTAGTCTGCCCTTAACCTTCATGAGTCTGAATAATTGCAGCAAGTCAGTTTTTTCTGTCACTGAAAGTTTCACTGATGGTGGTGAATGGAGGATGATCTGATTAATTTCACTTTGTAACTGTTCTGGAGTAAGTAGCCATGGACTGATTTTTCCATGATGAGTATCCATTAGGGTGTCAAGGATTGATGATTGTATCTTTCTTATATTGTTTGCGATTAGAGTTAATTCCAGAACTGCTGAATGAAGTAGTTGATTTAGTTGTACTTGTATTAATGCATTGTTGATGTTATTTATATCATTTGAATAGATTTTAATTTCTTTCTCCAATCGTTCAAATCTTGACTTAGCTGTTATTTGATTCTGCCGGATGATATTAATTGTAGAATCAACAATTGATGTTTGATTCTTCAATAATTTTAGCAAATATGATTGATTGTCGTTGACTTGTTTCTGACATCTGTTCTGCGTATTCAGAGTCCAGGACGCCAAATAATGAATGGGCAACGTTACCAACGATATCCAGCACCCCTTTTTTAACTCGTAATAGTCGGTTATCTAGTTGTAACTCACTTTCCATGTGTTGAAAGTGGTCAAAGATACTGAGACAAGATGAATTTGTTTCTAAAATTTTACACAACGTTTGTAATGACCGTGTACCATTGACAAGAATTGATGTTTCTGACCAATAAGGAGCTAAATCATAGTATACAAATAGATTCCATTCCGTAGTTGAAATAGCTGTAGTTCCAATCTGTTCAAAATGGATTCCTACCTTTGATCCAAACTTCTTATTCTGGACTGGAGTTCCAAGAGCAAGTGGTACCAGCAATAATAATGTGATTAATGCCATGGTTAGATAATTTGTTGGTATTTTGATCTTTTTCTGCCTTTTAGCCTCAGGCTCTTCACTTGACGTAGATGTGGACTCACTTGTTGCCTTACTATTGTCATTAATTATTGCTTTAGGGTCTTGGTCGATAGGTAGTAACGCGATTCGATGTACTGGACGTTTGAACTGCCCATTAGCTGTTTTTACTTCGACGACCCTGACAATACCATCGTCACCAGGATGAGTGTTTATTACTCTCGCCAATGGCCATTTCATGAATGGCAGGTTGTCCTCTTTTATAATTACCATGTCCCCAATTTTAAGGTTAGGGGATTGCTTGTTCCACTTATGACGTTGCTGAAGTTGATTTAGATATTCAGAAGACCATCTTTTCCAAAATTCTTGTTTGAGGTGTGCTACAAGTTTCCAATGCTGAAGTCTCGAATTATTGATTGGAATAGCCCTACTATCTATTTGTAAAACAAGGGGTTCGCCTATGAGAAAGTGGCCAGGAGTCAGTGCTTCAAAACTGTTTGGATAATTTGACATAGGGGTGAGTGGGCGTGAATTCAGTATTGCTTCAATTTCTATTATGACTGTTTCCAATTCTTCTTGTGTCAAAGATGCCGTTGCAACACTACGGAGTAGCAAATACTTTGCTGATTTTACAGCAGCTTCCCAGAGTCCTCCAAAGTGCGGTGCTCTTGGTGGAATAAAATGGAATTGTATTCCTCTTGCGCTGGCGGTGGAGATAACCAATTCTCGTCCTTTATCAGAGTAAATGGTGTCAGCTAGTTCTGATAACTGATTCCTAGCTCCTACGAAATTAGTAGCGTTATCTGAATAGATATTTTGGCACCGACCGCGACGACCTATAAAGCGCTTTAATGCACCAATAAAAGCTTCGGTTGTTAAATCGGAGACCAGTTCAAGATGGATAGCCTTTGTTGCAAAACAACAAAATACCGCTATATATGCCTTTGTCTGTTTTTTGCCGCGGACCCTGTAATGAATCCAGAATGGTCCACAATAGTCGACTCCGGTATTAACGAATGGACGTGCCGGAGTTATCCGAGTATGAGGTAAATTGCCCATGAGTTGTTGGCACAGTTGCGGATGTGCCTTAGCACATCTTAAACATTTTTGAACTGTGGATCTTGCCATTATTTTGCCTTTTATTGGCCAAAATCTTTGTCTTATTATATTCAATAATGCTTGCGGTCCGCAATGATTATTTTCTTCATGGACCATCTTAAATAGAAGCTTTATAAGATGATCATTATATGGAATCAGCATTGGATGTTTCACGTCGTACGGCAACGTGGAGGCCTCCAATCGTCCTCCAACTCTCAGAACACCTTGCTGGTCAAGAAATGGCGTCAAACTAATAATTGAACTTTTCCTTTCAATCTCCTTACTTTTCTTAAGTTGTTCAATTTCCGGTAAAAAATCATATTTCTGAATGGCCTTTACAATCACACACAAGGAATTATGCAGTTCGCTTGGAGTAAGTGCTCTATGTGTTGCTCGCTCTTCGTTTTTCATTCTTGCATGTTGGATGAATCTGAGACCATAACCTATTATCCTCTGTAATCTTCCGAAGGAATTTTTGTGTTGAATTTTATATATGTAATCGTCAGAGGCAACTGTATTAAGTGCAACTGAACGTGTTTTCTTCATTTCGATGTCGCTGCTGATTTGTAACCGATGAGAGAAATTAGGTGGCCACATTTCTTCTTTTCCATGTAGAAACAGTGGTCCGTAGAACCACAACATGGATGAGCGAAGTTTTGGTGCTGGCAAGCCCCTGGATAATATGTCAGCTGGATTATCTTTTGAAGACACGTGACGCCATTGATTTTCCAGTGTTAATGACTGAATTGTGGCTACTCGGTTGGCCACAAACGTTTGATACAAAGTCGACTGTGTATTTATCCAGGACAGCACAATTATGGAATCAGTCCATAGGAATATTGGTAGGTTCTTAGTCTGCAGATCTGCTTTAATTCTATCAGCGAGTTGTGCACCTATAACTGCAGCGCATAGTTCAAGCCGTGGCAACGTTTGTTGTTTTAATGAAGCAACCCGACTTTTTGCGCAGAGCAATTGTACTATGATTCGTCCATCTTTTAGCTTCGCACGCACGTATGCGACTGCACCAAATGCTCTCTCGGATGCATCTGCGAATATATGTAATTGATGACCTGTTGGCAATTCACCCTTGAAGATATGTCGTGGAATTTCCATATTATTTAAATCTTTTAAGTCTTCCCTGAAGGTATTCCATGCAGTACGGAGATTTTCTGGAAGTTGCTCATCCCAATCCAATTTTTGTTGCCATAATTGTTGAATGAATATTTTTGCACTCACAACTACTGGCGCCAGCAATCCGAGGGGATCAAACAATTTTGCGATGTCTGAAGCTGCAGTTCGTTTAGATACACTCTTGATATTGTCTAATTTTACCTTGATGCAAAATCCATCAGATTTAGGTAGCCACATTAATCCAAGCGTTTTTACTGTATTGGCCTTGTTATTGTTAAAGTCCAAGTCCACCTCTTGATCTCCTACTGGAATATTTTTAAGTAGCTGAGGATGATTTGCACACCATTTTTTTAAAATGAAGCCAGGGGCTCTCAAAAGTGTAATCAATTGCCTTTGTGTCTCAATCGCAATATTTAAATTATCCGAACCACCCAGGCCGTCATCGACATAAAAATTATGTTTCAACATTTGGAAACCTTCTGGAAAGTCCACCATATTTTCATCAGCAATCCTCTGTAAGCATTTTGTTGCCAGGTACGGTGCTGCCCGTGTTCCATATGTTACAGTGTTGAGCTTGTAATAATTTATGGGTGCCGCTGGGTTTTCCCTCCACATAATTAATTGGTATTGTTGGTCATCAGGATGAATTAGAATTTGCCGATACATTTTCTCGATATCGGTAGTGAAAACATATTTTGGAGTTCGAAAACGCAGTAAGTTTGAAAATAATTCGCTCTGAACAGTTGGCCCAGTGTACATCAAATCATTCAATGAATAGCCCGAAGTGGTTTTTGCCGATGCATCAAAAACCACTCTAAGCTTAGTTGTAGAACTATCTGGTTTCAATACACTGTGATGGGGTATAAAGTATTTAGGCCCACACAAGGAATCGATATCGACTTCCTGCATATGGCGTAATTGTTTATATTGTTGCATGATCTGCACATACTGTGTACGAATGGGCTCATTTTTTTGAAGTTTCCGTTCTAGCCCCAAAAACCTGTTGTACGTCATCGCGTGTGAATCTCCTAGAGCCTCTGGACTTTCTCTGAACGGAATTCTAACTACAAAACGACCTTCCTGGTTAGTGCGTACATGCTGACCAAAATGTAGTTCACATTGTTTGTCTGAGGGTGACAATGGTTTTTTGTTGTCTTGAATTTCATCCAGTTTCCAAAGTTGCTCTATAGTTTCTTCCAATGATGTAGCCTTGTCAAATATTGCACATGTTATTGTATGTGGCTTGCTGGCAATCGACTTTTGTTCCACAGGTCTACCAACAATCCATCCAAGTGATGTATTTTGAAGAATTGGAAGATCATTAGACAACTTAATTGTACCTGATTGAGTCAAACTGAAGAAGAACTCCGCTCCGAGTAGTATGTCGATTTTTTCTGGTTTGTAAAAATGGGGATCTGCTAAATGAATATGTTTTGGAATGTTCCAGGATGAAACATTAATATGTTGACTGGGCTGTGCTGGAATTATGTCTGGAAGAATATAGGCTTCCAAATTAGTCACGAAACTGTGGTCGCGGGACTTTATGATGACATTAATTCGTTGTGATGATCGCTTTTGTACTTTGCCCACACCGTCAATACATAGCGATGCTTCTGTTGGTGAAATTCCCAATTTTTTTATCAAACGTTCAGACACAATATTTACCTGTGAACCTGAGTCTAATACAGTCGAAATTCATTAGCGATTCCATTTGGAGCCACAATTACAACCCTTGCTGTGGCCAATAACGCAACGCCCTGGCGGCCCATGACTGTTTTTGTTGCTGTCGTTGCAACCGCTGCTTCATTTTTGAAGGATTCTGTTGCATTATTGTCTGTCTCCGAACTATTTCTCTTTTCTGAGTTTTTCCGCTTCGGTAAATGTACCAACGTGTTATGCTTTTGTGCACACAATTTGCAGCTACTCGAATTACATGCCTTTGCATTGTGGTCGGCTTTAAAGCAATTTACGCATAATTTTTGTTGTTGTACCCATCGCAACCGTTGTGATTCTGATAATTGTTTAAATTTACTACAAAAGTAGAGCTGATGGTTTCCGTTGTTGCACAATTTGCAGGTACCACTATGTTTTAAGTTGGACGCTGCACTTACGTTCGAAGCTGCAATAGATGAAACAACTTTGCAATGAGTTGTTTTTTCTTTTTGAGCAATTGCTTCCATTGATTGAAACTGTAGTTCCAGAAATGTGAGAAATTCTGAAATTATTGGTACTTCTTTAGGGTTGCTTAATGATTGCATATATCTGACGTGTGTATTTTTGTCAAGTTTTTTTATTAATAGTTGTATGAGAATTGAGAGCTAATAAGGATTCCTTAGTGGTATCATGCAGGGCCTTAATTGATGATATAGATGATGACACAGCAGGTTGGCTGATTATTCTTTCTACGAGGGTAGCAACAAGAACTCTTTTGTTATTGTATCTGTCTTGTAATGTTTGCCACGCGGTGTTATAATTTTCTTCTGTTAGTGTAAACTGTCGAATTAAATGTTCGGCTTCTCCGGAAACATTCGATTTCAAATACCACATTTTTTGTATTGCAGGGATAGCTTGTTTGTCTACCATTTCGGAAAACAAATCATGAACTTGTCGCCATTTAAGATAATAGAATTCTCGTTGTACCTTCATAGTGAACAGACGTAATAGCGGAATTTTTTCTTACATACAAACTAAACAAAAAAAAATACAAAAAATATTCGTAGTACATATTGACTTTAATAAATAAGCTTTATTTGCTTTGCAAATATTTTTTACATATAGAAACAACAAAAACAAAAAAAAAACCGTAAACAAAAAAACATACAAAGTACCCTTGAGGAATACTCTTTATGAGTACCCCAAAGGAAAAAAATAGTGAAGTGAGTTCTAACGGCAGAAATGCCTATTTTACTGTGAGTTTTGATACTCATAATGATAACAATAAAAATAAAAAATCTGATAATAGACTTGCTGTGAGTTCTGAAGCTCTTAATAAGTATCAAAAATCTGATAATAGACTTTTTCTAACGGCAAAACCACAGTTTCGTCAGCGATCAACTTCGCTTTGTCCAATGCCAACTAGTGAATCGTTGACATTATTGCCTAGTACATCTGCATTTAACTCAGCGATATCACCCGCTTCGGGCTCGGGGTCATCACTTAACCAAGTTGTCACTGAAGATAAGAGTAGCACAAAACCCAAGGTCCAAGTCGGAATGGACAGATATATCACAATTTTAAAGCGCGGGCGAAGCCCAAATTCATCAAAAATTTCATCGGTTCCCAAGATATCCAGGGATAACGATGTCGCAGCAGTTAACCGTCAAAATCGTTTTTCAATATTGCAAGCAAATAACGACCAACCCGCTGTTTCATCCAAAAAAACTTCCAAGCCACCACCAATATACCTGAGAGAAAAAAATTCGAACGCCCTTATTAAAAAATTAGTCTCGGCAGTTGGTGAGAACGCATTTCACGTTATTCCAATAAAACGTGGTAAAATTGATGAAACAAAAATTCAAATATACGAAGAAAAAGATTTCCGCAAAATTATTACTGATTTCGAAAAAAATAAAACTAATTTTTATACTTATCAGCTTAAAAGTGCTAAAGGTATGCAGGTCGTATTGAAGGGCATTGATGCTTATGTTAATCCCGACGAAATAAAAGATGCACTCATCATA
Source organism: Tachina lurida (assembly GCA_944452675.1). Classification (NCBI taxonomy): domain Eukaryota; kingdom Metazoa; phylum Arthropoda; class Insecta; order Diptera; family Tachinidae; genus Tachina; species Tachina lurida. The sequence continues at coordinate 69,559,101 of OX101756.1, read as the reverse complement.
CAAGGATTTAAAGTAAAAAGTGTTACTAATATAATCAATAGAGAGAAGATCCCCCAGCCTCTATTTCGTGTTGAACTGGAGCCAAATGATATACAATTGAAAAAAAACGAGACACATCCAATTTATAGCCTAAAATACCTTTTATACCGAAAAATTACAGTTGAAGAGCCACATAAGCGTTCAGGTCCCGTACAGTGCCACAATTGCCAAGAATATGGTCACACAAAGGCTTACTGCAATTTACCTACAGTTTGTGTTATCTGCGGTGAATTGCACGGTACTGCTAGCTGCACGAAGCCAAAAGATCAAGCAGAAAAAAAATGCAGTAATTGTGGAGGTAACCACACCGCTAACTACAGAGGATGCCCTGTATATTCTTTTGTTAAACAGGCTATGGGTCAAAAACCTAAACTAGTTCCAGCTCAATCAGCAAACGCTTACTCCGCTACTCTTCCCCAAACTAGCCAACTAGTTACTTCACGTGTATCGTATGCCGATGCTGCTAAGACTAGTTCTATTCCCACACAAAATGTTCCACCGCCAAGTAATTCAACGAATGCAAACTCTAGCCTTAACTTTAGTCGTCTTGAAGCTACTATTGAGAATCTGGTGCTAACTATAAACAACTTTACAACAAATATGACTAGCATGATGCAAGAAATGCTAAGAATGCAGAATACTCTGCTTCAAGCATTAGTCAACAAACCATGAACACGTTAAAACTATGTTTCTGGAACGCAAACGGCATTCGCCAACATAAAAATGAACTTGAGCACTTCCTCACGGAAAAAAATATCGATATAATGTTGGTCTCAGAGACTCATTTGACTTCGAGAAGCCTTTTTAAAATTTCTGGCTACACCTTATATGATTCAAAGGACCCGAGAGGAAGAGCATGCGGTGGATCAGCAATTCTAATAAAGTCAAGACTCAAACATTATATTATTGACAACATTTCTGAGGAACATCTACAAGCAACGAATATTTGTGTTGAAAATTTTTGCACAAATTTTGTGATATCATCAATTTACTCCCCTCCCAGATTCGGAATTACTGAGAATCAATACGAGGATTTCTATAGATCTCTTGGCGCTTGTTTCGTGGCAGCTGGCGACTATAATGCTAAGCATACGTTCTGGGGTTCGCGTCATATTACACCCAGAGGTCGAGCGTTGTTCAACACAATTTCAAAAATGGGCTTGGACGTCATTTCGAGTGGGGAGCCTACTTACTGGCCTACTGACATAAATAAAATTCCGGATGTTATAGATTTTGGCGTCATGAAAAACATTTCTAGGGAATTAGTTAACGTTGAAGCTTCTTTAGATCTCTCGTCCGATCACTCTCCCACGATTGTTACAATCTGTAGCCCACAGAGAAGTGATTTACCTCACTCGTATGTGAAGATGATCAGTAGTGTAAATTGGCTGCGATTCAAAAAATATCTTAGTAGTCATTGCACGGAAAACATTACTCTAAGAACACCCGAGGATATTGAAGCCAACATCGTCAACCTTAACGAAATGGTTACACAGGCTGCTGAGCATGCTACTACCTCCCATCCGCAGACTGGATTTAATAAAATTTATTCTACAGACATTGAACGTCTCGTACGTGAAAAAAGAAGGGCTAGAAGGGAATGGCAACAGCACAGATCACCACAACTTAAAATCAGATTTAAAGAGTGCACTAAACGACTCCAAGAGTTACTTGCAATTGAAAAAACTGCATCTCTTAAAAATTATCTGGAAGGTCTTGATGTCACTCCAGCATCTAATTACTCCTTGTGGCGCGCTGCTAGAAAGCTGAAAACCCCCGTTGAGTTTAAACCACCTCTGCGCACATCTACCGGAGGTTGGGCGAGAAGCGATACTGAAAAAGCTAACATATTTGCAAATCATTTAAAATACGTATTTACCCCAAACACATGTACTGGTGTTTCTGATTTGCCGACTGTAGTTGCTCTACCCCCGCGACCCATAAAGTTTAAGATGCGCGATGTACAAAAACTAATTGCTGAACTTAATCCGAAGAAAGCTCCAGGTATTGATGGAATTAGCAACAAGATGCTGATGAACTTGCCTCATATTGCAATAAGAATCCTGCTATTTATTTTTAATGCCATTTTACGAATGCAGTATTTTCCATATAACTGGAAACTTGCCAAGATTAAAATGATTCCGAAGCCGGGCAAAGATCTTACCAAGGCTGAGTCATATAGGCCTATAAGCTTACTATCAACAGTTTCAAAACTTTTCGAAAGGCTGCTCATGACTAAATTGTCCACAATTTTAGCTGATAATGGGTGCATCCCGGACCATCAATTTGGCTTTAGAAGTCAGCATAGCACTATTGAGCAAACGCATAGATTGGTTCAAGTTATAAGGAGGACTTTTGAAGAAAAGAAGTATTGTTCTGCCCTTTTTATTGATGTTTCTCAGGCATTTGACAAAGTATGGCACAAAGGCCTATTTTTAAAATTGAAGACATATTTTCCAATAAATATAGAACAACTTTTGGAAAGTTACATTGTTGATAGGAAGTTTACTGTTGTGGAAGGAGACTTCATGAGTGTGCCCGAATCTATATTTTCTGGTGTGCCTCAGGGTAGTATTCTGGGACCAGTCTTGTATTTAATATATACTTGTGATATGCCTGTGAGCAATAACATCCACACTTCTACATTTGCCGACGATACAGCCTGTATGAGTATGCACAAAAACCCTGATGAGGCATCCCGCAATCTCCAAGCACACATTACCCAGCTTGAAAGATGGTTGAACTTATGGAGAATTAAAGTAAATGAACAAAAGTGTGTTCATATAACGTTTACCCTTAAGATAAGATAAGATACCTGTTCCCCCATTCGAATCAATAATCAAAATATTCCTCAACATTCTCAAGTGAAATACCTTGGCATACACCTTGATCGAAGGCTTACATGGCAACATCATATTGACGCTAAACTAATTCAAATGAAACTTAAGTTAACTCAAATACATTGGTTGATTGGCAGAAATTCAACACTCAGTCTAGACTGCAAACTTTTGATATACAAGTCGCTTTTAAAGCCAATATGGTGCTACGGAATTCAGCTATGGGGCACTGCTTCAGCTTCAAATGTGGATAGAATCCAACGACAGCAAAATAAAATTTTACGGTTAATAACATCGGCTCCATGGTACATCAAAAATTCAAATATACATCGTGATTTAAATATGCCACTAGTGACTGAAGAAATCGCAAAATACGCAGGTAAATATTTAACAAAACTCGAGTCACATCCTAATCCACTTGCTCGTAATATCTTGAACTTTACTGGACACATCCGCCTAAAAAAGAGGGACACAAGGGCCCTAATAGTCAGCACTCCAAATGGTACTTCTTGAAAATAATTATCTATTGTGCTTAATACGAAATTTATGTATTATTAATTACTATCACTAAGTTTATGTCCGATACTGGTCGGGCCTAATAATTATATATAGATTTAAGATTTGAATACTTATTGTTAGTTCATATTTTGAAGATACAATAAATAAATATATGTGTGTAAAAAAAAAAAAAAAAAAAAAAAAAAAAAAAAATTTAAGATAATCTCCATTGAAATGTGGGATTGTAACCTTTGGCAATGGTAGAGAGCTTTGTACACAAGAATTTGATGATGTAGTTTGTGGGGTTGCAGTACTTGTTTGATGCTTTGAAGCCATTATGGAAAGATTGACCAACTGCTCTTGAACCTTGTCGTTTAATTCATAAAATTTGTCAATGTCAAAACCAGAAATCAATGGATCGTCAAAGTTCTCACATATATTGTCGTATAAGACCAAGATCTGGTCCCAAAGTTTGTTGATAGTTGCCAATTTGATGTCGTAGAATGGACGTGGTTGTATTTCATCGGTAATGGTTAATCCATTTAAAAACCTACTTAAGGCTGTCATTCTAGCTTGTGCCTTGCGAATCAGGCCCTGGTTTTCATTGGACTCTTGACGAGCCACTGAAGCAACAGTGCTTTTAGTTGCTGGTAGCGTTTGTTGGTTTAATGCCATTATACGATTGGCCTCTGTTGTGAATAAATTTATGTATGAGTTTGTTAGCTCACTAATTTTGGCATAATAATCTGACGTAAAATATTCATGCGTTGTTTTTAGCGTTTCAACATCGTCACGCATACGCAATTCTGTATCCTTGGCTTCAAATATATCCCAGGACTCCGAAATTCGCCTTTTACGCTCCTCAAAGTACTCTGCGGTTGTTTTTCTGTCCGCAGAATCCTTTTTGAAGTTACGCACTATCGTTTGAATTGCTTCGCCTGTTTTCAACAGTGAATCCAAAATATTTGCCGTTGCCATTGTGTATGATCAGGGACTGCCACAAACGTTTGGTGAAGGAAAGAATTCAATGGTTGTCGGGATCACCCAAATGTTACCCAAAATGTTATCTTGATGAATTATGTTGGACCGGATGATATCCTCTGCCTTTGTTGCGCTGGTGCGTGTTTTTTAAACTACTTAAAGTTTGAAAGCTAGGGGTCACCAAAATGTTAATTTGGTGAATTATGTCGTACTGGATGATACGAGTATCGTGTGATTTGTAGTGCTGTTGCGTGTTTTTCAAACTACTTAAAGTTTGAAAGCTAGGGGTCACCAAAATGTTTAGAATGTAAGTAATAATGTTTTATTAGTATGAATCAATTCAAACACATAAATTTGAACTGTACTAATTTTCTTTGTTTTCTTTTGTCTTCAAGCACTTGGAACTTGAAGATTAGAGATTTTTACTTTCAAGCACTTGGAACTTGAACGTAATGTGATCAATAAATAAAAGCGAGTTTTTTACTACTGATACAAACATAATTTTTATTGGAATATTTATACTACAATTATTAACAATTAATTGTTGAGTCAACAAATATGCTTAAAACAAAATTTACGTTAAATTGACCAATCAGATTAAAGTGACAATATTTTCAGTTAATTCAGTGTGTAATATGATATCTTTTTATTTTGTTTGTCAGCTAATTGAGTGCAAGTAAACAGTATTAATAGTATTCACTAACTTTTGTATTATCATTAATAATTATTAAGTGGATTCACGGGTTTTTGAACACACATGTTTTCTTGTGAGTTAGGATGTTAAAACACATGCTACCCCTTGTTACATATTATATACATAATCACTGTAATTTTTGTTTGTTATTATGTATTAATAGTTTTACCAATATATTTATTACTACTGTTATTAATACATAATCATAATCTTATTAATGTAACTGATTTTATTACTATTACTATTATTATGATTCCAATTGTTTTACACTTTAATGAACATCATAACTTTATAAAAAATCAAATATTCATATAACAAAAACTTCATTAAAAAACTTTCAAAAATTTTCATTGTATAAATTTATTTCATATTAAAAAGATCATTTATTTGTTTAAATATACATATCTTAAATTATTATTTAAATTAATGGCCTGGGGGCGGAGGGGCGTGGCAAAATGTTTTGTACCGTATACGAAGCTAGACCGCTGGACCGATCCTTCTGAAACTTTGTCAGCATGTTACTCAAACTCCAGCATAAATAATAGGAAATTTGTTTTCGTACACGCCTACTTTAACGCCCATTTTTTAATAATATAAAAATCTAAATGTTTCCGAATAAACTTAAAAACGAGTCAACTGATATTCATGAAAATTGGCATATATATGTAATTTGCTCCAACTTATATGATAGGATAGTTATTATTTAAATTAATGGCCCTGGGGCGGAGGGGCGTGGCAAAATGTTTGTACCGTATACGAAGCTAGACCGCTTTTTGCACCGTAACTCAAGAACTACTGCACCGACTTCGACCAAACTTTATATACATGCTCTATGGGGCGTGAGGAGTGTTTCTGTGTAGTCTGAAGTTCCTCCGACAGATGGCGCCATATTTATTTTTTTTTGTGATTTTGCACCGTAACTCAAGAACTACTGCACCGATTTAGACCAAACTTTATATACATGCTCTATGGGGCGTGAGGAGCGTTTCTGTGTAGTTTGAAGTTCCTCCGACAGATGGCGCCATATTTATTTTTTTTTTGTGATTTTGCACCGTAACTCAAGAACTACTGCACCGATTTAGACCAAACTTTATATACATGCTCTATGGGGCGTGAGGAGCGTTTCTGTGTAGTTTGAAGTTCGTCCGGCAGATGGCGCAATATTTAGTTTATTCGTGGGCAAAATCCAATTTTCATATTGTACCACCAATGCCATATACAACACTAATGTTTGCTTAGGGCCAGCAACGCGGACCGGAGTCAGCAAGTACATACATATATAAAAATAAATATTCATATATTAAAAAAAGAACCTCTTATTTATAATTAATTTACTCCCTGTTTAAGTTGAAACTTAGAAAATAAAAATTAATAGTGTGTGTTCTAGCATCCGAATTTAGATGAGCACAATTTAAAAATTTACGATTTCAAACTTTTAGATTTTTTCTATTTTGAGCAAAAAACTCGTATTCTTTTCACTTGTTAACAGTATTGTGAAAAGAATACGAGTTTTCTGTTCAAAAGTGAAAACGAAAAAATCTAAAAATTTGAAATCGTCCATGCTAGAACACATACTATTAATTTGTACTTTCTAAATTTCAACTTAAACAGGCGTATCATGTGTTTTAACATCCGAACTCACAAGAAAACATGTGAAAACGATGTGGAAGCCAGAACATACACGAATAGCTAGGTGTGTTGGTATATTTGTGAAGAGTGATACAACGTCGAATGAAACTATAATGTCTTTTTCTGCCAAAGATACTGTAATTTGTCTAATTTGTCTTTCAATTCGTCAATTGTTTGCTCATGGAATAACAAGATTTTAAAATTTTTAACTTTTATTAGGGCCATTGCCAGTGGTTAAGAAAAGGCAAGATAGATTTCCGAACTAGCTCAGCCAGTGGTCCTTTGGTTCTCAACCCGCTTAACCCGACGAATCACTACATAGTATAAAACAAAGTCGCTTTCTCTGTCCCTGTATCCCTATGTATGCTTAAATCTTTAAAACTACTCAACGGATTTTTATGCGGTTTTTTTAATAGATAGAATGATTGAAGAGTGTAATACGCAAGGATCGCCAATTTATACAATATAAAAGTGTCTTTGTAAAGTGTCTTTGAAAAGTGTCTCTATAGCCCCTTTTTTATTTTAAAACAGCTGAGGGGGTCCCAGCTAAAACTTAGGCGTTCAAAAGAACTGCCAAAAGAGGTTTTGAAACTTTAAAAAGAAAACAAGGCTAAAGAGCCGATTTATGTTAATCAAATTAAAGTCTGATTTTATTATATTTTTTCTTTGGCTTATATACTAATTTTGAAAATAAATCTTAACCTTTCTAACTTATTCTAAACATACAAATGTTATTGTTTTCTCTTTCAATACTATGGAGTATCGTATTCACATTTCTGTTTGACCAATCATCGTATTTTATATTTACAATTGCACTCAAACAGAAATGTGTAACTCAAACAATTGATCGTAAGCAGTTCAGCATTGCACCATGCATGCATACAAAGAAAGTAATGTTATTGATACTTTATTAGTTCTTTGTTGCATTCATTGTGCAAGCATTATCAACTTGTGTGATACACTACACCCTCACCCTTAAGAGAAAAATTAGGGAGGAACTTTTCTAATCAACTTCATAGTATTGTTACAATATTTTCTTATAATTTACTTATACACATAATTAATTTGAACATTTATAAAATAATTAATTTGAATTTTTATATAGGTATAGGTATTTTATTTTTACGTATATATTAGCGATTATATTAGGATTTGTATTCTATAATGATTTAAATCGTTTTAAATTATTATTATGGTATGTTTTATTTGTTCCCTTGTAATCTATTGTGGTGTTTACACAATCCCTACTTATTATTTTGAATGGTCCTTTATATGGACTTTGATGTTTTTTCCTATCTTCTATTTTAACTAATACTAAATCTCCTACATTAAGATTAAATCTATTTTTATTTTTATCATTATTTATTCTTTTTTCTTTAGATTTTATTAATAATTCTTTTGCCTTATTTAATGCAAATTGTAATGTGACTCGTAATTCTTGTACGTAGTCGTCATAATTATATATTTTTATTTTATTATTTATGGTGTCAGATGGTAGGCTTGGTAATTTCCCATAAACTAATTCAAAAGGCGAGTAGCCTGTATCTACATGTGGTGCCGTATTGTAGGCAAAAGTGAAATATGGAATCCACTTATCCCACTCATAATCATTTGCGGTTGTTAGCAAGAATTCATTAAGAACCCTATGGTTTCTTTCTATTGAACCTAATGTTTCATGGTGGTATGGTGTTGAAAATACTTGTTTGATTTGTAATAATGAGCATATGTTTTTCATAAGTTCATTTGTAAATTCTGTTCCTCTGTCGGATTTGAGTACCTTAAATTGACCATATTTTAAAATAAAATGTTCAACTAATGTTTTTGCTGTGGTGAGTGCATCTTTTGTCTGTATTGGGTGTGCAACGACAGATTTTGTCAGTTCGCACTGCATTGTTAAGATGTAGCGGTAGTCGTTTGATATACGAAGAGGACCAACGGTGTCAATTGAAATCACTTCAAAACTATTGTTTGGTGTGTTTGTTAGTGTGAGTGGTTCTTTTATGTGTTTTGTTTGTTTATTTTTGTTACAACTGTCAGAATAGGATACAAATTGTTTTACCATCGTGTTCATGTTCTTCCATATGTATCGTTGTTTTAGTTTAATGATTGTTTTTCTTATTCCTAAGTGTCCAGCGTGGGTGGTATTGTGGAATTGGTCAATTAGTTTATATTTTAAAATGTCATCTGTTATTCTTTTTGGGGCATTGTATATAATTATCTTCAATTGAGGACTTTTGTTATTTATTCTTATTTTTGCATATGCTTTTTTTAATTCTTCTTTAGTATATATTTTAAATATTTTATCTTCACTTGAAAGCGCTAATTCTTTTATATTTTCTTTATACATTTTAGATATCAGTTTACTCAGAATCGAATCTAGTTTCGCTGAGTTATCACTGAATCTTGCATGCATATTATTTTTATTCATATTTTCTGTATGTAACTTCTTCATAATCGAATCTGGTTTCGGAGAATTATCGTTACTTACTTTATTATTATTAATCTTATTTTTGGTACATAACTTCTTCATGGTCGAAACTGGTTTCGATGAATTATCATTATGTCCTATGTGCACAATATTATCTTCAATAATTATATCTTTTTCTTCTATATTTTCGGTTTTATTAAATTGCAATTTTTTTATATTTTTGACGTCATTAATGGATATGCATTCCCATATTTGAAGTTGATCAGGCTTCTGAGAATTACATTTTTCCATATTATTTTCTTCTACACGTGTATTATTATCTATATCATTTTCTTCTTCATTTTTCCTATTATCTATTATTTTATTTGCCTCATTAATTTTATTCTTATTTGCATTGTTTAACTTATTTTGCATAGCCCTTGTCGTTATTAATACTTTTTTTCTTTTTCGTCATTTTCTTTTGGTATCATTTGTTTTAATATGTCTGAATCTAGTTCTATCCTAGAAAGTGCATCAGCATTTGTATTCATCTTTCCTTTTTTATAAACAATTGTGAAATCATAATCACTTAAATCAAGTCTTATTCTTGTCATTTTTGATGAAGGATTCTTGTGTGAAAATAATGAAATTAATGGTCTGTGGTCTGTAACTACAATAAATTTTCTGCCATATAAGTAAGGTTTAAAGAAATTTATGCTCCAATGAATTGCTAGGAGTTCTTTTTCAATTACTGGTTTGTTAATATCATGTTTTTGCAATGATTTACTAGCGTATGAGATTGGTAAATCTTGTCCTATTTCGCCTTGAGATAAGACTGCTCCTAACGCATAGTTTGATGCGTCAGTTGTTAAAATAAATGGTTTATCAAAATCCGGATATTGTAATACTGGTGGGTTCATTAATTTTTCTTTTAATTCTTCAAAAGCATGTTGGCATTGGACGGACCAAATGAATTTAGTTGATTTTTTTAATAGTGTGTTCAAATGTTTTGCAATGTCGGCAAAGTTTGGTATAAATTTTCTGTAGTAGTTGCAGAATGCAACGAATCGTCTTACTTCGTCCGCGTTTTTCGGTACTGGATAGTTTTTGATTACTTCGTATTTGGATGGGTCTGTTTTTACTCCGTCTTTTGTTATTAAATGTCCCAAGTAAACTACTTCTGGTCTTAAGAAACAACATTTCTTTGGGCTTAGTTTTAGATTGTATTTTTGTAATCGGTCTAGTACTTTTATTAAATTTTGATTGTGATGATTTAAACTACATCCGTACACAATTATGTCATCAACGTAAAGAAATGCTTCGGATTCTAATCCAGATAGTGCTATTGTAAGCATTCTTTGAAAACTATTTGAAGAAATTTTTAATCCGAATGGAAGTCTTTCAAATTGAAAATGTCCTTGTGGTGTAGAAAAAGCAGTTAGTGGTCTGGATTCTTTATTCAACTCAATTTGGTGAAAGGAACTGGTCATATCGAGTGTAGAAAACCATTTTGCTCTACCTAATTTGTCCAAAATGTCTTCTAATCTAGTTAAAGGAAATTTGTCATTGATAATTTTATCATTAAGTTTTCTAAAATCCACAACAAGTCTCCATTTATTTTTATCTTCTATATTTTTCTTTGGTACTAAAAGGAGTGGAGCATTATATGGGCTAATTGATGGTTCTATTATTTTGTCATCAAGCATTTTCTGTACTTGTTCATTTATTATTTCAGTATGTGAGTGTGGTAGTCTATAGTTTTTTATATAAACTGGTGTGTTGTCTGAGGTCGTGATTGTTTGTTTATAAAAATTGTTGACGGTTAATTTTTCGTCTTCTAAATGAAAAACATTTTGATATTATTTAAATATTCCTATTAATTGTGCTTTTACAAATTTGTCATTATGGTCTAATTTTAGTTCATTCACTATTCTTTCAAAACGTTCGTTATTGTTCATATTATTGTAACTTAATATCTCATAATTTTTAAGTGGGTCAGTCTGAAGTTGAATGCCTTTTATTGTTACGTAGTCATTTGTTGTGTTTAAAATTTTTATGTGTGTCATGCCGCTTTTGGGTGCTATTGAATTACTTAAAAATATTCCCTCTTGTAATTGTTTATTAAATATGACGCAATCTTCTTTTAGTTCTAATTTTATGGCTTGAATAATTTCTGTTCTGGGTGGTATTGTTATTTGTAATGAAGAAATTGGTTTTGATTGCATGGGCAGAATTGTGGTAGACTCGTTTATAAATAAAGAAATTGTAAATGTCTCGTAATCAATTTTACAAAGATATTTTTGTAGGAAATCTCTACCAATTACGCCATCTGTTTCTATAGGAAAATTTGAATTTACTAGTTGGAAAGAATGTGTACATTTTTCATTTGATAAGGAGAGTTCAAGTTCTATTGTGCCTAAAGGGTATATTTCTTCCTTTGTGATTCCTGTAAGTTTGCATTTTTGTTCTGGGTTATATTGTTCACCTTCAAAGTCTTTACACATACGACAAAGTGATATGTCAGCGCCTGTGTCGATAAGGAATGTCAATATTCTATTCTTGTATTTTGTGTTTATAAAGTTTGTTCTGTTTGCACATATCCTATGTATTCTTAATTCTGGCTCTCCGGAATAGTTATGTATTCCGGGCCTACTTCGTTTCCCGAACTTTGTATGGTGTGTACATACTTGTTGTTGTTTCTGTTGGTGTAATCTTGGTTATTGTTAAAGTTTCTTCTGTAATTGTTGTTATTCCTATTGTTACTTAGATTATTTCTATTATTGAAATTATTTCTATTATTGAAATTATTTCTATTATTGTTGAAATTATTGTTTCTAGAGAAATTGTTGTTTCTTGGCGAGTTATTGTTACTATTGCCATAATTGTTATTTATTGTGTAACTATTTCTGTTTAAGTTTTGTTTGTTATAGGAACTGTTATTGTTGTAGTTATTAAATGTGTTGTTATTTCTGTTGTTGTTTTGTGATTGATACAGTGGTTTCTCTTTTCTGATATGTAGAATTGCATTATTAGTTACTTTCTTTTCATTTTCAAGTTCACTTGCAAGTTCTGATGCTTCTTGCAATGTGGTTGGTCGCGACGCGTATATGGTCGATTTAAAGTCTTCATTTAGTCCCTTTTTGAACGTATCTAGGGCTAATTTATTATTTAATTTAACTATGATATTCTTTTCTGCTACTGTCGCAGTATTTCCTAGTTCATCTATCCCTAACTTGTTTAGGCTATCTATTATATACAATATTTTGTCCTTAAATGAGTTAACTGACATTTTTCCTTGGAATAATGTACTAAGCTTGTTTTGCAATTCTGGTATTGTTTTAGTGGTTTTGTATCTTTTTTCTAACAATTCTTTTAATGCTTCAAAGTTTTCTGGTTTGATGTAACTTCCTATCGCTGTTCTAACGTTAGATGTTAGTTTAGCATAATAAACGTATTGAAGAAAATCTACTCTAGCTGTTGCTGATAATGATTTGTTTATCAGCTCTGCTATTATTAAGAAACTTTCTAGTTCTATGAAATTACCAGCAAACAATGGTAAAGCTTTTGACACGGTTTCTAGGCTAAATGATGCCATTGTGGTATTTTGTTGTTCTAATTCTTTTTGATTTTCTAATAATAATTCCTTAATTCTTAAATAAGTGCTATTGAATTCTATCTTTAGAGAAGATAATTTTTCTTCGTTTTCTTCTTCGAGGGTATTTGATTGAAAATCTTCTTTTATTTTTTCTATCGCTTCTAATTTGCTTTTAACTGTCTTCTCTGTGTAAGTTCTGCTCGGATTTTTCTTTAGAATCTTTAGTATTTCGTTTAAATCGAAAATATTTTTCTCCATTTAAATTATTTATTATCATTTACAATTACAAATGTGAACATTTTTATTTAATTTTTTTTTTAAACATCTGTGATAGCATTATCTGTGTTAAGTCTGTTTTTGTGTTTTCGAACATAATTTTTGAAATATGTGTTAATTTTGTAGGCCATATATAATACTAATGCTATTATTATTAAAGTTACAATATACTCTGGTATAATATTGTTAGTATTTTTTCCTTCACCGTTGTTTACAATATTTTCTTGAATTTCCACCTTGCTCTGTGGTTTTCCCATTTTGTTTTTTATTTTATTTCCCCAAATGGGTCCTACCATTAGAATGTATTTATAGAAAACTTTATATTAAAATTTCGGAATTTAAAACATTGGAAAATTAATAATTTTTGTATTTGTTAAAGACATCTTGTAAATCATTTGCTTATCGTCACAAGTTTTAGGTAAATTTATTTATTTTTTTTTAAAGTATGTAAGTGTTTTAGGGCCGGGATAAAATTTGCTTGTTCTTCTTTCTATTAGTTCGTTGTAAATTTTTGGTCTTAGGATTGTAGTTGCAGGATCTCTGTCACAGTTTCTTGGTTCTCAGGATGGTGGTTGCAGCTTTTAATTTGTCACAAGGTTTTTGTCCGCAGTGTGATTTTATTTTAATTGTTCGATGTTGCAGGATCGCCATGTAATACGCAAGGATCGCCAATTTATACAATATAAAAGTGTCTTTGTAAAGTGTCTTTGAAAAGTGTCTCTATAGCCCCTTTTTTATTTTAAAACAGCTGAGGGGGTCCCAGCTAAAACTAAGGCGTTCAAAAGAACTGCCAAAACAGGTTTTGAAACTTTAAAAAGAAAACAAGGCTAAAGAGCCGATTTATGTTAATCAAATTAAAGTCTGATTTTATTATATTTTTTCTTTGGCTTATATACTAATTTTGAAAATAAATCTTAACCTTTCTAACTTATTCTAAACATACAAATGTTATTGTTTTCTCTTTCTATACTATGGAGTATCGTATTCACATTTCTGTTTGACCAATCATCGTATTTTATATTTACAATTGCACTCAAACAGAAATGTGTCACTCAAACAATTGATCGTAAGCAGTTCAGCATTGCACCATGCATGCATACAAAGAAAGTAATGTTATTGATACTTTATTAGTTCTTTGTTGCATTCATTGTGCAAGCATTATCAACTTGTGTGATACACTACAAGAGGAAGGGTTTTATGTATAATAACATCCATTAAATAGTGGGGAAATACTGTCATTTTTGAGGTTTCTAATGTGATGTCGTAAATAATTACATTTTTTCCGCTTACATTTCAAACGTAGGCTGAACCGTACGAGATTTATCTAAATAATGTACTAATTATTGTACACATTAAAAAGGTCTACAGAAAACTCTGCTATGGTATATGTCTATCTCTTATGGATATTTCACAATAACATTTTTAACCAACTGCAAAAAAGAAGGAGGTTATCAATTCGTGTGTATTTTTTTTACTTTTTTATGTTTGTTAAGCCGATTTTCGAAATTTTTTTTTTGTTTGAAAGGGTCTGCTTGCAGTTGGGTCCCATAATTTTTTTTCGAAAATCGGAAAAGGAAATTTGTTCCCCTCTTGCATAACGCTGCTATTTGTGAACCGATTTTCAAAATTCCTTTTTGGTTTGACAATTTTTTACGTTATGTTAGAACCCATAATTTTTTGCGAAAATCAGAGGGGGAATTTGCTCCCCTTATGCATAACTCCGTCATTTATGAACCGATTTTCAAAATTGATTTTTTGTTTAAAAGGGTTTGCCTGCAGTTTAGTTACATAATGTTTCTTTCTTTAATCGGTGGGGGACTTTGCTGCCCCCCCAAAAAAAAATACTACGTCATATATAAACCGATTTAAAAATGTTTGAAAAGGTTTGCTTGCAGCTTGGTCCCATAGTTCGTAAGTCGGTGGGAAATTTTGACCCCGCTCCCACCAAAAAAATTTACAACGTCATATAAAAAGTTTTTTTTTTTTTTTTTTCTTTCATATATTTATTTATTGTATCTTCAAAAATGAACTAACAATAAGTAAGCAAATCTTAAATCTAAATATAATTATTAGGCCCGACCAGTATCGGACATAAACTTAGTGATAGTTATAAATAATACATAAGTAGTGATAATCAAAAAGGAAAAAAAAAAAGAAGTATTAAGCAGTCCCATCTGGAGTGTTGAGTATTAGGGCCCTTGTGTCCCTCTTTTTTAAGCGGATGTGTCCAGTAAAGCTCAAAATATTACGGGCAAGCGGATTAGGATGTGACTCGATTTTTGTTAAATATTTGCCTGCGTATTTTGCAATTTCTTCACTCACTAGTGGCATATTTAAATCACGATGTATATTTGAATTTTTAATGTACCATGGAGCCGATGTTATCAAACGTAAAATTTTGTTTTGCCTTCGTTGGATTTTCTCAATATTTGAAGCTGAAGCAGTGCCCCATAGCTGAATTCCATAGCACCATATTGGCTTCAAAAGCGACTTGTATATCAAAAGTTTGCAGTCTAGGCCGAGTGTTGAATTTCTGCCAATTAACCAATATATTTGAGTTAATTTAAGTTTCATTTGGGTTAACTTAGAGTCAATATGATATTTCCATGTAAGCCTTCGATCAAGGTGTATTCCAAGGTATTTCACTTGAGAATGTTGAGGAATATTTTGATTGTTGATTCGAATGGGGGAACAGGTATCTTTTCTTAGGGTAAACGTTATATGAACACACTTTTGTTCATTTACTTTTATTCTCCATAAATTCAACCATATTTCAAGCTTGGTAATGTGTGCTTGGAGATTGCGGGATGCCTCATCAGGGTTTTTGTGAATACTCAAACAGGCTGTATCATCGGCAAATGTAGAAGTGTGTATGTTATTGCTCACAGGCATATCACAAGTATATATTAGATACAAGACTGGCCCCAGAATACTACCCTATGGCACACCAGAAGATATAGACTCGGGTACACTCATGAAGTCTCCTTCCACAACGGTAAACTTCCTATCAATAATATAACTTTCCAAAAGCTTTTGTATGTTTATTGGTAGGTATGTCTTCAGTTTTAAAACTAGGCCTTCGTGCCATACTTTATCAAATGCCTTAGAAACATCAATAAAAAGGGCAGAACAATACTTTTTTTCTTCAAATGTCCTCCTTACAACTTGAACCAATCTATGCGTTTGCTCAATAGTGCTATGCTGACTTCTAAAGCCAAATTGATGGTCCGGGATGCACCCAGTATCAGCTAAAATTGTGGACAATTTAGTCATGAGCAGCTTTTCGAAAAGCTTTGAAATTGTTGATAGTAAGCTTATAGGCCTATATGACTCAGCCTTGGTAAGATCTTTGCCTGGCTTTGGAATCATTTTAATCTTGGCAAGTTTCCAGTTATGTGGAAAATACTGCATTCGTAAAATTGCATCAAAAATAAATAGCAAGATTCTTATTGCAATATGAGGCAAGTTCATCAGCATCTTGTTACTAATGCCATCAATACCTGGAGCTTTCTTCGGGTCGAGTTCAGCAACTATTTTTTGTAGTTCACGCATCTTAAACCTCAAGGGACGAGGGGGTAGACATACTACACTCGGTAATCCGGCAGCACCCGTACATGAATTGGGAGTGAATACATATATTAAATGCTCAGAAAATAAGTTACCTTTCTCACTATCGCTTCTTGCCCAGCCTCCGGTCGAGGTACGCAGTGGTGATTTGAGATCAACGGGTCTTTTAAGATTTCTAGTAGCGCGCCATAAAGAGTAATTAGATGTTGACGTTACATCCAGACCTTCTAAATACTTTTCCAGTAATGCAGTCTTTTCCGACGATAGCAGCTCTTTGAGTCGTTTAGTATATTCTTTAAGTCTGATATTATTTAGGGGTGATCGGTGTTGTTGCCATTCTCTTCTAGCTCTCCTTTTTTCACATACAAGACGTTCAATTTCCGTAGAATAAATTCTATTAAAGCCAGTCTGCGGATAGGAAGTAGTGGCATGTTCAGCAGCCTGTTTAATATATTCGTTAAGATTGGCAATATTAAATTCAATATCATCAGGTGATCTAAGCTGAATGTTTTCTACGCAGTGACTACTAATATATTTTTTGAATCCTAGCCAGTTGACCTTATTAAACGTTTTCTCATATGAGTTAGTTAAATCACTCCTTAGTGGGTTGAAAATTGTAACTATTGTGGGAGAGTGATCGGAGGACAGATCTAGAGAGCCCTCTACGTGAATTAAGTCCCTATGGATATTTTTCGTGACGCCAAAATCTATAAGATCTGGAATTTTTCTTACGTCAGTAGGCCAATAAGTAGGCTCCCCACTCGAAATGACATCTAAGCCCATCTTTGAAATTGTATTAAACAACGCTCTACCTCTAGGTGTAACAAGACGCGAGCCCCAGTACGTATGTTTTGCATTGTAGTCACCAGCTGCCACGAAACAAGATCCAAGCGATTTGTAGAACTTCTCATACTGATCTTCGGTAACTGAAAATCTGGGAGGTGAGTAAATTGATGATATCACGAAATTCGCACAAAAATTTTCTACGAAAATATTCGTAGCTTGCATATATTCTTCCCTAACGTTCTCAAGAATATAGTGCTTGAGTCTTGACTTAATTAGAATTGCTGATCCACCGCATGCTCTCCCTCTCGGGTCCTTTGAATCATATAGAGTGTAACCATTTATTTTAAAGCAGCTCCTCGAAGTCAAGTGAGTCTCAGATACCAACATTATATCAATATTTTTTTCCGTGAGGAAGTGCTCAAGTTCATTTTTATGTTGGCGAATGCCGTTTGCGTTCCAGAAACATAGTTTTAACGTGTTCATGGTTTGTTGATTAATGCTTGAAGCTGTGTATTCTGCATTCTCAGCATTTCTTGCATCATGCTAGTCATATTTGTTGTAAAGTTGTTGATAGTTAGCACCAGATTCTCAATAGTAGCTTCAAGACGACTAAAGTTAAAGCTAAAGTTTTCATTCGTTGAATTACTTGGCGGTGGAACATTTTGTGTGGGAATAGAACTAGTCTTAGCAGCATCGGCATACGATACACGTGAAGTTACTAGTTGGCTAGTTTGAGGAAGAGTGGCGGAGTAAGCATTTGCTGATTGAACTGGAGCTAATTTAGATTTTTGACCCATAGCCTGTTTAACGAAAGAGTATACACGGCATCCTCTGTAGTTAGCGGTGTGATTACCTCCACAATTACTGAATTTTTTTTCTGCTTGTACTTTTGGCTTGGTACAGTTAGCAGTACCATGCAATTCACCGCAGATAACACAAACTGTAGTTAATTTGCAGTAAGTTTTTGTGTGGCCATATTCTTGGCAATTATGGCACTGTACGGGACCTGAACGCTTAAGTGGCTCTTCAACTGTGATTTTTCGGTGTAAAAGGTATTTTAGATTATAAATTGGGTGCGTCTCGTTTTTTTTTAACTGTATATCATTTGGCTCCAGTTCAACACGAAATAGAGGCTGGGGAATCTTCTCTCTATTGATTATATTGGTAACATTTTTTACCTTAAATCCTTGTTCGATAAGTGCACATTTTACTTCGTCGGGCTCAACATATGAATCTATGACCTTTAATACTATTTGTAGGCCTTTAGCACTCTTAAGTTGATATGTGTAAAAATTTGTTTTATTTTTTTCAAACTCACTAACAATTTTTCGGAAATCTTTTTCATCATATATTTGGATTTTAGTTTCATCAATATTACCTCGTTTAATTATAAAAAGTGTTTTAATTTTTTTGCTTGAAAGGGTTTGTTTGCAGTTTAGTTTCATAAGTTATAAGACAATATCTTGGTTTAAAGAAAGAGATATTCTGTCACCAACTAACGAACAAGTAGATAAGGTAAATAACTTGATTATTTCAAAGATTGATGCGCCGGCAAAAATATACTACTCGGTCGATACTGTTCTCGATTTGGAAGAAGCTGTTCATTTTCCTACAGACTTTCTAAATATTTTGAACCCGTCTGGACTCCCTCCTCACAAAATCTTGTTGAAAGTAGGTTGTTCTTTTATTTTATTAAGAAACCTGAACTTGCAATGGCACGCGTTTGTTGGTAAAATCACTCAAAACTTTCATAATAGAGTGCACAATACTCACAGAATGTGGTACCGGAGAAGATGTATTGATTCCCCGAATCCCTCTGATACCATCGGATTTACCCTTCCAATTTAAACGTTTACAGTTTCCGGTAAAGACATATTTTGCAGGGTCAAACCTTCAACCTTAGATTTGAGCATTGACTGTTTTTGACATGGCGAACTGTATGTCGCTCTTTCAAGAGTAACCTCTAGAGAAAACATGTTTGTATTATCAAATGGCAAGAAAGCTGTGAACGTTGTATATAAAGACATTCTGTAATATATTAATTGTTGTAAAAATAAAATAAATAGGTAAAAATTTAAAAAGTAAATAAGTAAAAATGTAGTGTATGAATTAAGATATTCCAAAGATAGCAAGAAATCTTCATGGTTTAAGGAAAGAAGAATTGTTTTACTGTAAATTTAACGCGTGCGGGCCACGGGCAGTAATGAATAAATCAAAACTACGATTTTAATAATTTTTTCAATGAATGACATAGGCTATACATTTTATACCCATGCGTGGCCGGAGCGGGCCACTAGTTACATATAAATAAACACACTTGCCACATTAAACCACTGTGCTTATTTTAATCTTTTGTTTGGCTAAATGGTAGCACGGAACCTTTGTGGAAGATTTTATACATATATTTATTTATTGAATCTTCAAATATGAACTAACAATAAGTATTCAAATCTTAAAACTAAATATAATTAATTAGGCCCGACCAGTGTCGGACATAAGCTTAGTGAAAGTTATTAATAATACATAAGTCGTGATAAGCAAAAACAAAAGTATAGTCAAGCAGTTTCTTCTGGAGTGTTGACTATTAGAGCAATTGTGTCCCTCTTTTTTAAGCGAATGTGTCCAGTAAAATTCAAGATATTACGAGCAAGGGGATTAGGATGGGTCTCGAGTTTTGTTATGTATTTGCCTGCGTATTTTGCGATTTGTGGCCTTAAGGTAATGTTTTCCTTGTGTATTTTCGGTAGGCCATATAATACGGGTGCTATGGCCGCGTGGGAAGTCATAATCGGTTTTTGATATTTCGTTATATTATTGTTTTTGTAAAGTTCGTTCACAATATTATTATTAATTTTCTGCAATTTAGTTTAGGTCCATGTTTATTATTTTATATGTGGTTCGGTTCTCCAGTAAATTCTTCATTTTTGATTTATATTCATACATAGCTGCTATTTTGTTGCCCTTGTCTGCTGAAGTAATCATCAGTGTAGCCTTGTGTTGATTGATGAATCGTTTCGTGTTTTCGTATATACCTAAACTAAATTTCTCACTCGGATTGTTTTTCATGTTTCTCTTGTAGTATGTAATTCTATTCGCTATGGTAGCTCTCTTTATGTCTTTTTCCGTTTCATCTTTTATTGACTGAACCCATTGTTCCATATCGGCTATGATAGGAATTGATAAAAATTTGACTTTGCTACAGGTAATCCAAATTTGTATCCTAATGAAAGTAGCGATTTTGTCTCCATTTGAAATTGTATGTCCATGAAATTGACGAACCAGTCTTTGTTATATGTGATTATCATATACAACGATTATCACAATAAATTACAGAACAACAAATATCGTATTTGGACATGCTTATCATCAGGAATGAAAATAAAGTCATCACAGAGTGGTACACCGAAAGAACTTTGCTTCATAAGTCGAATGAAAATTTCATGAATATTGTGAAAGACTTTCATTAGAATTGTTTGGTTGGTATTCTGGTTTCATAAGAATATTTTATTAGATTTATGGCAACAATATTTTCTAATTATTAAGAAACCCCTTTATATTTAAGTTATTTTATTCTTTTCATGAAATTGTTTTATTGTTTCGATGAAGTTATAGGACTTCATTTAATACACTGTTAAGTAAATTTGATGAAGTTTTCAATAAAATAATTTAGACGAAACTGGTTTCATTAAAGCGTGACGTTGCTTGAATTTTAATGAATTTTTCATTAGATTATTGTCGAAATTTATAGAATTTAGGCAGAAAATTTTTTCAGTGTATATGAAACCGACTGCATCGTGACGAATTATAAATTAAAATTCAACGCAACCAATAAAAATTAAAATCAGCGCTGGATACACATTAGAGAACTTAAGGATACAACAACGTTAATCGAAAATTCTAAACACAAAAGAAGACAAAGATCAGACAAAACTTTAGTATTCAGTTGCAATAAACTAAAAATAAAAGTTCGTTCTGTGATATAGTTTTACAGGGTGGCCCAGAATGACCGAAGGGGTTTGAATTCCTTACAACTTTTTATTATAATTTTTTTTCTATTCTCTTTTCAGTATTTTGTAAAGAAGACCTGGGGAATTTAAATTGGAACAGTACATAATTCAACAACGATATCTAACACTAGTGATGGAAACGGCGATACCGTGTTCATTTTCAAAAAAAGATGGGCCAATTATCCTTTCCGACGTAACAACGCACCAAATGGTTCATTTAAGTGGGTGTAATTCTCAATGTTTAGCTCCTCTTGGATTTTCCGTAGCCCATATACTGCAGTTTTGCTTATTAACGAACCCATTTAATTGGAAATGCTCATAATTAAATTGTGAATAAAATCACGATTTTCTTCTGCTTTTTGGCGAAAAAAAATTGCATAATCAAGTCGTTGCTGGCAATCTGTCGGTTTCAATTGTAAGACAAATTCCCCAAGTCTGCTTCACAAAGTTCTGCAAAGAAAAATAAATAAGAAATTATAATAAAAAAGTTATAAGGACTTAAAACCCCTTCCGCCATTCTGGGCCACCCTGGAGTTCAATTCTGTGATTTAATTTAATTATTTTATTTATTTACTAGCATATTGCCCGCTCTTTGTTAGCGGATATTTTATACGTACTAACCAGGTTCTAGCATTTGAGATCCAAATAGATAGGGTTAAAATATAAAAGTACGATAAACTCGTCATTATGATATTATGTTCAACTGAGACCTTCCTCATGTTGATTCAGTAAACCTATCCCTCTTAATTGTGACCCATATAATTAGATGTGTTTCTTGTCCGAAAGAAATCTATTTTGAAAAGCCATTTTATTCTAATCATTTGAGAAATTCGTTACATAATTTTATATAATGTACACTGAGAGCAAAATTACGATCTAAATTTAAGAAGAAAACCTTGAATTTAAATTGCAGAAATCTTCAGATTTCAATCTTGAAATTTGGCCAGTAAGATTGGCATTCTCAAATTTGATAGATCTTATGAGATATACACACTATTATGTACCTGGGACACTTTTGATGCCAATTCCTTAAATTTAATCGTCAACTCCTTTTATTTCAGACTCGTGTTGGTAGGCTTGTTTTTTGCCCAAACTTATCAAGTTTCTCTCTCCATTTTCTTTTGAGGTCTTCTCAGAATTTTTTTATACTCGTTTTAATAATACACTAACCAATCCATTTTGTTTGAGACCCATATTAATAGAAATTTTTTTTTCTCCCAAAATAATTATTTCGCTCCATAATTTTTATTTCATATTGAAAATTTTTGAAATTTCGGAATTTTTTCTAATGTGAATTTCGTTTGAGGTTTTGATTCATTTATTTATGTTATGAAATGGGATTTGTATAGGAAAAGCACCAAAAGTGGTACTATTTCACCAATTATTTGTGTGAATTTCCATGGAACGCCAAGAGATTTTTCAAAATAAGATCAAATATTTCTATTTCTACTATTTCTATTGATTTTACTTCGGAAGATAATTACTAACCTATTCCCCTTTTTATTTAAGTTTAATTCAGTTAATTGTTATTCTACATTGATACTATATTCTTACTCGTGTAGAATTAAAATTTCTTAATATCAATTTTTAATACACCCGCAGGGAAGGCTAAAAATAAAATTTAATTACTAATTAATTAATTGAGATTAGGGATGGGCAAAAAAATATCGATATCTCGAAATATCGATATTTGAGAAAATAAACATCGATATATATCGCCGATATTTCAAAAACCGATATATCGATTCTTATTTACGAGTATCGGGTTTCGATATTTTGAGGAGCTCTATAACTTTTAGCCATTTTTAACTGTACGCATCACTACTAGTGATGCGAAGAAAACAAAAAAAAAATTTCCTAATAACAGCCAATGCGCAACTATAAGGTGATCCCAGTAAGTCAGGTGACTTTTATTTGTTGACTAGACTAAATGTGAAATTTGGTTTGTGTAGGTTTAAAGCATAAGGACAGAATTAGTTTTTACTTTCTGTTCATCTGACTCCTTTTGTTCATAAAAATTCTGTTTCGTTCAAACTGTAAAAATCATAAAACTGTTAAGTAATTGTAAGTGGCAGTAAAATAAAATAAATACATTTTGAAATAAATTGGTATTGTGGTTTTAGAATTTAACAAATTGAATTTTTACCACAAAACTGTTAAGTAATTGTAAGTGGCAGTAAAATAAAATAAATACATTTTGAAATAAATTGGTATTGTGGTTTTAGAATTTGACAAATTGAATTTTTAACACAAAAACTAAAACACTATATTGAATTATAACAATGAACGATGCAAAACTTATCACTTTAGTGACCGTTCTGGTCAGAAACAGCTGATAACACTGTACAACAGCCAAAATAGCCTTTAGATAAAAGTATGCGGACTATATGGATTTTGATGCGTTGAATTCAAATCTGCTGTCAGTTTTGCTCTATCACGTAGAGATTTTTTTTTATGGGCGTGGCTAATTTTGGCCCCTAAATTAGTCGGCCATACTAATATATTTTACCATAACTCGAAAACCGCTATTTCGATTTTAATAAATAATAAACTAAAAGACGCGCCACAAAATTTTGTTAAAAAATATTGATAATCATGTTTAACCTATTTTTTATGGTTTCGAAGTTATTCAGAATTCAAAAAAGAAAAAAGTTTTTTTTTATGCAAAAATCGCGTAATGTTTTCACATGAAAATTACAATAAAAACATCAGAAACTCACAAGTTTCATATTTTTTACATTTTTCTTAAAACCACATATCCTAGGAATAAAACAAGCTATTAAACGTGAAAATCCAGCAATAAATCTTGATTTTATTCACAATTTAAAGCAGGTACCTAAAAATGGAAAAATGTGTGTAATGCATTAAATGCAGTCACATTTACATTACGATCGTACTTTTTTTGATACTGTTTGACATAAAAAAGTACCGTAGTACTCCCCTAAGAAATTTGATACTCTCACGGGCAACTTAGAAATGCAGTCAGAAGACTCGCGCATGCATATATTTTGCCAAGAATTAAATTGTTTTTTCGACAAATAGAAAGAAGCTTTATTAGTAAAGATCTTTTAGAAAAGTGTAACCACAATTAAATATCAATATCAATATTTCATTCAATGATATTTTATGTGGCACAGAAGTTGATCTATTGAAACAACTGTTTTAAATCAGTTTAAAGAAAATTTTAAAAAGTTTATATTAAGTTCTAAGGGAAAAAGTGGACTTTGACAATAAAATGTTAGTTTGGTTTAGTAAGTGTCCCCCTGAAAGTATTTTATCTGTTAAACCAATATCATTATACCACTTTTAATTAAAATGTTCCCAGGGAAAAGAAAAAAAAGAAAATAAAAATATTTTGAAATATTAACAACCAATATAGAGCACTGGCTTATATAAAAACGGATTAGATGAATACATGTTTCCTGATATATCGAGAGTAGCTTACAGAACTTTATCCATGCCTCACTCCGCTGTAAATGTCGAAAGGATTTTCTTTTACCAAAATTTCATGAAAACAAAATATAAATCAACAGCCATCGTATTCTGTAACTCGCTAAAGCTAAATCTCTATCGCTAAGAATCCATAAAATCAATTTGTCGATTTTCGGCTACGAATGCAACTTTCAAGCGGGTATTGATAAATCAGGTAATGGCTTAAAAATGTAATTCGACGAAATTTTATTGCTTTATGTCATCGCCAAAAATTTTAAATTTTCTATTTGTTCAGCATTTTAGCGGTCGAATTTAGCTTTAGCTTTAGCGAGCTATGGAATACGGAGGCAAGCTTTATGTTCCAACAGTATTAAGTCTAATCCAGGCTACACCTATTTGTATATTTGTACCTATGTATGTGTTCCTTTTTTTTGTAAATGAATTTCTTATAATTTTTTGTTAATAAAATTTAAATAAGAAATATTATAATTTTTGGTACTCTCGGGATCAAAAAAGTACTAAAAAAATTTGTTTTTGATACCGAAATGCAAATCATATTTCCCATCACTGACATCTGGTAATGCTATTGAAAGGGCATTACGCGCAGGTAACAGAACTTTAAATTGTGAATAAAAAAAGATTTATTGCTGGATTTTCACGTTTTATAGCTTCTTTTATTCCTAGGATATGTGGTTTTAAGAAAAATTTAAAAAATATGAAACTTGTGAGTTTCTGATTTTTTTATTGTAATTTTCATGTAAAAAAATTACGCGATTTTTGCATAAAAAAAACTTTTTTCTTTTTTAAATTCTGAATAACTTCGAAACCATAAAAAATAGGTAAAACATGATTATAAATATTTTTTAACAAAATTTTGTGGCGCGTCTTTTGGTTTACTATTTATTAAAATCGAAATAGCGGTTTTCGAGTTATAGTAAAATATATTAGTATGGCCGACTAATTTAGGGGCCAAAATTAGCCACGCCCATAAAAAAATCTCTACGTGATAGAGCAAAACTGACAGCAGATTTGAATTTAACGCATCAAAATCCATATAGTCCGCGTAATTTTATCTAAAGGACAGCCAAAAAATTTTATTTTGTTGTACAGTGTAATTTATAACAGAAAAAGTAACTATTAAAATTTAGAAACAGAAAGTAAAGACTAATGAAGCCTTAAGGAGCTACAGTAGGTTACGTATAACTTAACGTCTTTGATATGTGCTATGAAAAATATGTCAAAATACTTATGTCACATACTGAACTCTTCCATTTTTAGTTTCAATCAAAAAAGATTAACAAACAAAACACATTTGAAATATTTAAAATGTTTTATTTGCCAATATTATACAATAGTTATTTCTAACTAATTTAAGCAGTTTTAATATCAAAATATATACATATGTATGCCGACCAGTATAAATCTTTCTAGTTGCTGTTTCTTTAAATTAAAATTATTAATTACATAGGTATTTTCGTAGATGAAAGTTTTTACGTGGTATTTTTCTAAAAATCTACTGACAGCACTGACTGCTTTAATTTTTAAAGCAAAAAAATAAAACGTTACAATTATTGTCCGTACAAATTAGTTTTTTTAAGCTGTTTTGACCAAAAATATAGTTATTTTGAAATTTGTACGCAATAAATGCGATTTGAGTATAAAAATATTTACATATGTATGTATGTATGTATTTATATGATGCTTGTTTTGTTAAACTTTTTATTTCTATTTGTATGCAAAAATATCGATATATCGAAATATCGATGTTTTCAAAAAATATACATATATCGATACTGCTCAAAAATATCGATACGATATATATCGATACATTTTACTCATTTGCCCATCCCTAATTGAGATGCATAAAAAAATTCCAGAAAAGGAGTACCAATTTTACCATTTATTTGTTCAAATTTGAAAAAAGTGCATACGTATGTATATTAGAAATCTTTTCAAGAAAAGTTGAACATAAACAAACTTTTTGTGCTCGGCAATTCAAAAGATATATGAGTTACAAAATAAAAGAATGAAAATCAGTTTTTCTTGTTTTTGGCATCTAAAAATACAATTATCAAAAAGTAACAAGCAACCGTCAGGTATTTACGTTACTCTTTTATATATAAAAAAGAAGAAGTAATAATACCAATAATAATTACGTATTTAGATTTGGTTTTTTTATATATTAATTTAATAATTAAAAAAGTACTTTTTCCAAAGATTACCCTTATCAAAATATACTTTTTTCAGAATATACTTTTTCAAAAAAAATACCTTTTTCAACGCATACTTTTCCCACTATCTCAGATTCTACTGAGCGGTAGGAAGTCATAGTAAATTATTTATCATTAACAAAAAAGTACAGAAACGGGGACCAATTTTACCCCTTATATGTACGAATTTTCAGAAAGTATCAAAACGCGTTCGAGATCTTATCCAGCAAAAATTAACATGCCAAGGAGCTTTCTGCTACGTTCAATAGCTTAGAAAATATGTCGATTGCAAAAAAGGTACCAAAATTTAGTTTTTACCCACTTTTAACACCTAAAAGTACAAATATCGCAAAACTTCCAAACACATGTCGGCTTATTTTTTAGCAGCACTCGTTTGCATTTGGAATTCGGAGTCTATCTATTGTAGCACCGATTTTACCCTTTTTTACCCCCTTCGCATTCGAATTTCCAAAAATTCCGTCTTAGTGGATCTAAACATTGTAAGGGGAACCTGCACACCAAATTTCAGTTCTATAGCTGTAGTTGTTTGGGATGGGCGATGATGAATCATTCAGTCAGTCAGCCACTCAATAACGTTACTCTTTTATATATAGATAGTAGTAATAATATCAATAACAAAAATAACAATAATAATTACGTATTTAGATTTGGTTTTTTTTAATATTAATTTTATAATTCAAAATGTACTTTTTCCAAAGATTTCCCTTATCAAAAAATTCTTTTTTCAGAATATAATTAAAAAAAAATCCTTTTTCAACAAATACTTTTTCCAAAATTAACATTTTTAAACAATTTTTTTTCCAAAAAGTAACTTTTTTTAAAAAGACCTTTTTCCAAAAAATACCTTTTTCCAAAAAGTACCTTTTCAAAAATAATTTTCCAAAACATTACCCTTCTTCAAGAATTACTTTTTATAGAAAGTACTTATTTCAATAAAGCATGGCTTCAAAAAAGTATCTCACCTGTGTCGAATTTTTCCAACACGACACGCACGAACACGAATACCATGATGTTCAACACGTACGAAACACGCACGCCAAAAAATTTTCAAAACATGAAACTGCACAACACGCACAAAATCAAATACGAGTGCAATAAAAAAAAATCGTTTTTTATATTCAAAGACATATCTTTGATTTTTTTTATTGTTTCATTTCAATTCAATTGTATGTATGTGTATACATACATATTTATATTCTATTCGTTTTAATTTACATATTTTTGTTGAGAAAAAGTAATTTATCAAGAATCTTGTGCGGCGTTCGCTTAAGATTAATCCAGAAGTGGTAAATACTCAGTCACTAGTCGCGAAACTTACAGGTATATTTAGTACCTGTTTGGCAAGCTTCTGCAAAATCTTTAAATTCGTTGCACGTTTCCAAAATTTTAAATCATCGTTTTCGTTTTCTTTCGAGCTATAATAATAATTTTCAATTTCAATGTTTCCATATAGAAATAACAAAAACAAAAAAAAACGTAAACAAAAAACACATAAAGTACCCTTGAGGAATACTCTATATCTCAAAGGAAAAAAATTGTGAAGTGAGTTCTAACGGCAGAAATGCCTATTTTACTGTGAGTTCTGAAGCTCGTAATGACATCAATAAAAAAATCTGATGATAGAATTACCGTGAGTTCTGAAGCTCTTAATAAAAATAAAAAATCTGATGAAAGACTTTTTCTAACGGCAAAACCACAGTTTCGTCAGCGATCAACTTCGCTTTGTCCAATGCCAACTAGTGAATCGTTGAAATTACCGTTGCCTAGTACTTCTACATTTAACTCAGTGATATCATCTGCGTCGGGCTCGTGGTCATCACTTTACCAAGTTGTCACTGAAGATAAGAGTAGCTCAAAACCCAAAGTCCAAGTCGGAGTGGACAGATACTTTACAATTTGAAAGCGCGGGCAAAGCCCAAATTCTACTTAAATTGCTAAAATGTTAATATAAAACTTAAATGCGTTTTAAAGTAGCTGAGAATAAATTTGTTGGCTCTCATCAAATTCGATTACGTCCCTGCAGAAAATTTGGTGACAATTGATCCAAATGTACTCGTCCTATAACTGGAGATAGTGTGGGTGTTATCAAAAGTACGTAGTAGTGTATGGTGAAAAAAGTCATATCGTTTAAATGGTGGCATATTGACCATTTTCGTGGTGTATCGTCTTGATGTTGAGCTAATTTAATTCGGACTCGGTCTAGTGTTGTAGTAAACTGCACTGAACATGTTCGATGTGGTCGAACACAGGACCTATCAAATAGTGTAAATATAATGTTAATTGCTCCCTTCAATGTGACTCTGGGATCAGTCCCGTAACTATACTTAGATATTAACCTAAGCTTAAATGGTATTTATACTTTTGAAATATGAGTGGCCCTGTGGTCGAGTGGGTAGTGTGCCAGCCTGTCATGCACGAGGTTGTCGGTTCGAATCTCAAAAAATTTTCAGATTAAAAATAAAATTAAAAAAAATGTCATTGCATTTGTAACAATAAAAAAATATATAAGCGTTAATTGTTACAGTTAAATGTCGAAATTTTATTTATAAATAATTGAAATTATTATACATCGAATAGGTCCCTATGGGATAGTTCAGTGACAAGTCACAAGGTGCATACAAAGTATCAATTAACCCCATCCTAGGCCATCCCCATGTAAAAGTGACTGGTCCGCTTCATAGGAAGTGTTAGAACTCGGACTGGTCCCTATCACTTGGGGACCGGTCACGTGACTAGTCTTGTGTCAGTTCCATTTCCTGCAGGGGTACTCAACTTAAGAATTATTTTTGGCTTTGTTCTGGATGACTTTGCAGCTAGCTTTTAGTCAGTCTAAGAAAAGTTAACTATAAGTTAACTATTTTTGTAGTCAACCACACATTCCCCGACAGGGATGTTAGCTCATATACAACATTATCTTTTTAAGTTTGTCTACTTTTGTTCCTTTGCTTCTATAAAGATGTCTTAAGGTACGGTCACACTTGACAAACATTTGCCCAAAAAAGCGTAACCAGCACATACTAATGAGAAATCTTTTGCTTCAAACACGTGTTAATTAAGTTAATACATACAAAAAAAAAAATATTTGTAGTACATAATATTTGTTGTACATTAACTTTGATAAACAAGCTATTTTTGCTTCGCTAATATTTTTTTTTTACATAGACAGTAATAACTAAAACAAAAAAAAAACAAAAACAACCGTAAACAAAATAACTTAAAGTGCCCTTGAGGAATACACTTACAACTTTTTATTATAATTTTTTTTCTATTCTCTTTTCAGTATTTTGTAAAGAAGACCTGGGGAATTTAAATTAGAAGAGTACATAATTCAACAACGATATCTAACACTAGTGATGGAAACGGCGATACCGTGTTCATTTTCAAAAAAAAATGGGCCAATTATCCTTTCCGACGTAACAACGCACCAAATGGTTCATTTAAGTGGGTGTAATTCTCAATGTTTAGCTCCTCTTGGATTTTCCGTAGCCCATATACTGCAGTTTTGCTTATTAACGAACCCATTTAATTGGAAATGCTCATAATTAAATTGTGAATAAAATCACGATTTTCTTCTGCTTTTTGGCGAAAAAAAATTGCATAATGAAGTCGTTGCTGGCAATCTGTCGGTTTCAATTGTAAGACAAATTCCCCAAGTCTGCTTCACAAAGTTCTGCAAAGAAAAATAAATAAGAAATTATAATAAAAAAGTTATAAGGACTTAAAACCCCTTCCGCCATTCTGGGCCACCCTGGAGTTCAATTCTGTGATTTAATTTAATTATTTTATTTATTTACTAGCATATTGCCCGCTCTTTGTTAGCGGATATTTTATACGTACTAACCAGGTTCTAGCATTTGAGATCCAAATAGATAGGGTTAAAATATAAAAGTACGATAAACTCGTCATTATGATATTATGTTCAACTGAGACCTTCCTCATGTTGATTCAGTAAACCTATCCCTCTTAATTGTGACCCATATAATTAGATGTGTTTCTTGTCCGAAAGAAATCTATTTTGAAAAGCCATTTTATTCTAATCATTTGAGAAATTCGTTACATAATTTTATATAATGTACACTGAGAGCAAAATTACGATCTAAATTTAAGAAGAAAACCTTGAATTTAAATTGCAGAAATCTTCAGATTTCAATCTTGAAATTTGGCCAGTAAGATTGACATTCTCAAATTTGATAGATCTTATGAGATATACACACTATTATGTACCTGGGACACTTTTGATGCCAATTCCTTAAATTTAATCGTCAACTCCTTTTATTTCAGACTCGTGTTGGTAGGCTTGTTTTTTGCCCAAACTTATCAAGTTTCTCTCTCCATTTTCTTTTGAGGTCTTCTCAGAATTTTTTTATACTCGTTTTAATAATACACTAACCAATCCATTTTGTTTGAGACCCATATTAATAGAAATTTTTTTTCTCCCAAAATAATTATTTCGCTCCATAATTTTTCTTTCATATTGAAAATTTTTGAAATTTCGGAATTTTTTCTATATACGATTTTTTTGCTTTGGCTCTTTTCGTTTAGGTACGTTTTTTCGCTTTGGCGATTTTCTCTTGATTGGAAAAACAGTACTCTTTCTAATGTGAATTTCGTTTGAGGTTTTGATTCATTTATTTATGTTATGAAATGGAATTTGTATAGGAAAAGCACCAAAAGTGGTACTATTTCACCAATTATTTGTGTGAATTTCCATGGAACGCCAAGAGATTTTTCAAAATAAGATCAAATATTTCTATTTCTACTATTTCTATTGATTTTACTTCGGAAGATAATTACTAACCTATTCCCCTTTTTATTTAAGTTTAATTCAGTTAATTGTTATTCTACATTGATACTATATTCTTACTCGTGTAGAATTAAAATTTCTTAATATCAATTTTTAATACACCCGCAGGGAAGGCTAAAAATAAAATTTAATTACTAATTAATTAATTGAGATTAGGGATGGGCAAAAAATATCGATATCTCGAAATATCGATATTTGAGAAAATAAACATCGATATATATCGCCGATATTTCAAAAACCGATATATCGATTCTTATTTACGAGTATCGGGTTTCGATATTTTGAGGAGCTCTATAACTTTTAGCCATTTTTAACTGTACGCATCACTACTAGTGATGCGAAGAAAACAAAAAAAAAATTTCCTAATAACAGCCAATGCGCAACTATAAGGTGATCCCAGTAAGTCAGGTGACTTTTATTTGTTGACTAGACTAAATGTGAAATTTGGTTTGTGTAGGTTTAAAGCATAAGGACAGAATTAGTTTTTACTTTCTGTTCATCTGACTCCTTTTGTTCATAAAAATTCTGTTTCGTTCAAACTGTAAAAATCATAAAACTGTTAAGTAATTGTAAGTGGCAGTAAAATAAAATAAATACATTTTGAAATAAATTGGTATTGTGGTTTTAGAATTTAACAAATTGAATTTTTACCACAAAACTGTTAAGTAATTGTAAGTGGCAGTAAAATAAAATAAATACATTTTGAAATAAATTGGTATTGTGGTTTTAGAATTTGACAAATTGAATTTTTAACACAAAAACTAAAACACTATATTGAATTATAACAATGAACGATGCAAAACTTATCACTTTAGTGACCGTTCTGGTCAGAAACAGCTGATAACACTGTACAACAGCCAAAATAGCCTTTAGATAAAAGTATGCGGACTATATGGATTTCGATGCGTTAAATTCAAATCTGCTGTCAGTTTTGCTCTATCACGTAGAGATTTTTTTTATGGGCGTGGCTAATTTTGGCCCCTAAATTAGTCGGCCATACTAATATATTTTACTATAACTCGAAAACCGCTATTTCGATTTTAATAAACAATAAACTAAAAGACGCGCCACAAAATTTTGTTAAAAAATATTGATAATCATGTTAACCTATTTTTTATGGTTTCGAAGTTATTCAGAATTCAAAAAAGAAAAAAGTTTTTTTTTATGCAAAAATCGCGTAATTTTTTCACATGAAAATTACAATAAAACATCAGAAACTCACAAGTTTCATATTTTTTACATTTTTCTTAAAACCACATATCCTAGGAATAAAACAAGCTATTAAACGTGAAAATCCAGCAATAAATCTTGATTTTATTCACAATTTAAAGCAGGTACCTAAAAATGGAAAAATGTGTGTAATGCATTAAATGCAGTCACATTTACATTACGATCGTACTTTTTTGATACTGTTTGACATAAAAAAGTACCGTAGTACTCCCCTAAGAAATTTGATACTCTCACGGGCAACTTAGAAATGCAGTCAGAAGACTCGCGCATGCATATATTTTGCCAAGAATTAAATTGTTTTTCGACAAATAGAAAGAAGCTTTATTAGTAAAGATCTTTTAGAAAAGTGTAACCACAATTAAATATCAATATCAATATTTCATTCAATGATATTTTATGTGGCACAGAAGTTGATCTATTGAAACAACTGTTTTAAATCAGTTTAAAGAAAATTTTAAAAGTTTATATTAAGTTCTAAGGGAAAAAGTGGACTTTGACAATAAAATGTTAGTTTGGTTTAGTAAGTGTCCCCCTGAAAGTATTTTATCTGTTAAACCAATATCATTATACCACTTTTAATTAAAATGTTCCCAGGGAAAAGAAAAAAAAGAAAATAAAAATATTTTGAAATATTAACAACCAATATAGAG
Source organism: Tachina lurida (assembly GCA_944452675.1). Lineage (NCBI taxonomy): Eukaryota > Metazoa > Arthropoda > Insecta > Diptera > Tachinidae > Tachina > Tachina lurida. Next base: position 69,525,438 of record OX101756.1, on the reverse strand, counting down.
CACTGGCTTATATAAAAACGGATTAGATGAATACATGTTTCCTGATATATCGAGAGTAGCTTACAGAACTTTATCCATGCCTCACTCCGCTGTAAATGTCGAAAGGATTTTCTTTTACCAAAATTTCATGAAAACAAAATATAAATCAACAGCCATCGTATTCTGTAACTCGCTAAAGCTAAATCTCTATCGCTAAGAATCCATAAAATCAATTTGTCGATTTTCGGCTACGAATGCAACTTTCAAGCGGGTATTGATAAATCAGGTAATGGCTTAAAATGTAATTCGACGAAATTTTATTGCTTTATGTCATCGCCAAAAATTTTAAATTTTCTATTTGTTCAGCATTTTAGCGGTCGAATTTAGCTTTAGCTTTAGCGAGCTATGGAATACGGAGGCAAGCTTTATGTTCCAACAGTATTAAGTCTAATCCAGGCTACACCTATTTGTATATTTGTACCTATGTATGTGTTCCTTTTTTTTGTAAATGAATTTCTTATAATTTTTTGTTAATAAAGTTTAAATAAGAAATATTATAATTTTTGGTACTCTCGGGATCAAAAAAGTACTAAAAAAATTTGTTTTTGATACCGAAATGCAAATCATATTTCCATCACTGACATCTGGTAATGCTATTGAAAGGGCATTACGCGCAGGTAACAGAACTTTAAATTGTGAATAAAAAAAGATTTATTGCTGGATTTTCACGTTTTATAGCTTCTTTTATTCCTAGGATATGTGGTTTTAAGAAAAATTTAAAAAATATGAACTTGTGAGTTTCTGATTTTTTATTGTAATTTTCATGTAAAAAAATTACGCGATTTTTGCATAAAAAAAACTTTTTTCTTTTTTAAATTCTGAATAACTTCGAAACCATAAAAAATAGGTAAAACATGATTATAAATATTTTTTAACAAAATTTTGTGGCGCGTCTTTTGGTTTACTATTTATTAAAATCGAAATAGCGGTTTTCGAGTTATAGTAAAATATATTAGTATGGCCGACTAATTTAGGGAATTTAGGGGCCAAAATTAGCCACGCCCATAAAAAAATCTCTACGTGATAGAGCAAAACTGACAGCAGATTTGAATTTAACGCATCAAAATCCATATAGTCCGCGTAATTTTATCTAAAGGACAGCCAAAAAATGTTATTTTGTTGTACAGTGTAATTTATAACAGAAAAAGTAACTATTAAAATTTAGAAACAGAAAGTAAAGACTAATGAAGCCTTAAGGAGCTACAGTAGGTTACGTATAACTTAACGTCTTTGATATGTGCTATGAAAAATATGTCAAAATACTTATGTCACATACTGAACTCTTCCATTTTTAGTTTCAATCAAAAAAGATTAACAAACAAAACACATTTGAAATATTTAAAATGTTTTATTTGCCAATATTATACAATAGTTATTTCTAACTAATTTAAGCAGTTTTAATATCAAAATATATACATATTTATGCCGACCAGTATAAATCTTTCTAGTTGCTGTTTCTTTAAATTAAAATTATTAATTACATAGGTATTTTCGTAGATGAAAGTTTTTACGTGGTATTTTTCTAAAAATCTACTGACAGCACTGACTGCTTTAATTTTTAAAGCAAAAAAATAAAACGTTACAATTATTGTCCGTACAAATTAGTTTTTTTAAGCTGTTTTGACCAAAAATATAGTTATTTTGAAATTTGTACGCAATAAATGCGATTTGAGTATAAAAATATTTACATATGTATGTATGTATGTATTTATATGATGCTTGTTTTGTTAAACTTTTTATTTCTATTTGTATGCAAAAATATCGATATATCGAAATATCGATGTTTTCAAAAAATATACATATATCGATACTGCTCAAAAATATCGATACGATATATATCGATACATTTTACTCATTTGCCCATCCCTAATTGAGATGCATAAAAAAATTCCAGAAAAGGAGTACCAATTTTACCATTTATTTGTTCAAATTTGAAAAAAGTGCATACGTATGTATATTAGAAATCTTTTCAAGAAAAGTTGAACATAAACAAACTTTTTGTGCTCGGCAATTCAAAAGATATATGAGTTACAAAATAAAAGAATGAAAATCAGTTTTTCTTGTTTTTGGCATCTAAAAATACAATTATCAAAAAGTAACAAGCAACCGTCAGGTATTTACGTTACTCTTTTATATATAAAAAAGAAGAAGTAATAATACCAATAATAATTACGTATTTAGATTTGGTTTTTTTATATATTAATTTAATAATTAAAAAAGTACTTTTTCCAAAGATTACCCTTATCAAAATATACTTTTTTCAGAATATACTTTTTCAAAAAAAATACCTTTTTCAACGCATACTTTTCCCACTATCTCAGATTCTACTGAGCGGTAGGAAGTCATAGTAAATTATTTATCATTAACAAAAAAGTACAGAAACGGGGACCAATTTTACCCCTTATATGTACGAATTTTCAGAAAGTATCAAAACGCGTTCGAGATCTTATCCAGCAAAAATTAACATGCCAAGGAGCTTTCTGCTACGTTCAATAGCTTAGAAAATATGTCGATTGCAAAAAAGGTACCAAAATTTAGTTTTTACCCACTTTTAACACCTAAAAGTACAAATATCGCAAAACTTCCAAACACATGTCGGCTTATTTTTTAGCAGCACTCGTTTGCATTTGGAATTCGGAGTCTATCTATTGTAGCACCGATTTTACCCTTTTTTACCCCCTTCGCATTCGAATTTCCAAAAATTCCGTCTTAGTGGATCTAAACATTGTAAGGGGAACCTGCACACCAAATTTCAGTTCTATAGCTGTAGTTGTTTGGGATGGGCGATGATGAATCATTCAGTCAGTCAGCCACTCAATAACGTTACTCTTTTATATATAGATAGTAGTAATAATATCAATAACAAAAATAACAATAATAATTACGTATTTAGATTTGGTTTTTTTTAATATTAATTTTATAATTCAAAATGTACTTTTTCCAAAGATTTCCCTTATCAAAAAATTCTTTTTTCAGAATATAATTAAAAAAAAATCCTTTTTCAACAAATACTTTTTCCAAAATTAACATTTTTAAACAATTTTTTTTCCAAAAAGTAACTTTTTTTAAAAAGACCTTTTTCCAAAAAATACCTTTTTCCAAAAAGTACCTTTTCAAAAATAATTTTCCAAAACATTACCCTTCTTCAAGAATTACTTTTTATAGAAAGTACTTATTTCAATAAAGCATGGCTTCAAAAAAGTATCTCACCTGTGTCGAATTTTTCCAACACGACACGCACGAACACGAATACCATGATGTTCAACACGTACGAAACACGCACGCCAAAAAATTTTCAAAACATGAAACTGCACAACACGCACAAAATCAAATACGAGTGCAATAAAAAAAAATCGTTTTTTATATTCAAAGACATATCTTTGATTTTTTTTATTGTTTCATTTCAATTCAATTGTATGTATGTGTATACATACATATTTATATTCTATTCGTTTTAATTTACATATTTTTGTTGAGAAAAAGTAATTTATCAAGAATCTTGTGCGGCGTTCGCTTAAGATTAATCCAGAAGTGGTAAATACTCAGTCACTAGTCGCGAAACTTACAGGTATATTTAGTACCTGTTTGGCAAGCTTCTGCAAAATCTTTAAATTCGTTGCACGTTTCCAAAATTTTAAATCATCGTTTTCGTTTTCTTTCGAGCTATAATAATAATTTTCAATTTCAATGTTTCCATATAGAAATAACAAAAACAAAAAAAAACGTAAACAAAAAACACATAAAGTACCCTTGAGGAATACTCTATATCTCAAAGGAAAAAAATTGTGAAGTGAGTTCTAACGGCAGAAATGCCTATTTTACTGTGAGTTCTGAAGCTCGTAATGACATCAATAAAAAAATCTGATGATAGAATTACCGTGAGTTCTGAAGCTCTTAATAAAAATAAAAAATCTGATGAAAGACTTTTTCTAACGGCAAAACCACAGTTTCGTCAGCGATCAACTTCGCTTTGTCCAATGCCAACTAGTGAATCGTTGAAATTACCGTTGCCTAGTACTTCTACATTTAACTCAGTGATATCATCTGCGTCGGGCTCGTGGTCATCACTTTACCAAGTTGTCACTGAAGATAAGAGTAGCTCAAAACCCAAAGTCCAAGTCGGAGTGGACAGATACTTTACAATTTGAAAGCGCGGGCAAAGCCCAAATTCTACTTAAATTGCTAAAATGTTAATATAAAACTTAAATGCGTTTTAAAGTAGCTGAGAATAAATTTGTTGGCTCTCATCAAATTCGATTACGTCCCTGCAGAAAATTTGGTGACAATTGATCCAAATGTACTCGTCCTATAACTGGAGATAGTGTGGGTGTTATCAAAAGTACGTAGTAGTGTATGGTGAAAAAAGTCATATCGTTTAAATGGTGGCATATTGACCATTTTCGTGGTGTATCGTCTTGATGTTGAGCTAATTTAATTCGGACTCGGTCTAGTGTTGTAGTAAACTGCACTGAACATGTTCGATGTGGTCGAACACAGGACCTATCAAATAGTGTAAATATAATGTTAATTGCTCCCTTCAATGTGACTCTGGGATCAGTCCCGTAACTATACTTAGATATTAACCTAAGCTTAAATGGTATTTATACTTTTGAAATATGAGTGGCCCTGTGGTCGAGTGGGTAGTGTGCCAGCCTGTCATGCACGAGGTTGTCGGTTCGAATCTCAAAAAATTTTCAGATTAAAAATAAAATTAAAAAAAATGTCATTGCATTTGTAACAATAAAAAAATATATAAGCGTTAATTGTTACAGTTAAATGTCGAAATTTTATTTATAAATAATTGAAATTATTATACATCGAATAGGTCCCTATGGGATAGTTCAGTGACAAGTCACAAGGTGCATACAAAGTATCAATTAACCCCATCCTAGGCCATCCCCATGTAAAAGTGACTGGTCCGCTTCATAGGAAGTGTTAGAACTCGGACTGGTCCCTATCACTTGGGGACCGGTCACGTGACTAGTCTTGTGTCAGTTCCATTTCCTGCAGGGGTACTCAACTTAAGAATTATTTTTGGCTTTGTTCTGGATGACTTTGCAGCTAGCTTTTAGTCAGTCTAAGAAAAGTTAACTATAAGTTAACTATTTTTGTAGTCAACCACACATTCCCCGACAGGGATGTTAGCTCATATACAACATTATCTTTTTAAGTTTGTCTACTTTTGTTCCTTTGCTTCTATAAAGATGTCTTAAGGTACGGTCACACTTGACAAACATTTGCCCAAAAAAGCGTAACCAGCACATACTAATGAGAAATCTTTTGCTTCAAACACGTGTTAATTAAGTTAATACATACAAAAAAAAAAATATTTGTAGTACATAATATTTGTTGTACATTAACTTTGATAAACAAGCTATTTTTGCTTCGCTAATATTTTTTTTTTACATAGACAGTAATAACTAAAACAAAAAAAAAACAAAAACAACCGTAAACAAAATAACTTAAAGTGCCCTTGAGGAATACACTTACAACTTTTTATTATAATTTTTTTTCTATTCTCTTTTCAGTATTTTGTAAAGAAGACCTGGGGAATTTAAATTAGAAGAGTACATAATTCAACAACGATATCTAACACTAGTGATGGAAACGGCGATACCGTGTTCATTTTCAAAAAAAGATGGGCCAATTATCCTTTCCGACGTAACAACGCACCAAATGGTTCATTTAAGTGGGTGTAATTCTCAATGTTTAGCTCCTCTTGGATTTTCCGTAGCCCATATACTGCAGTTTTGCTTATTAACGAACCCATTTAATTGGAAATGCTCATAATTAAATTGTGAATAAAATCACGATTTTCTTCTGCTTTTTGGCGAAAAAAAATTGCATAATGAAGTCGTTGCTGGCAATCTGTCGGTTTCAATTGTAAGACAAATTCCCCAAGTCTGCTTCACAAAGTTCTGCAAAGAAAAATAAATAAGAAATTATAATAAAAAAGTTATAAGGACTTAAAACCCCTTCCGCCATTCTGGGCCACCCTGGAGTTCAATTCTGTGATTTAATTTAATTATTTTATTTATTTACTAGCATATTGCCCGCTCTTTGTTAGCGGATATTTTATACGTACTAACCAGGTTCTAGCATTTGAGATCCAAATAGATAGGGTTAAAATATAAAAGTACGATAAACTCGTCATTATGATATTATGTTCAACTGAGACCTTCCTCATGTTGATTCAGTAAACCTATCCCTCTTAATTGTGACCCATATAATTAGATGTGTTTCTTGTCCGAAAGAAATCTATTTTGAAAAGCCATTTTATTCTAATCATTTGAGAAATTCGTTACATAATTTTATATAATGTACACTGAGAGCAAAATTACGATCTAAATTTAAGAAGAAAACCTTGAATTTAAATTGCAGAAATCTTCAGATTTCAATCTTGAAATTTGGCCAGTAAGATTGACATTCTCAAATTTGATAGATCTTATGAGATATACACACTATTATGTACCTGGGACACTTTTGATGCCAATTCCTTAAATTTAATCGTCAACTCCTTTTATTTCAGACTCGTGTTGGTAGGCTTGTTTTTTGCCCAAACTTATCAAGTTTCTTTTGAGGTCTTCTCAGAATTTTTTTATACTCGTTTTAATAATACACTAACCAATCCATTTTGTTTGAGACCCATATTAATAGAAATTTTTTTTCTCCCAAAATAATTATTTCGCTCCATAATTTTTCTTTCATATTGAAAATTTTTGAAATTTCGGAATTTTTTCTATATACGATTTTTTTGCTTTGGCTCTTTTCGTTTAGGTACGTTTTTTCGCTTTGGCGATTTTCTCTTGATTGGAAAAACAGTACTCTTTCTAATGTGAATTTCGTTTGAGGTTTTGATTCATTTATTTATGTTATGAAATGGAATTTGTATAGGAAAAGCACCAAAAGTGGTACTATTTCACCAATTATTTGTGTGAATTTCCATGGAACGCCAAGAGATTTTTCAAAATAAGATCAAATATTTCTATTTCTACTATTTCTATTGATTTTACTTCGGAAGATAATTACTAACCTATTCCCCTTTTTATTTAAGTTTAATTCAGTTAATTGTTATTCTACATTGATACTATATTCTTACTCGTGTAGAATTAAAATTTCTTAATATCAATTTTTAATACACCCGCAGGGAAGGCTAAAAATAAAATTTAATTACTAATTAATTAATTGAGATTAGGGATGGGCAAAAAATATCGATATCTCGAAATATCGATATTTGAGAAAATAAACATCGATATATATCGCCGATATTTCAAAAACCGATATATCGATTCTTATTTACGAGTATCGGGTTTCGATATTTTGAGGAGCTCTATAACTTTTAGCCATTTTTAACTGTACGCATCACTACTAGTGATGCGAAGAAAACAAAAAAAAAATTTCCTAATAACAGCCAATGCGCAACTATAAGGTGATCCCAGTAAGTCAGGTGACTTTTATTTGTTGACTAGACTAAATGTGAAATTTGGTTTGTGTAGGTTTAAAGCATAAGGACAGAATTAGTTTTTACTTTCTGTTCATCTGACTCCTTTTGTTCATAAAAATTCTGTTTCGTTCAAACTGTAAAAATCATAAAACTGTTAAGTAATTGTAAGTGGCAGTAAAATAAAATAAATACATTTTGAAATAAATTGGTATTGTGGTTTTAGAATTTAACAAATTGAATTTTTACCACAAAACTGTTAAGTAATTGTAAGTGGCAGTAAAATAAAATAAATACATTTTGAAATAAATTGGTATTGTGGTTTTAGAATTTGACAAATTGAATTTTTAACACAAAAACTAAAACACTATATTGAATTATAACAATGAACGATGCAAAACTTATCACTTTAGTGACCGTTCTGGTCAGAAACAGCTGATAACACTGTACAACAGCCAAAATAGCCTTTAGATAAAAGTATGCGGACTATATGGATTTTGATGCGTTGAATTCAAATCTGCTGTCAGTTTTGCTCTATCACGTAGAGATTTTTTTTATGGGCGTGGCTAATTTTGGCCCCTAAATTAGTCGGCCATACTAATATATTTTACCATAACTCGAAAACCGCTATTTCGATTTTAATAAATAATAAACTAAAAGACGCGCCACAAAATTTTGTTAAAAAATATTGATAATCATGTTTAACCTATTTTTTATGGTTTCGAAGTTATTCAGAATTCAAAAAAGAAAAAAGTTTTTTTTTATGCAAAAATCGCGTAATGTTTTCACATGAAAATTACAATAAAAACATCAGAAACTCACAAGTTTCATATTTTTTACATTTTTCTTAAAACCACATATCCTAGGAATAAAACAAGCTATTAAACGTGAAAATCCAGCAATAAATCTTGATTTTATTCACAATTTAAAGCAGGTACCTAAAAATGGAAAAATGTGTGTAATGCATTAAATGCAGTCACATTTACATTACGATCGTACTTTTTTTGATACTGTTTGACATAAAAAAGTACCGTAGTACTCCCCTAAGAAATTTGATACTCTCACGGGCAACTTAGAAATGCAGTCAGAAGACTCGCGCATGCATATATTTTGCCAAGAATTAAATTGTTTTTTCGACAAATAGAAAGAAGCTTTATTAGTAAAGATCTTTTTCTTTTCTTTTTTCTTTTTTTTTTTTAAAGAAAAGTGTAACCACAATTAAATATCAATATCAATATTTCATTCAATGATATTTTATGTGGCACAGAAGTTGATCTATTGAAACAACTGTTTTAAATCAGTTTAAAGAAAATTTTAAAAAGTTTATATTAAGTTCTAAGGGAAAAAGTGGACTTTGACAATAAAATGTTAGTTTGGTTTAGTAAGTGTCCCCCTGAAAGTATTTTATCTGTTAAACCAATATCATTATACCACTTTTAATTAAAATGTTCCCAGGGAAAAGAAAAAAAAGAAAATAAAAATATTTTGAAATATTAACAACCAATATAGAGCACTGGCTTATATAAAAACGGATTAGATGAATACATGTTTCCTGATATATCGAGAGTAGCTTACAGAACTTTATCCATGCCTCACTCCGCTGTAAATGTCGAAAGGATTTTCTTTTACCAAAATTTCATGAAAACAAAATATAAATCAACAGCCATCGTATTCTGTAACTCGCTGAAGCTAAATCTCTATCGCTAAGAATCCATAAAATCAATTTGTCGATTTTCGGCTACGAATGCAACTTTCAAGCGGGTATTGATAAATCAGGTAATGGCTTAAAAATGTAATTCGACGAAATTTTATTGCTTTATGTCATCGCCAAAAATTTTAAATTTTCTATTTGTTCAGCATTTTAGCGGTCGAATTTAGCTTTAGCTTTAGCGAGCTATGGAATACGGAGGCAAGCTTTATGTTCCAACAGTATTAAGTCTAATCCAGGCTACACCTATTTGTATATTTGTACCTATGTATGTGTTCCTTTTTTTTGTAAATGAATTTCTTATAATTTTTTGTTAATAAAGTTTAAATAAGAAATATTATAATTTTTGGTACTCTCGGGATCAAAAAAGTACTAAAAAAATTTGTTTTTGATACCGAAATGCAAATCATATTTCCCATCACTGACATCTGGTAATGCTATTGAAAGGGCATTACGCGCAGGTAACAGAACTTTAAATTGTGAATAAAAAAAGATTTATTGCTGGATTTTCACGTTTTATAGCTTGTTTTATTCCTAGGATATGTGGTTTTAAGAAAAATTTAAAAAATATGAAACTTGTGAGTTTCTGATTTTTTTATTGTAATTTTCATGTAAAAAAATTACGCGATTTTTGCATAAAAAAAACTTTTTTCTTTTTTAAATTCTGAATAACTTCGAAACCATAAAAAATAGGTAAAACATGATTATAAATATTTTTTAACAAAATTTTGTGGCGCGTCTTTTGGTTTACTATTTATTAAAATCGAAATAGCGGTTTTCGAGTTATAGTAAAATATATTAGTATGGCCGACTAATTTAGGGGCCAAAATTAGCCACGCCCATAAAAAAATCTCTACGTGATAGAGCAAAACTGACAGCAGATTTGAATTTAACGCATCAAAATCCATATAGTCCGCGTAATTTTATCTAAAGGACAGCCAAAAAATGTTATTTTGTTGTACAGTGTAATTTATAACAGAAAAAGTAACTATTAAAATTTAGAAACAGAAAGTAAAGACTAATGAAGCCTTAAGGAGCTACAGTAGGTTACGTATAACTTAACGTCTTTGATATGTGCTATGAAAAATATGTCAAAATACTTATGTCACATACTGAACTCTTCCATTTTTAGTTTCAATCAAAAAAGATTAACAAACAAAACACATTTGAAATATTTAAAATGTTTTATTTGCCAATATTATACAATAGTTATTTCTAACTAATTTAAGCAGTTTTAATATCAAAATATATACATATGTATGCCGACCAGTATAAATCTTTCTAGTTGCTGTTTCTTTAAATTAAAATTATTAATTACATAGGTATTTTCGTAGATGAAAGTTTTTACGTGGTATTTTTCTAAAAATCTACTGACAGCACTGACTGCTTTAATTTTTAAAGCAAAAAAATAAAACGTTACAATTATTGTCCGTACAAATTAGTTTTTTTAAGCTGTTTTGACCAAAAATATAGTTATTTTGAAATTTGTACGCAATAAATGCGATTTGAGTATAAAAATATTTACATATGTATGTATGTATGTATTTATATGATGCTTGTTTTGTTAAACTTTTTATTTCTATTTGTATGCAAAAATATCGATATATCGAAATATCGATGTTTTCAAAAAATATACATATATCGATACTGCTCAAAAATATCGATACGATATATATCGATACATTTTACTCATTTGCCCATCCCTAATTGAGATGCATAAAAAAATTCCAGAAAAGGAGTACCAATTTTACCATTTATTTGTTCAAATTTGAAAAAAGTGCATACGTATGTATATTAGAAATCTTTTCAAGAAAAGTTGAACATAAACAAACTTTTTGTGCTCGGCAATTCAAAAGATATATGAGTTACAAAATAAAAGAATGAAAATCAGTTTTTCTTGTTTTTGGCATCTAAAAATACAATTATCAAAAAGTAACAAGCAACCGTCAGGTATTTACGTTACTCTTTTATATATAAAAAAGAAGAAGTAATAATACCAATAATAATTACGTATTTAGATTTGGTTTTTTTTATATATTAATTTAATAATTAAAAAAGTACTTTTTCCAAAGATTACCCTTATCAAAATATACTTTTTTCAGAATATACTTTTTCAAAAAAAATACCTTTTTCAACGCATACTTTTCTCACTATCTCAGATTCTACTGAGCGGTAGGAAGTCATAGTAAATTATTTATCATTAACAAAAAAGTACAGAAACGGGGACCAATTTTACCCCTTATATGTACGAATTTTCAGAAAGTATCAAAACGCGTTCGAGATCTTATCCAGCAAAAATTAACATGCCAAGGAGCTTTCTGCTACGTTCAATAGCTTAGAAAATATGTCGATTGCAAAAAAGGTACCAAAATTTAGTTTTTACCCACTTTTAACACCTAAAAGTACAAATATCGCAAAACTTCCAAACACATGTCGGCTTATTTTTTAGCAGCACTCGTTTGCATTTGGAATTCGGAGTCTATCTATTGTAGCACCGATTTTACCCTTTTTTACCCCCTTCGCATTCGAATTTCCAAAAATCCCGTCTTAGTGGATCTAAACATTGTAAGGGGAACCTGCACACCAAATTTCAGTTCTATAGCTGTAGTTGTTTGGGATGGGCGATGATGAATCATTCAGTCAGTCAGCCACTCAATAACGTTACTCTTTTATATATAGATAGTAGTAATAATATCAATAACAAAAATAACAATAATAATTACGTATTTAGATTTGGTTTTTTTTAATATTAATTTTATAATTCAAAATGTACTTTTTCCAAAGATTTCCCTTATCAAAAAATTCTTTTTTCAGAATATAATTAAAAAAAAATCCTTTTTCAACAAATACTTTTTCCAAAATTAACATTTTTAAACAATTTTTTTTCCAAAAAGTAACTTTTTTTAATAAGACCTTTTTCCAAAAAATACCTTTTTCCAAAAAGTACCTTTTCAAAAATAATTTTCCAAAACATTACCCTTCTTCAAGAATTACTTTTTATAGAAAGTACTTATTTCAATAAAGCATGGCTTCAAAAAAGTATCTCACCTGTGTCGAATTTTTCCAACACGACACGCACGAACACGAATACCATGATGTTCAACACGTACGAAACACGCACGCCAAAAAATTTTCAAAACATGAAACTGCACAACACGCACAAAATCAAATACGAGTGCAATAAAAAAAAATCGTTTTTTATATTCAAAGACATATCTTTGATTTTTTTTATTGTTTCATTTCAATTCAATTGTATGTATGTGTATACATACATATTTATATTCTATTCGTTTTAATTTACATATTTTTGTTGAGAAAAAGTAATTTATCAAGAATCTTGTGCGGCGTTCGCTTAAGATTAATCCAGAAGTGGTAAATACTCAGTCACTAGTCGCGAAACTTACAGGTATATTTAGTACCTGTTTGGCAAGCTTCTGCAAAATCTTTAAATTCGTTGCACGTTTCCAAAATTTTAAATCATCGTTTTCGTTTTCTTTCGAGCTATAATAATAATTTTCAATTTCAATGTTTCCATATAGAAATAACAAAAACAAAAAATAAAACGTAAACAAAAAACACATAAAGTACCCTTGAGGAATACTCTATATCTCAAAGGAAAAAAATTGTGAAGTGAGTTCTAACGGCAGAAATGCCTATTTTACTGTGAGTTCTGAAGCTCGTAATGACATCAATAAAAAAATCTGATGATAGAATTACCGTGAGTTCTGAAGCTCTTAATAAAAATAAAAAATCTGATGAAAGACTTTTTCTAACGGCAAAACCACAGTTTCGTCAGCGATCAACTTCGCTTTGTCCAATGCCAACTAGTGAATCGTTGAAATTACCGTTGCCTAGTACTTCTACATTTAACTCAGTGATATCATCTGCGTCGGGCTCGTGGTCATCACTTTACCAAGTTGTCACTGAAGATAAGAGTAGCTCAAAACCCAAAGTCCAAGTCGGAGTGGACAGATACTTTACAATTTGAAAGCGCGGGCAAAGCCCAAATTCTACTTAAATTGCTAAAATGTTAATATAAAACTTAAATGCGTTTTAAAGTAGCTGAGAATAAATTTGTTGGCTCTCATCAAATTCGATTACGTCCCTGCAGAAAATTTGGTGACAATTGATCCAAATGTACTCGTCCTATAACTGGAGATAGTGTGGGTGTTATCAAAAGTACGTAGTAGTGTATGGTGAAAAAAGTCATATCGTTTAAATGGTGGCATATTGACCATTTTCGTGGTGTATCGTCTTGATGTTGAGCTAATTTAATTCGGACTCGGTCTAGTGTTGTAGTAAACTGCACTGAACATGTTCGATGTGGTCGAACACAGGACCTATCAAATAGTGTAAATATAATGTTAATTGCTCCCTTCAATGTGACTCTGGGATCAGTCCCGTAACTATACTTAGATATTAACCTAAGCTTAAATGGTATTTATACTTTTGAAATATGAGTGGCCCTGTGGTCGAGTGGGTAGTGTGCCAGCCTGTCATGCACGAGGTTGTCGGTTCGAATCTCAAAAAATTTTCAGATTAAAAATAAAATAAAAAAAAATGTCATTGCATTTGTAACAATAAAAAAATATATAAGCGTTAATTGTTACAGTTAAATGTCGAAATTTTATTTATAAATAATTGAAATTATTATACATCGAATAGGTCCCTATGGGATAGTTCAGTGACAAGTCACAAGGTGCATACAAAGTATCAATTAACCCCATCCTAGGCCATCCCCATGTAAAAGTGACTGGTCCGCTTCATAGGAAGTGTTAGAACTCGGACTGGTCCCTATCACTTGGGGACCGGTCACGTGACTAGTCTTGTGTCAGTTCCATTTCCTGCAGGGGTACTCAACTTAAGAATTATTTTTGGCTTTGTTCTGGATGACTTTGCAGCTAGCTTTTAGTCAGTCTAAGAAAAGTTAACTATAAGTTAACTATTTTTGTAGTCAACCACACATTCCCCGACAGGGATGTTAGCTCATATACAACATTATCTTTTTAAGTTTGTCTACTTTTGTTCCTTTGCTTCTATAAAGATGTCTTAAGGTACGGTCACACTTGACAAACATTTGCCCAAAAAAGCGTAACCAGCACATACTAATGAGAAATCTTTTGCTTCAAACACGTGTTAATTAAGTTAATACATACAAAAAAAAAATATTTGTAGTACATAATATTTGTTGTACATTAACTTTGATAAACAAGCTATTTTTGCTTCGCTAATATTTTTTTTTTTACATAGACAGTAATAACTAAAACAAAAAAAAAACAAAAACAACCGTAAACAAAATAACTTAAAGTGCCCTTGAGGAATACACTTACAACTTTTTATTATAATTTTTTTTCTATTCTCTTTTCAGTATTTTGTAAAGAAGACCTGGGGAATTTAAATTGGAAGAGTACATAATTCAACAACGATATCTAACACTAGTGATGGAAACGGCGATACCGTGTTCATTTTCAAAAAAAGATGGGCCAATTATCCTTTCCGACGTAACAACGCACCAAATGGTTCATTTAAGTGGGTGTAATTCTCAATGTTTAGCTCCTCTTGGATTTTCCGTAGCCCATATACTGCAGTTTTGCTTATTAACGAACCCATTTAATTGGAAATGCTCATAATTAAATTGTGAATAAAATCACGATTTTCTTCTGCTTTTTGGCGAAAAAAAATTGCATAATCAAGTCGTTGCTGGCAATCTGTCGGTTTCAATTGTAAGACAAATTCCCCAAGTCTGCTTCACAAAGTTCTGCACAGAAAAATAAATAAGAAATTATAATAAAAAAGTTATAAGGACTTAAAACCCCTTCCGCCATTCTGGGCCACCCTTGAGTTCAATTCTGTGATTTAATTTAATTATTTTATTTATTTACTAGCATATTGCCCGCTCTTTGTTAGCGGATATTTTATACGTACTAACCAGGTTCTAGCATTTGAGATCCAAATAGATAGGGTTAAAATATAAAAGTACGATAAACTCGTCATTATGATATTATGTTCAACTGAGACCTTCCTCATGTTGATTCAGTAAACCTATCCCTCTTAATTGTGACCCATATAATTAGATGTGTTTCTTGTCCGAAAGAAATCTATTTTGAAAAGCCATTTTATTCTAATCATTTGAGAAATTCGTTACATAATTTTATATAATGTACACTGAGAGCAAAATTACGATCTAAATTTAAGAAGAAAACCTTGAATTTAAATTACAGAAATCTTCAGATTTCAATCTTGAAATTTGGCCAGTAAGATTGACATTCTCAAATTTGATAGATCTTATGAGATATACACACTATTATGTACCTGGGACACTTTTGATGCCAATTCCTTAAATTTAATCGTCAACTCCTTTTATTTCAGACTCGTGTTGGTAGGCTTGTTTTTTGCCCAAACTTATCAAGTTTCTCTCTCCATTTTCTTTTGAGGTCTTCTCAGAATTTTTTTATACTCGTTTTAATAATACACTAACCAATCCATTTTGTTTGAGACCCATATTAATAGAAATTTTTTTTCTCCCAAAATAATTATTTCGCTCCATAATTTTTCTTTCATATTGAAAATTTTTGAAATTTCGGAATTTTTTCTATATACGATTTTTTTGCTTTGGCTCTTTTCGTTTAGGTACGTTTTTTCGCTTTGGCGATTTTCTCTTGATTGGAAAAACAGTACTCTTTCTAATGTGAATTTCGTTTGAGGTTTTGATTCATTTATTTATGTTATGAAATGGGATTTGTATAGGAAAAGCACCAAAAGTGGTACTATTTCACCAATTATTTGTGTGAATTTCCATGGAACGCCAAGAGATTTTTCAAAATAAGATCAAATATTTCTATTTCTACTATTTCTATTGATTTTACTTCGGAAGATAATTACTAACCTATTCCCCTTTTTATTTAAGTTTAATTCAGTTAATTGTTATTCTACATTGATACTATATTCTTACTCGTGTAGAATTAAAATTTCTTAATATCAATTTTTAATACACCCGCAGGGAAGGCTAAAAATAAAATTTAATTACTAATTAATTAATTGAGATTAGGGATGGGCAAAAAATATCGATATCTCGAAATATCGATATTTGAGAAAATAAACATCGATATATATCGCCGATATTTCAAAAACCGATATATCGATTCTTATTTACGAGTATCGGGTTTCGATATTTTGAGGAGCTCTATAACTTTTAGCCATTTTTAACTGTACGCATCACTACTAGTGATGCGAAGAAAACAAAAAAAAAATTTCCTAATAACAGCCAATGCGCAACTATAAGGTGATCCCAGTAAGTCAGGTGACTTTTATTTGTTGACTAGACTAAATGTGAAATTTGGTTTGTGTAGGTTTAAAGCATAAGGACAGAATTAGTTTTTACTTTCTGTTCATCTGACTCCTTTTGTTCATAAAAATTCTGTTTCGTTCAAACTGTAAAAATCATAAAACTGTTAAGTAATTGTAAGTGGCAGTAAAATAAAATAAATACATTTTGAAATAAATTGGTATTGTGGTTTTAGAATTTAACAAATTGAATTTTTACCACAAAACTGTTAAGTAATTGTAAGTGGCAGTAAAATAAAATAAATACATTTTGAAATAAATTGGTATTGTGGTTTTAGAATTTGACAAATTGAATTTTTAACACAAAAACTAAAACACTATATTGAATTATAACAATGAACGATGCAAAACTTATCACTTTAGTGACCGTTCTGGTCAGAAACAGCTGATAACACTGTACAACAGCCAAAATAGCCTTTAGATAAAAGTATGCGGACTATATGGATTTCGATGCGTTAAATTCAAATCTGCTGTCAGTTTTGCTCTATCACGTAGAGATTTTTTTTATGGGCGTGGCTAATTTTGGCCCCTAAATTAGTCGGCCATACTAATATATTTTACTATAACTCGAAAACCGCTATTTCGATTTTAATAAATAATAAACTAAAAGACGCGCCACAAAATTTTGTTAAAAAATATTGATAATCATGTTTAACCTATTTTTTATGGTTTCGAAGTTATTCAGAATTCAAAAAAGAAAAAAGTTTTTTTTTATGCAAAAATCGCGTAATTTTTTCACATGAAAATTACAATAAAAACATCAGAAACTCACAAGTTTCATATTTTTTACATTTTTCTTAAAACCACATATCCTAGGAATAAAACAAGCTATTAAACGTGAAAATCCAGCAATAAATCTTGATTTTATTCACAATTTAAAGTTCTGTTACCTGCGCGTAATGCCCTTTCAATAGCATTACCAGATGTCAGTGATGGGAAATATGATTTGCATTTCGGTATCAAAAACAAATTTTTTTAGTACTTTTTTGATCCCGAGAGTACCAAAAATTATAATATTTCTTATTTAAATTTTATTAACAAAAAATTATAAGAAATTCATTTACAAAAAAAAGGAACACATACATAGGTACAAATATACAAATAGGTGTAGCCTGGATTAGACTTAATACTGTTGGAACATAAAGCTTGCCTCCGTATTCCATAGCTCGCTAAAGCTAAAGCTAAATTCGACCGCTAAAATGCTGAACAAATAGAAAATTTAAAATTTTTGGCGATGACATAAAGCAATAAAATTTCGTCGAATTACATTTTTAAGCCATTACCTGATTTATCAATACCCGCTTGAAAGTTGCATTCGTAGCCGAAAATCGACAAATTGATTTTATGGATTCTTAGCGATAGAGATTTAGCTTTAGCGAGTTACAGAATACGATGGCTGTTGATTTATATTTTGTTTTCATGAAATTTTGGTAAAAGAAAATCCTTTCGACATTTACAGCGGAGTGAGGCATGGATAAAGTTCTGTAAGCTACTCTCGATATATCAGGAAACATGTATTCATCTAATCCGTTTTTATATAAGCCAGTGCTCTATATTGGTTGTTAATATTTCAAAATATTTTTATTTTCTTTTTTTCTTTTCCCTGGGAACATTTTAATTAAAAGTGGTATAATGATATTGGTTTAACAGATAAAATACTTTCAGGGGGACACTTACTAAACCAAACTAACATTTTATTGTCAAAGTCCACTTTTTCCCTTAGAACTTAATATAAACTTTTTAAAATTTTCTTTAAACTGATTTAAAACAGTTGTTTCAATAGATCAACTTCTGTGCCACATAAAATATCATTGAATGAAATATTGATATTGATATTTAATTGTGGTTACACTTTTCTTTAAAAAAAAAAAAGAAAAAAGAAAAGAAAAAGATCTTTACTAATAAAGCTTCTTTCTATTTGTCGAAAAAACAATTTAATTCTTGGCAAAATATATGCATGCGCGAGTCTTCTGACTGCATTTCTAAGTTGCCCGTGAGAGTATCAAATTTCTTAGGGGAGTACTACGGTACTTTTTTATGTCAAACAGTATCAAAAAAAGTACGATCGTAATGTAAATGTGACTGCATTTAATGCATTACACACATTTTTCCATTTTTAGGTACCTGCTTTAAATTGTGAATAAAATCAAGATTTATTGCTGGATTTTCACGTTTAATAGCTTGTTTTATTCCTAGGATATGTGGTTTAAAGAAAAATGTAAAAAATATGAAACTTGTGAGTTTCTGATGTTTTTATTGTAATTTTCATGTGAAAAAATTACGCGATTTTTGCATAAAAAAAAACTTTTTTCTTTTTTGAATTCTGAATAACTTCGAAACCATAAAAAATAGGTTAAACATGATTATCAATATTTTTTAACAAAATTTTGTGGCGCGTCTTTTAGTTTATTGTTTATTAAAATCGAAATAGCGGTTTTCGAGTTATAGTAAAATATATTAGTATGGCCGACTAATTTAGGGGCCAAAATTAGCCACGCCCATAAAAAAAATCTCTACGTGATAGAGCAAAACTGACAGCAGATTTGAATTTAACGCATCGAAATCCATATAGTCCGCATACTTTTATCTAAAGGCTATTTTGGCTGTTGTACAGTGTTATCAGCTGTTTCTGACCAGAACGGTCACTAAAGTGATAAGTTTTGCATCGTTCATTGTTATAATTCAATATAGTGTTTTAGTTTTTGTGTTAAAAATTCAATTTGTCAAATTCTAAAACCACAATACCAATTTATTTCAAAATGTATTTATTTTATTTTACTGCCACTTACAATTACTTAACAGTTTTGTGGTAAAAATTCAATTTGTTAAATTCTAAAACCACAATACCAATTTATTTCAAAATGTATTTATTTTATTTTACTGCCACTTACAATTACTTAACAGTTTTATGATTTTTACAGTTTGAACGAAACAGAATTTTTATGAACAAAAGGAGTCAGATGAACAGAAAGTAAAAACTAATTCTGTCCTTATGCTTTAAACCTACACAAACCAAATTTCACATTTAGTCTAGTCAACAAATAAAAGTCACCTGACTTACTGGGATCACCTTATAGTTGCGCATTGGCTGTTATTAGGAAATTTTTTTTTTTGTTTTCTTCGCATCACTAGTAGTGATGCGTACAGTTAAAAATGGCTAAAAGTTATAGAGCTCCTCAAAATATCGAAACCCGATACTCGTAAATAAGAATCGATATATCGGTTTTTGAAATATCGGCGATATATATCGATGTTTATTTTCTCAAATATCGATATTTCGAGATATCGATATTTTTTGCCCATCCCTAATCTCAATTAATTAATTAGTAATTAAATTTTATTTTTAGCCTTCCCTGCGGGTGTATTAAAAATTGATATTAAGAAATTTTAATTCTACACGAGTAAGAATATAGTATCAATGTAGAATAACAATTAACTGAATTAAACTTAAATAAAAAGGGGAATAGGTTAGTAATTATCTTCCGAAGTAAAATCAATAGAAATAGTAGAAATAGAAATATTTGATCTTATTTTCAAAAATCTCTTGGCGTTCCATGGAAATTCACACAAATAATTGGTGAAATAGTACCACTTTTGGTGCTTTTCCTATACAAATCCCATTTCATAACATAAATAAATGAATCAAAACCTCAAACGAAATTCACATTAGAAAGAGTACTGTTTTTCCAATCAAGAGAAAATCGCCAAAGCGAAAAAACGTACATAAACGAAAAGAGCCAAAGCAAAAAAATCGTATATAGAAAAAATTCCGAAATTTCAAAAATTTTCAATATGAAAGAAAAATTATGGAGCGAAATAATTATTTTGGGAGAAAAAAAATTTCTATTAATATGGGTCTCAAACAAAATGGATTGGTTAGTGTATTATTAAAACGAGTATAAAAAAATTCTGAGAAGACCTCAAAAGAAAATGGAGAGAGAAACTTGATAAGTTTGGGCAAAAAACAAGCCTACCAACACGAGTCTGAAATAAAAGGAGTTGACGATTAAATTTAAGGAATTGGCATCAAAAGTGTCCCAGGTACATAATAGTGTGTATATCTCATAAGATCTATCAAATTTGAGAATGTCAATCTTACTGGCCAAATTTCAAGATTGAAATCTGAAGATTTCTGCAATTTAAATTCAAGGTTTTCTTCTTAAATTTAGATCGTAATTTTGCTCTCAGTGTACATTATATAAAATTATGTAACGAATTTCTCAAATGATTAGAATAAAATGGCTTTTCAAAATAGATTTCTTTCGGACAAGAAACACATCTTATTATATGGGTCACAATTAAGAGGGATAGGTTTACTGAATCAACATGAGGAAGGTCTCAGTTGAACATAATATCATAATGACGAGTTTATCGTACTTTTATATTTTAACCCTATCTATTTGGATCTCAAATGCTAGAACCTGGTTAGTACGTATAAAATATCCGCTAACAAAGAGCGGGCAATATGCTAGTAAATAAATAAAATAATTAAATTAAATCACAGAATTGAACTCCAGGGTGGCCCAGAATGGCGGAAGGGGTTTTAAGTCCTTATAACTTTTTTATTATAATTTCTTATTTATTTTTCTTTGCAGAACTTTGTGAAGCAGACTTGGGGAATTTGTCTTACAATTGAAACCGACAGATTGCCAGCAACGACTTGATTATGCAATTTTTTTTCGCCAAAAAGCAGAAGAAAATCGTGATTTTATTCACAATTTAATTATGAGCATTTCCAATTAAATGGGTTCGTTAATAAGCAAAACTGCAGTATATGGGCTACGGAAAATCCAAGAGGAGCTAAACATTGAGAATTACACCCACTTAAATGAACCATTTGGTGCGTTGTTACGTCGGAAAGGATAATTGGCCCATCTTTTTTTGAAAATGAACACGGTATCGCCGTTTCCATCACTAGTGTTAGATATCGTTGTTGAATTATGTACTCTTCCAATTTAAATTCCCCAGGTCTTCTTTACAAAATACTGAAAAGAGAATAGAAAAAAAATTATAATAAAAAGTTGTAAGTGTATTCCTCAAGGGCACTTTAAGTTATTTTGTTTACGGTTGTTTTTGTTTTTTTTTTGTTTTAGTTATTACTGTCTATGTAAAAAAAAAAATATTAGCGAAGCAAAAATAGCTTGTTTATCAAAGTTAATGTACAACAAATATTATGTACTACAAATATTTTTTTTTTTTGTATGTATTAACTTAATTAACACGTGTTTGAAGCAAAAGATTTCTCATTAGTATGTGCTGGTTACGCTTTTTTGGGCAAATGTTTGTCAAGTGTGACCGTACCTTAAGACATCTTTATAGAAGCAAAGGAACAAAAGTAGACAAACTTAAAAAGATAATGTTGTATATGAGCTAACATCCCTGTCGGGGAATGTGTTGTTGACTACAAAAATAGTTAACTTATAGTTAACTTTTCTTAGACTGACTAAAAGCTAGCTGCAAAGTCATCCAGAACAAAGCCAAAAATAATTCTTAAGTTGAGTACCCCTGCAGGAAATGGAACTGACACAAGACTAGTCACGTGACCGGTCCCCAAGTGATAGGGACCAGTCCGAGTTCTAACACTTCCTATGAAGCGGACCAGTCACTTTTACATGGGGATGGCCTAGGATGGGGTTAATTGATACTTTGTATGCACCTTGTGACTTGTCACTGAACTATCCCATAGGGACCTATTCGATGTATAATAATTTCAATTATTTATAAATAAAATTTCGACATTTAACTGTAACAATTAACGCTTATATATTTTTTTATTGTTACAAATGCAATGACATTTTTTTTAATTTTATTTTTAATCTGAAAATTTTTTGAGATTCGAACCGACAACCTCGTGCATGACAGGCTGGCACACTACCCACTCGACCACAGGGCCACTCATATTTCAAAAGTATAAATACCATTTAAGCTTAAGTTAATATCTAAGTATAGTTACGGGACTGATCCCAGAGTCACATTGAAGGGAGCAATTAACATTATATTTACACTATTTGATAGGTCCTGTGTTCGACCACATCGAACATGTTCAGTGCAGTTTACTACAACACTAGACCGAGTCCGAATTAAATTAGCTCAACATCAAGACGATACACCACGAAAATGGTCAATATGCCACCATTTAAACGATATGACTTTTTTCACCATACACTACTACGTACTTTTGATAACACCCACACTATCTCCAGTTATAGGACGAGTACATTTGGATCAATTGTCACCAAATTTTCTGCAGGGACGTAATCGAATTTGATGAGAGCCAACAAATTTATTCTCAGCTACTTTAAAACGCATTTAAGTTTTATATTAACATTTTAGCAATTTAAGTAGAATTTGGGCTTTGCCCGCGCTTTCAAATTGTAAAGTATCTGTCCACTCCGACTTGGACTTTGGGTTTTGAGCTACTCTTATCTTCAGTGACAACTTGGTAAAGTGATGACCACGAGCCCGACGCAGATGATATCACTGAGTTAAATGTAGAAGTACTAGGCAACGGTAATTTCAACGATTCACTAGTTGGCATTGGACAAAGCGAAGTTGATCGCTGACGAAACTGTGGTTTTGCCGTTAGAAAAAGTCTTTCATCAGATTTTTTATTTTTATTAAGAGCTTCAGAACTCACGGTAATTCTATCATCAGATTTTTTTATTGATGTCATTACGAGCTTCAGAACTCACAGTAAAATAGGCATTTCTGCCGTTAGAACTCACTTCACAATTTTTTTCCTTTGAGATATAGAGTATTCCTCAAGGGTACTTTATGTGTTTTTTGTTTACGTTTTTTTTTTGTTTTTGTTATTTCTATATGGAAACATTGAAATTGAAAATTATTATTATAGCTCGAAAGAAAACGAAAACGATGATTTAAAATTTTGGAAACGTGCAACGAATTTAAAGATTTTGCAGAAGCTTGCCAAACAGGTACTAAATATACCTGTAAGTTTCGCGACTAGTGACTGAGTATTTACCACTTCTGGATTAATCTTAAGCGAACGCCGCACAAGATTCTTGATAAATTACTTTTTCTCAACAAAAATATGTAAATTAAAACGAATAGAATATAAATATGTATGTATACACATACATACAATTGAATTGAAATGAAACAATAAAAAAAATCAAAGATATGTCTTTGAATATAAAAAACGATTTTTTTTTATTGCACTCGTATTTGATTTTGTGCGTGTTGTGCAGTTTCATGTTTTGAAAATTTTTTGGCGTGCGTGTTTCGTACGTGTTGAACATCATGGTATTCGTGTTCGTGCGTGTCGTGTTGGAAAAATTCGACACAGGTGAGATACTTTTTTGAAGCCATGCTTTATTGAAATAAGTACTTTCTATAAAAAGTAATTCTTGAAGAAGGGTAATGTTTTGGAAAATTATTTTTGAAAAGGTACTTTTTGGAAAAAGGTATTTTTTGGAAAAAGGTCTTTTTAAAATAGTTACTTTTTGGAAAAAAAATTGTTTAAAAATGTTAATTTTGGAAAAAGTATTTGTTGAAAAAGGATTTTTTTTTAATTATATTCTGAAAAAAGAATTTTTTGATAAGGGAAATCTTTGGAAAAAGTACATTTTGAATTATAAAATTAATATTAAAAAAAACCAAATCTAAATACGTAATTATTATTGTTATTTTTGTTATTGATATTATTACTACTATCTATATATAAAAGAGTAACGTTATTGAGTGGCTGACTGACTGAATGATTCATCATCGCCCATCCCAAACAACTACAGCTATAGAACTCAAATTTGGTGTGCAGGTTCCCCTTACAATGTTTAGATCCACTAAGACGGGATTTTTGGAAATTCGAATGCGAAGGGGGTAAAAAAGGGTAAAATCGGTGCTACAATAGATAGACTCCGAATTCCAAATGCAAACGAGTGCTGCTAAAAAATAAGCCGACATGTGTTTGGAAGTTTTGCGATATTTGTACTTTTAGGTGTTAAAAGTGGGTAAAAACTAAATTTTGGTACCTTTTTTGCAATCGACATATTTTCTAAGCTATTGAACGTAGCAGAAAGCTCCTTGGCATGTTAATTTTTGCTGGATAAGATCTCGAACGCGTTTTGATACTTTCTGAAAATTCGTACATATAAGGGGTAAAATTGGTCCCCGTTTCTGTACTTTTTTGTTAATGATAAATAATTTACTATGACTTCCTACCGCTCAGTAGAATCTGAGATAGTGGGAAAAGTATGCGTTGAAAAAGGTATTTTTTTTGAAAAAGTATATTCTGAAAAAAGTATATTTTGATAAGGGTAATCTTTGGAAAAAGTACTTTTTTAATTATTAAATTAATATATAAAAAAACCAAATCTAAATACGTAATTATTATTGGTATTATTACTTCTTCTTTTTTATATATAAAAGAGTAACGTAAATACCTGACGGTTGCTTGTTACTTTTTGATAATTGTATTTTTAGATGCCAAAAACAAGAAAAACTGATTTTCATTCTTTTATTTTGTAACTCATATATCTTTTGAATTGCCGAGCACAAAAAGTTTGTTTATGTTCAACTTTTCTTGAAAAGATTTCTAATATACATACGTATGCACTTTTTTCAAATTTGAACAAATAAATGGTAAAATTGGTACTCTTTTAAGCAGGCTGCTAAACATGCCACTACCTCCTATCCGCAGACTGGGTTTAATAGACTATATTCTACAGATATTGAACGTCTCGTATGTGAAAAAAGAAGAGCTAGAAGGGAATGGCAACAGCACAGATCACCCCAGAATAAAATTAGATTTAAAGAGTGCACTAAACGACTCCAAGAGCTGCTTGCACATGAAAAAACTGCATCTCTTAAAAACTATCTGGAAAATCTTGATGTCACACCAGCATCTGATTACTCTTTATGGCGTGCTGCTAGAAAGCTTAAAACACCCGTTGAGTTTAAACCACCTCTGCGCACATCAACCGGAGGTTGGGCAAGAAGCGATACTGAAAAAGGTAACATATTTGCTGCCCATTTAAAATACGTATTTACCCCAAACACATGTACTGGTGTAATTGATTTGCCAAATGTAGTCGCTCTTCCCCCTCAACAAATAAAGTTTAAGACGCGTGATGTGCAAAAACTAATTTCTGAACTCAACCCAAAGAAAGCTCCGGGTTTTGATGGAATTAGTAACCAGATGCTAATAAAAATGCCTCGTATTGCAATTAGAATACTGTTATTTATTTTTAACGCCATTTTACGACTGCAGTATTATCCAAATAGCTGGAAGCTTGCCAAAGTTAAAATGATTCCAAAGCCGGGCAAAGACCTTACCAAGGCTGAGTCATACAGGCCAATAAGTCTCCTATCAACAATGTCAAAGCTTTTCGAAAAACTGCTCATGACAAAATTGTCCCCAATTCTAGTTAATAGTGGGTGCATACCGGACCATCAATTTGGTTTTAGAAGTCAGCATAGCACCATTGAACAAACTCATAGATTGGTCCAATTTATAAGAAGAACATTTGAAGAAAAGAAGTATTGTTCTGCGCTGTTTATCGACGTTTCTCAGGCATTTGATAAAGTGTGGCATGAAGGCCTAATTTTAAAATTAAAAATACATTTGCCAATAAACGTTGTAAGTCTTTTGAAAAGTTACATTACTGCCCGGAAGTTCACTGTTGTGGAAGGAGACTTTATGAGCATGCCTGAAACTATCTCATCCGGTGTGCCACAGGGGAGTATACTGGGGCCAGTTTTGTATTTGATTTATACTTGTGATATGCCTTTGAGCAGCAATATCCACACTTCCACATTTGCTGATGATACAGCCTGCCTTAGTATGCATGAAAATCCTTACGAGGCATCCCGATATCTTCAAGAACACATTACCCAGCTGGAACTATGGTTAAACTTATGGAGAATTAAGGTAAATGAACAAAAGTGTGTTCAAGTAACATATACATTACGAAGAGATACGTGTTTACCCATTCGGATTAACAATCAAGTTGTCCCTCAACATACTCATGTGAAATATCTTGGTATACACCTTGATCGACGGCTTACTTGGAAACACCACATTGACTCTAAGTTAACCCAAATGAAATTAAAATTAACTCAGGTACATTGGCTGATTGGTAGAAATTCAACCCTCAGTCTAGATTGCAAACTTTTGATATACAAGTCACTTTTGAAACCGATATGGTGCTACGGAATTCAACTATGGGGCACTGCTTCAGCTTCCAATGTCGAGAGAATCCAACGAAGGCAAAATAAAATTTTGCGATTAATAACATCGGCTCCATGGTATATAAAAAACTCAAATATACATCGTGACTTAAATATGCCACTAGTGACTGAAGAAATTGCAAAAAACGCTGGCAAATATTTAACAAAACTCGAGTCACATCCTAATCCGCTTGCTCGTAATATTTTGAACTTTACTGGACACATCCGCCTAAAAAAGAGGGATACAAGGGCTCTTATACTCAACACTCCAGATGGGACTAACTGAAAAATAATTTTTATTTTTTTTTTATTTTTTCTTCCTTTTGTTTATCACTACTTAAATATGTATTATTTATAACTATCTCTAAATTTATGTCCGACAGTGGTCGGGCCTAATAATTATATTTTAGATTTAAGATTTGAATACTTATTGTTAGTTCATATAGGAAGATACAATAAATAAATATCATGTATTAAAAAAAAAAAAAAAAAAAAAAAAATTTAGTTAATTATTTTCTTATTTAACAAATAGGCAAAGTTAAAGAATACGATATTATTGGAAACTATTGAACTTAATAAACACGCGTCTGAATCAAAAGATTTTTCATTAATATTTGCTGGTTACGCTTTTTTGGCCAAATGTTTGTCAAGTGTGACCGTACCTTCAGTGTTTTGTTCGATGTATGTGCTGACGTTACGTTTTTGTTGTTAATCATATTTTTTAATGTTTTGGTTTCTGTTAGTCTAGGAATAAATGGTACACTATAAAAATTTTTTGTTCTTCTCTTGATTCGACGTTGTTTAAAAATTTTTTGTTACTCAGTGTTCTGTTGATTATGCTGTTTGTGATGTAAATTGGATAATTGTTCATAGTGAGCATCCGTCTTATTTTATTCATATTTACATTTCTAAATTTTTTGTCACTTATATAAATTACTTTCTTTACCAAATTGGTTGCAGCGTTGATTTTCATTTTTATGGATTGCGTTGAATTGTAATTTATAATTCGTCCTGATGCAGTCGGTTTCATATAACAATCTGCGGTGACTTTATTTTCATTCCTGATGATAAGCATGTCCAAATACGGTATTTGTTGTTTTTTTTTAACACAACACAAGCAATCAGCCAGTGAAAATTTGCAGGACGGGTTGGAACAATGAATTTAATTAGATTTAGTTTTTTCTATATATTAAAAAAAATCAATCAGGGACCAAAAATAGTAATTATTCTTGAGTTAAAAATAAGCAAATACATACAGTTACTTACAAAAATATTTTGCTTATGTAAATCTTCTTTGAAAAATTCATGTCTATTTTTTACATATTAAATAAGAGAAGTCTTAACTACAAATATTTTAATTAAAATTTAAAAAAAAATTATTTTATGAAATTTTTAAAAAATAATGAAAAAATCGCTTATTTATCAGGTCACAAAAGTATTTTGCCTTTTGAACTTTTTACACAGATTTTTCATTATTAAAGTAGCGTATTATGTTTTAATGTTTTGTGTGATATTCATTGTTAGATATGACCACTTGCAGACGTCCTAGCATAGATTCCACTAAATTTCGGAAATTTTCAAGTACTGTTTTTATACATTTCTTCTTCCAATACTCGTCCTAAGCATACTTTTGATAAAATGCTATTTTCCCGGATGTTTTTTCCAAATAAGTCCAAAGATTTTCAATAGGACTCATGTCGAGACTTTGTGGCTTTATTGGCAGATGTTTCGTATTATAAAACAGCCATAATTTAATGTCCAGGGATATATGTTTTGGGTCGTTGTCATGTTGGAAGTAATACCCATTGATATATGGATCCATTTATTCAGCAATGGCATGTAGATTTTCTCTAAGAATGGACAACTATGGATGTTTATCCATTGTGCTTTATATAAACACCAACTTTCCCACTCCTACTGCCGACGTACAGCCCCACACCATGAGAGAACCACCACCATGTTTTACTGTTGGCCTTATATTTTTAATAGTTAGTGATTTATTTGGCTTGCGACGCACCATAAGCCGTCTATCTGACCCAAAAATTATAAATTTACTTTCGTCGCTAAATATTATCGTGTTCCCGAAATTAGAAGTCTGAAATTTATGTAGTTCAGCATATAACTAACGCTTCTGTCTATTAACTTCCGAAATCAAAGTTTTTTTCTAGCTACGCTGCCGTTAGTATTGTTGGCTCTTAGAACTTTACGGATGGACTTGCCACTTAGGTGTGTCCGTAGTATGCCCGTAGGGTCCCTGTTAGCATTTCTTTAAGACTTGGAACATATAAATGGTGGTTTTCCCTATTTTTTCTTATAGTATTTCTTGCGTTTCTCACCGTTAACAACTTTGCTCGACTTTTTCGTGGAATATTTTCAATATATCTGCGCTCTTTTACACCTTTAAAAGTATTTTCTCTTCTTTGTCTACATTGACTAAACATATCGCAAATATATTGGATTGATTTGCCTTATTATGCAGATATAGAATGATCTTATTCGCAGATCAATTTAATTCCTTTACTTTAGGCATTTTTTTAACAACATCTTCACGTGTTGCATTCAATAAAAAAGATTGGAACCAATTATGACAAAAAAATCATAACAATTGCTATTACAAACGAAAAGCAAAAAAAAACACATGTAACAACACAAATATTCGAAAAATAATTTTGCTAAAAGAAGCAAAATACTTTTGTAATGTTGAAATTGTGTAGTTGATACAAGAAAAAGCAACTAAAGTATAACAATTAAATTTAAAGTTGTTGTTTTTTGTGTATTTTCCATTTTATAGGCTTTCCTTTCTCAGTTAGAAAAGAAATAAAGTTAACATGTTGCCTAAATTTCTTATTTTTAATAAATTTATTTAGCTTTTTTGCTTAAATAATGTAGGCAAAATATTTCTGAAAGTAACTGTAAATGTTGATGAAAAATAAGGATTGTAACAAATATTAAAAAACGTGAGTATGTGCAAATTATTTCGACAATAGCAGCAACATAACGGTGAAGCGGTACTCTGCTATAAAAGCAAAAAGAAATAGTACCTACATGTCGTTACGAATTCGTACCGACTTATCGTAACGAATTCGTACCGACATATCGTTACAAAGTCGTGTCAACCATTTCATACAAAAATTGTTACGATTTCGGTAATATTTTGGTTCCGAAATCGGAAGATTTTGTCGATCAGTCATTACGAATTCTTTACGAATTCGGAGCATTTTCTTTGATGGGTAAAGACACACGATGTTATGTAAAAGTATTGAAAATATTTAGTATCATTTCTTAAAACCATTTCAAATTCTGTATGTTAAAAAGCTTCTTTTTAATTAATATTTTATATTATTAACATGAACAAATATTATAGACTTATACCTATTTTGTTTTATAACCAAAACTTTTAAAACATTTTAAAAATATTTTTTATGACACACATTGTTATTTTAAAATTGTAAAAATAATTTGTAATTGAAAGGAGAAAAGAAAAAACAAAAAATTAAATATCATAAAAGCCAAAAATAAATATCCTGAAGAAGTTAACCGAAGGTTAACGAAATATTGAACTAATAAAATAGACCTAAAGCTCAAAAAAATAGTTTAATTATATATATAAAAAATGTCGGAAAATTAGATAAAATAATTTGAAAAAAGACCTTTTTTAAAAATGGTCCAAAGCAAGAACCAAAATATTTTGGGAATCATCATAAATCATATCAAGCTTTATTTTCAGAGGGTAACAAAATTATTTTTTTTGTCGCTCTAATGTACATATGTATGTTAGCAACTTTCTTCGCTATAAATTGCAATTTTGTAGGACTTACAATAAATAGTTCGTTATGAGCAAAAATTCGCTATAAACGGAGTCAAATAGCTATTTGTTTGTTGTAGGCACTGTTGCCAGATCTGCAGATTTCTCTGCATTTTGCTGATTTTTCATTGCAAAAATTATATAGTGAGATTTGCATATTTTTACGGCCAAATTGCAGATTTTCTGAAATGCTTGTGTAACATCTATATTTAGAGTTTTTCTTTACTCCGAAAAAGAAGTAACCATGGTGTTACTATCAGTTTTTGGCGTTTAATTTTGCAGAAACCATACCACCATGATAAAAAGGAACTAACGAATCTGTGCAAAGATATATACATACATATAAATATATTCATATACCCTCAAAATTATGAAAATGGTTTTGTTTTTTCATGTGCCGCAAAAATTTTTCTTGCAGCAAAGTTTTCTTGAACAGTTTTGTCCCACTCCTGAACATCTGGGATTTTTGGGTTGTGACTGTTTATGATTTATTTTGAGATTTGTCTGTATATTTCTTTGCAGCATTTTCTTTAAGTTTTATGTAGAAAAATTTTGCATATACATATATGTCCTTATCCATTTGCTAATATTTATTTTTATTTAACAATTTGTAATATCAACACATGTTTTTCTATAGCAAAATAATTTATGTAAATTCGAAAAAAATTAAAAACAATTCAAAGTGAGGGTCTTTTTATAGTTGCAGATTTTTTTCGGATTTTTTAAAATTATTTTTCAGATCTTTCAGATTTTTTAGCCAATTTTTGCATATTTTTCATAAAATTATCTGGCAACAGTGGTTGTAGGCGATAGTTCATTAGGAACCGTGGTTTTCATAATTTAACTATGTACACTGTAGAATTTAACATCCCTTCATAGTTGTCAGATGAAATAGGTGCCAATTCGTCAAATTTCGAGCGAAAAATCTTCAAAATCGTCAAAATTTTTATCCTAACCCTTCTTTGCATGATTTTCTCTTTTTTCGTGAAATAAATCACAGTGATGTAATTCATGCTCTAGATTACAGAAAAAAAATTTAAATATGCTTCTTTTTTTTACCGCTATGATCCAATGTATACAATAGGCATGCGAGATGTTGTCAACAGCAACCAATTTAAATTGCAATTGCTTGTGTCCGTATTATTCCTCAAAAAAATTTTATGATGGATATTTCCATCACAATGCAAAGAAGGGCTAAAACGTTTAAAACTCGTAAAAAATAAAACATACAGTTTTTTATACATACATACATATATATTGGAATTGAACAATTCTATTAAATCAGTTACTACTTTCAAATCAAAATAGTTAAAATTATTTAGTTTTAAATGATCCTTAGCATAAAAAATTGCTTAAAGAAGATAAACCAACCGATTTCTTACTTTGGCCTTGTTTGCTCTTTAACATTATTCAACAAAGTGATGAAATTCTTAGAATATCGTAGAAACAACTTTTATTTACATCACACTCAACCAAATCTGTTTTTAAAAAATTATTCATAACATTTTAAGTAGTTTTTGCATTTGACCATATAAATTTTGTATTTCAGTTGTTTCAGTTGATAAATTATGTACAAGAATTTGCTGAGAAACAATTTAGTTCCAAATTATTAATACAAAAATTAAGATTGATTTCCTTTTACTCCTTATTTTGATTGCATATAAAAGCAAAAGCTGTCAAGTTGTTTGTCAAGTTAAAAATTGTTTTCTGAAAAAACGTGCTAGTTTATAATTATTTAAAACCGTCAAATTAAAGGCGAAAATCGTCCACTCGTCAAAATGCTATTTTTGGCACCCAAAATAGTCCAAATAACGATAAATCGTAAAATCTGGCAACCGTTCATCCCTTAAAGATTTTATAGCATATAGATAGTAAAATATATTAGTCGTAATTTTTTTTGATACTTGCTATACTTAACAGTTCGGAAACATAAGCCTATTCTCACTTACGTTTCGTCTATGAACAATAATGTTTGAAAATTAGTAATTAAGCATAAAACGTATTCTAAAGCTTTCGTTTATTTTATTTTAATAAAAAAAAATTTTTTAGATATACCCAAAAACACAGACTCACAAAATTATTGCAACGACGGAATAAAAAGAAATTATTTGAATTCTATTAAAAAAATGTTTTGCAAAATTTTAAATAAAATACATTTTGAATTCAGTTTAAATTTTTTGCTTAATTGGGCAAGCAATTTTACTTTTAATTAATTCTAGCATTCATTTAAAACACAAACTGCACATTAATACACTGTATTTCTAATTTTCCGTTGTTTAACTCGGTCTTTTTCAATACGCTTAACCGGTATGTACAGAGCCAGACAAAAAATATTTATACAGCACTCGTCTTTGATTTCTACATATTATATATTTTCAATAAAAAACACAGCCGAGAAAAAACTATAATTTAGAATGCTGCTTAAGTAAAATAAAAACAAATTATTTATTCAAGACACCAGTTAAGGTGGAAAATTGTATTCACACAGCGTGTTGTATTGCCATATGAAATAAAATTTAGAACAAATTTAAATTGTGTAGGGCACTCTTTGGTTTTTATAACCTATTCTAACCTTCTTGAAGTGGAATGGAACAGTTTTTTGTTACACCAATTCCAATAACATCCCGTTATTTCTTCAGAAATTCTTTGAGTTATGATTTGCTGATGGAATAACGCTTTTTCGCTCGTCTATCGAATATATCCGAAAGAGTTTTAATCGAGTTCATGTCCGGTTATTGCGTGGAGATGGTTAAATGTAGGGGACCTGGTGAATAATCGATAATCAAACACAATTGGCTGAAGCTAGAAATTATTCCTAAGACTTAGTTTCTCGTTGCTGTCCAACAGACTTTCTTTTTAAGATATATATTTGATTTACATTAGGCATTTCTTCATGAAATTTCATGAATTTCGTTGCACAAAATTTTTTCTTTTTGCTAATTGGGTCAAATAAACCATTTATCTACTGAACTGCCGGTAAATATTAAAATCCCATACCTTCTGCAGCCATGGGGGTGCCACATCATCACGGTGCTTGATACTACTTACAGGGCTGCCAGAAGCTTTGCAAAGAAAATCATCATATGTCATCATAAATCATATCAAGCTTTATTTTCAGAGGGTAACAAAATTATTTTTTTTGTCGCTCTAATGTACATATGTATGTTAGCAACTTTCTTCGCTATAAATTGCAATTTTGTAGGACTTACAATAAATAGTTCGTTATGAGCAAAAATTCGCTATAAACGGAGTCAAATAGCTATTTGTTTGTTGTAGGCACTGTTGCCAGATCTGCAGATTTCTCTGCATTTTGCTGATTTTTCATTGCAAAAATTATATAGTGAGATTTGCATATTTTTACGGCCAAATTGCAGATTTTCTGAAATGCTTGTGTAACATCTATATTTAGAGTTTTTCTTTACTCCGAAAAAGAAGTAACCATGGTGTTACTATCAGTTTTTGGCGTTTAATTTTGCAGAAACCATACCACCATGATAAAAAGGAACTAACGAATCTGTGCAAAGATATATACATACATATAAATATATTCATATACCCTCAAAATTATGAAAATGGTTTTGTTTTTTCATGTGCCGCAAAAATTTTTCTTGCAGCAAAGTTTTCTTGAACAGTTTTGTCCCACTCCTGAACATCTGGGATTTTTGGGTTGTGACTGTTTATGATTTATTTTGAGATTTGTCTGTATATTTCTTTGCAGCATTTTCTTTAAGTTTTATGTAGAAAAATTTTGCATATACATATATGTCCTTATCCATTTGCTAATATTTATTTTTATTTAACAATTTGTAATATCAACACATGTTTTTCTATAGCAAAATAATTTATGTAAATTCGAAAAAAATTAAAAACAATTCAAAGTGAGGGTCTTTTTATAGTTGCAGATTTTTTTCGGATTTTTTAAAATTATTTTTCAGATCTTTCAGATTTTTTAGCCAATTTTTGCATATTTTTCATAAAATTATCTGGCAACAGTGGTTGTAGGCGATAGTTCATTAGGAACCGTGGTTTTCATAATTTAACTATGTACACTGTAGAATTTAACATCCCTTCATAGTTGTCAGATGAAATAGGTGCCAATTCGTCAAATTTCGAGCGAAAAATCTTCAAAATCGTCAAAATTTTTATCCTAACCCTTCTTTGCATGATTTTCTCTTTTTTCGTGAAATAAATCACAGTGATGTAATTCATGCTCTAGATTACAGAAAAAAAATTTAAATATGCTTCTTTTTTTTACCGCTATGATCCAATGTATACAATAGGCATGCGAGATGTTGTCAACAGCAACCAATTTAAATTGCAATTGCTTGTGTCCGTATTATTCCTCAAAAAAATTTTATGATGGATATTTCCATCACAATGCAAAGAAGGGCTAAAACGTTTAAAACTCGTAAAAAATAAAACATACAGTTTTTTATACATACATACATATATATTGGAATTGAACAATTCTATTAAATCAGTTACTACTTTCAAATCAAAATAGTTAAAATTATTTAGTTTTAAATGATCCTTAGCATAAAAAATTGCTTAAAGAAGATAAACCAACCGATTTCTTACTTTGGCCTTGTTTACTCTTTAACATTATTCAACAAAGTGATGAAATTCTTAGAATATCGTAGAAACAACTTTTATTTACATCACACTCAACCAAATCTGTTTTTAAAAAATTATTCATAACATTTTAAGTAGTTTTTGCATTTGACCATATAAATTTTGTATTTCAGTTGTTTCAGTTGATAAATTATGTACAAGAATTTGCTGAGAAACAATTTAGTTCCAAATTATTAATACAAAAATTAAGATTGATTTCCTTTTACTCCTTATTTTGATTGCATATAAAAGCAAAAGCTGTCAAGTTGTTTGTCAAGTTAAAAATTGTTTTCTGAAAAAACGTGCTAGTTTATAATTATTTAAAACCGTCAAATTAAAGGCGAAAATCGTCCACTCGTCAAAATGCTATTTTTGGCACCCAAAATAGTCCAAATAACGATAAATCGTAAAATCTGGCAACCGTTCATCCCTTAAAGATTTTATAGCATATAGATAGTAAAATATATTAGTCGTAATTTTTTTTGATACTTGCTATACTTAACAGTTCGGAAACATAAGCCTATTCTCACTTACGTTTCGTCTATGAACAATAATGTTTGAAAATTAGTAATTAAGCATAAAACGTATTCTAAAGCTTTCGTTTATTTTATTTTAATAAAAAAAAATTTTTTAGATATACCCAAAAACACAGACTCACAAAATTATTGCAACGACGGAATAAAAAGAAATTATTTGAATTCTATTAAAAAAATGTTTTGCAAAATTTTAAATAAAATACATTTTGAATTCAGTTTAAATTTTTTGCTTAATTGGGCAAGCAATTTTACTTTTAATTAATTCTAGCATTCATTTAAAACACAAACTGCACATTAATACACTGTATTTCCGTTGTTTAACTCGGTCTTTTTCAATACGCTTAACCGGTATGTACAGAGCCAGACAAAAAATATTTATACAGCACTCGTCTTTGATTTCTACATATTATATATTTTCAATAAAAAACACAGCCGAGAAAAAACTATAATTTAGAATGCTGCTTAAGTAAAATAAAAACAAATTATTTATTCAAGACACCAGTTAAGGTGGAAAATTGTATTCACACAGCGTGTTGTATTGCCATATGAAATAAAATTTAGAACAAATTTAAATTGTGTAGGGCACTCTTTGGTTTTTATAACCTATTCTAACCTTCTTGAAGTGGAATGGAACAGTTTTTTGTTACACCAATTCCAATAACATCCCGTTATTTCTTCAGAAATTCTTTGAGTTATGATTTGCTGATGGAATAACGCTTTTTCGCTCGTCTATCGAATATATCCGAAAGAGTTTTAATCGAGTTCATGTCCGGTTATTGCGTGGAGATGGTTAAATGTAGGGGACCTGGTGAATAATCGATAATCAAACACAATTGGCTGAAGCTAGAAATTATTCCTAAGACTTAGTTTCTCGTTGCTGTCCAACAGACTTTCTTTTTAAGATATATATTTGATTTACATTAGGCATTTCTTCATGAAATTTCATGAATTTCGTTGCACAAAACTTTTTCTTTTTGCTAATTGGGTCAAATAAACCATTTATCTACTGAACTGCCGGTAAATATTAAAATCCCATACCTTCTGCAGCCATGGGGGTGCCACATCATCACGGTGCTTGATACTACTTACAGGGCTGCCAGAAGCTTTGCAAAGAAAATCATCATATGTCGGAAAGAAAATCATATTTTGAAGACAAAAATCATCACTAGTCCAATTTTTTTTAATAAAAAATTTAACAACAATTCACATATTTACAGTGGACAAAAAAACTTTTCGACATACACCAACGTTATTTTGTTTTCATCAATAAAAAACTATTTACTGTCTGATTTTACAAAAAGAGCTTAGAAAGCATTTTATTGAAGAACTTTGTATTTAATAAAAAAAAATTAATGATCTTATTTTTTTATAAGTAACTAATATAAAAATTTCATTAAAAAAAATTAGTTAAGAAATTCAAACAAAAAAGTGTTCGACATTGCTAATATTCTTATCATATAAAATATGCTATTTAGAGGCAAATTGCGTTTCCTTGGCGACGAATGACTTCTGTTAAACGATTTGGTATATATTTGTCCAAGATTTGAGTATACTCCGGACCGATTTTTCGTCACTTCCCTGAGATGACTTTTTTCTTTTTAATTTTGCTTGTAAAGTCACGTTTTCTTATTCTTTTTTTTCAAATGACCCCAGAGGAGGAGGGAGAGTTGTGCTCTCTCTCTTCCTTACTGACCTGTTTCCACGTAGAAGAATATTTTCGCTGGGACTAAAATGGTTTCTTTATAGGTATATAGCTATGGATACCCAATAAGCATTGAATTCAAGCATTTTTTCAAGTAATATTCAAGTTTGAAAATATTTTAAAATAAAAAATCAGACACAATACATTTAAATTTAAATTGTGATGAAAAATATCAAAGATAAATAAAAAAGTGAATTATGTATTAGAAAACAAAATGTGTAAAAACCTGAAAACAATAGTGAAGGTAGATATGCAGAAAATTATTATAAGAAAAACTGTCGATTGCATTTTCCTTTTTATTTTAAAAGTATTGTTCTTGAACATTAAAATATACTTGCATTCAATTGTAATACATACAAGGTTGAATTATAGTATAATTCAAGGCTTGAATTGAAATGAATTGTTCGAATTGAATTCAGGTTTAAATTTCACTGGAAAATTTAAATAAGGTGTAAATCAAGCATAATTCAACCCTTGACAATTGAATATGTGACTTGAATAACAATTGTTTTACATATGATTTCAAGCAAAATTGTTTATTGGGTAAACATTGTTGAACAACAAAGAAAATTGTACATGTATTGAAAGTAAAAATCATAATTTTCAAAATTAAAAATCATCATTCGAGAAAAAAAATCTTGTAATCATATTTAGATCCGAAAATCATCAAAATTATGATAAAATCATCATTCTGGCAGCACTGGCTACTTATAATATTGTTTTCTTCCAATTCGGTAGTTGACTTTCATCCATGCGTTTAAAAAATATTAAATTTAATTTCAACAACAGTCAGTTTTGAAACATTTACAATACTTAAACGCTTTTTATGTATTGGTCGTACTAACATCTGTATTTTCACTAGTAACTCGAGAGCTGTACACGGCACTGTGACAGGTTTTTTTAGTTGATTTCCTTATTATTCTACTCTAGATACTCTGTTGTCAATATAATAGACTACATTTTTGGATATATATATAATTTTTCTTGTAATCAGAACTTATTCTTTTGACATAAGCCTTCGAGATTGGTTGGTACGATGGAAAGTTGAGGAGCTTGAAAAGCCCTTAAATGTTTTTACGATGCTGGCTACATAAAATTATCTTTTTTCATTTTTTTCCAAGGTTGGCAAACGGTATCGTAAAAATACCGATACTGATTCAAATACCGCTAAAATTAGATAAAAATAGATAAAAATACTGGTATCCAAACTATCGTTTACGTCTATACTGGCCGAGAAAAAACTATAATTTAGAATGCTGCTTAAGTAAAATAAAAACAAATTATTTATTCAAGACACCAGTTAAGGTGGAAAATTGTATTCACACAGCGTGTTGTATTGCCATATGAAATAAAATTTAGAACAAATTTAAATTGTGTAGGGCACTCTTTGGTTTTTATAACCTATTCTAACCTTCTTGAAGTGGAATGGAACAGTTTTTTGTTACACCAATTCCAATAACATCCCGTTATTTCTTCAGAAATTCTTTGAGTTATGATTTGCTGATGGAATAACGCTTTTTCGCTCGTCTATCGAATATATCCGAAAGAGTTTTAATCGAGTTCATGTCCGGTTATTGCGTGGAGATGGTTAAATGTAGGGGACCTGGTGAATAATCGATAATCAAACACAATTGGCTGAAGCTAGAAATTATTCCTAAGACTTAGTTTCTCGTTGCTGTCCAACAGACTTTCTTTTTAAGATATATATTTGATTTACATTAGGCATTTCTTCATGAAATTTCATGAATTTCGTTGCACAAAACTTTTTCTTTTTGCTAATTGGGTCAAATAAACCATTTATCTACTGAACTGCCGGTAAATATTAAAATCCCATACCTTCTGCAGCCATGGGGGTGCCACATCATCACGGTGCTTGATACTACTTACAGGGCTGCCAGAAGCTTTGCAAAGAAAATCATCATATGTCGGAAAGAAAATCATATTTTGAAGACAAAAATCATCACTAGTCCAATTTTTTTTAATAAAAAATTTAACAACAATTCACATATTTACAGTGGACAAAAAAACTTTTCGACATACACCAACGTTATTTTGTTTTCATCAATAAAAAACTATTTACTGTCTGATTTTACAAAAAGAGCTTAGAAAGCATTTTATTGAAGAACTTTGTATTTAATAAAAAAAAATTAATGATCTTATTTTTTTATAAGTAACTAATATAAAAATTTCATTAAAAAAAATTAGTTAAGAAATTCAAACAAAAAAGTGTTCGACATTGCTAATATTCTTATCATATAAAATATGCTATTT
The DNA here is from genome assembly GCA_944452675.1 of Tachina lurida. NCBI lineage: Eukaryota > Metazoa > Arthropoda > Insecta > Diptera > Tachinidae > Tachina > Tachina lurida. Next base: position 69,485,793 of record OX101756.1, on the reverse strand, counting down.
AGAGGCAAATTGCGTTTCCTTGGCGACGAATGACTTCTGTTAAACGATTTGGTATATATTTGTCCAAGATTTGAGTATACTCCGGACCGATTTTTCGTCACTTCCCTGAGATGACTTTTTTCTTTTTAATTTTGCTTGTAAAGTCACGTTTTCTTATTCTTTTTTTTCAAATGACCCCAGAGGAGGAGGGAGAGTTGTGCTCTCTCTCTTCCTTACTGACCTGTTTCCACGTAGAAGAATATTTTCGCTGGGACTAAAATGGTTTCTTTATAGGTATATAGCTATGGATACCCAATAAGCATTGAATTCAAGCATTTTTTCAAGTAATATTCAAGTTTGAAAATATTTTAAAATAAAAAATCAGACACAATACATTTAAATTTAAATTGTGATGAAAAATATCAAAGATAAATAAAAAAGTGAATTATGTATTAGAAAACAAAATGTGTAAAAACCTGAAAACAATAGTGAAGGTAGATATGCAGAAAATTATTATAAGAAAAACTGTCGATTGCATTTTCCTTTTTATTTTAAAAGTATTGTTCTTGAACATTAAAATATACTTGCATTCAATTGTAATACATACAAGGTTGAATTATAGTATAATTCAAGGCTTGAATTGAAATGAATTGTTCGAATTGAATTCAGGTTTAAATTTCACTGGAAAATTTAAATAAGGTGTAAATCAAGCATAATTCAACCCTTGACAATTGAATATGTGACTTGAATAACAATTGTTTTACATATGATTTCAAGCAAAATTGTTTATTGGGTAAACATTGTTGAACAACAAAGAAAATTGTACATGTATTGAAAGTAAAAATCATAATTTTCAAAATTAAAAATCATCATTCGAGAAAAAAAATCTTGTAATCATATTTAGATCCGAAAATCATCAAAATTATGATAAAATCATCATTCTGGCAGCACTGGCTACTTATAATATTGTTTTCTTCCAATTCGGTAGTTGACTTTCATCCATGCGTTTAAAAAATATTAAATTTAATTTCAACAACAGTCAGTTTTGAAACATTTACAATACTTAAACGCTTTTTATGTATTGGTCGTACTAACATCTGTATTTTCACTAGTAACTCGAGAGCTGTACACGGCACTGTGACAGGTTTTTTTAGTTGATTTCCTTATTATTCTACTCTAGATACTCTGTTGTCAATATAATAGACTACATTTTTGGATATATATATAATTTTTCTTGTAATCAGAACTTATTCTTTTGACATAAGCCTTCGAGATTGGTTGGTACGATGGAAAGTTGAGGAGCTTGAAAAGCCCTTAAATGTTTTTACGATGCTGGCTACATAAAATTATCTTTTTTCATTTTTTTCCAAGGTTGGCAAACGGTATCGTAAAAATACCGATACTGATTCAAATACCGCTAAAATTAGATAAAAATAGATAAAAATACTGGTATCCAAACTATCGTTTACGTCTATACTGGTACGTACGGACTCCGGCCAAAAATAAATGATGGGTGAGTTGTAGTTGCCAAATTTTTATTATGTATTACAACTTTTTTCACCATGAGACAACTGCTTTTTATCAGTTGTATTTTGATTTTTATTTCGACCATTGTATTCGTTTTGCTTTACGCCAACGAATCCCATATGTCAACCAATATTGTTGCCATGTTCATATAATATAGAATCTCTAGAAAAAATATCAGGGCCAAAACTAAATATTTAAAATGTTTTGTAATGGATACTATGTGCCGGTCCAGACTTGCAATTTTTGTTGCAGCAACTTTTTATTTTTTAGTGCAAAAGACGAGAGAGGAATACAAAAAGTATATACTTCTATTTCAACACTCTCTCACATATTAAAGAATTGCTGCAACAAAAATTGTATGTCTGGACTGGGACTATGATTTCAAAAAACATAGCATAAATAAGAACCTTTGTTTTTTTATCATTAATTCGAAGACAACTAAAATTAGTTGTTATTCAGAATTACCAAAAAGAAAAGTTGTTTAAAAGTTAAGTTGCTTCACTTTTAATCCAACTTAGTTGAGCTGTTAGCCGTACTATGAGCAAAAATTGCAAAAATATATTTGAATTAACTTTCTTTCTTTAGTTTTGGTCTTGTTTACACAATTCACCGTAATAAATAGAGTTGATAGAGAAAAAGCTTGTAAACTTTTATATTTGATGTAAAAGGTTTATCCCTTGAGGCAAAGAAAAGTACCTGGTTTAAGTTTTTTATTGTTAATTGTACAAGAATATTGTTTTCTTTGTTTTTACGTTGACTAAAAGAATATTTTTTATTCTTTGAATTGAAATATTCAAATGTTCGTTTCGTCTGAATTTGGTGAGAAAGTTATAAAAAATATGGACCCAGTACAAAAATATTGCCTAAGAACGTGTCCAAAGTATATAAGTGACGAAAAAAAGCAATGTGAGTCCGATCACAGGGGAGATGTGTAAACATCTAGTAATGAAAAATTGTTTAAGTTGGAAGTACTTTAGCTTTTAGTATATTTTTTTCAATTAACTTTATATATTGTAAATACATAGGAATTTGCTGGATTTTGTTTGTTTTATTTAACTTGTTTTGTTAGTAAATGGGCATAGATAGAGAAAAAGCTTCTAAATTTTTATATTTGATGTAAAAGGTTCCTCTCTTGAGGCAAAGAAAAGAACCTGGTTTAAGTTTTTTATTGTTAATTGTACAAGAATATTGTTTTCTTTGTTTTTAAGTTGGCTAAAAGAATATTGTTTATTCTTTGAATTGAAATATTCAAATGTTCGTTTCGCCTGAATTTGGCGAGAATTTATAAAAAATATGGGTCCAGTACAAAAATATTGCCTAAGAATGTGTCCAAAGTATATAAGTGTCGAAAAAAAGCAATGTGAGTTCGATCACAGGGGAGATGTGTAAACATCTATTAATGAAAAATTTTTTAAGTTGGAATTACTTTAGCTTTTAGTATATTTTTTTTCAATTAATTAATTGAAAGTATCAAAACTTTAAATATTGTAAATACAGAGGAGTTTGCTGGTTTTTGCTTGTTTTATTTAACTTGTTTTGTTAGTAAATGGGCACACTGCAGTATATATGTACGGCATTAAAAATTGCAGAAAGCAGTAAATTTACTGATTACTGAAAAAATTCAGTAAATTTTTACTGATAATGAAATTTAATTGGCATTACCAACAACATCGTAGAGCCGTATTCATAGTTTTTTTGTTCTTGTTGTTGCGTACGCATTGCAATTAAAATAAATTCAGTAAAGTGTGACTTTGACTGGCGCACGAAGGGTTCGGTACATTCGGTTTTGCGGACTTTATTAATGTGGCTTTCTTAAAAAAAATTTCAGTTAAAAGGATTTTTTTCGCTTTTTTTCGTTTTGGAGTTTTTTTTTCTGTTTTTGAGATTTGTTCATTTTTGGCAATTTTTTTTCATTTTGGCGATTTATTTTTCATTTTGGCGATTTATTTTTCATATTGGCGATTTTTTCATTATTGCGTCATTTTGGCGATTTTTCCGTTTTTTGCGATTTATTTTAGTTCTAAATTTTTTTTAAATTTGGTGGTTATTTTCGTTTTGGCAATTCTTTTTTTTTGCGATTTTTTTCGTTTGGCGATTTTATAATTTTTTGATTTTTTAGTTTTGCCGTTTTTGAAAAATTCAAGAGTTTTGCTCTTACGGTTTCCAAGATACAGCAAGTTGTTAAAATTACATAGTCAAAACTGATGAAACACCCTTTATTTTAAATTTTTTAATGTTTTAGTGTTAATTGTTGTAGTCTGTATAAAAATACACTAACCTTACAAATTTCAAGTGTATATACATACAATTGTATGTATATTAGATGGGATTTTAGCATTTTTACTCTATATATTTGTTGCTGTAGTGGCCAAATGTCTACACACTGTGTATCCAAATTTCAGGTCGGTAGCCCTTACGGTTCTCGAGATAATACCGTGACAGACGGACAGACGGACAGCGTAGCGAAAACAACAGGATTCCTTTTCACCTTTGGTGTACAAAACCCTAATAAAGCAATTATTAAGTTAAATAAAACAACCCTACAAGAAATGAATGATTGAAACTAACGCAATTACATTTAATTTACATTCAATTCAATAATGACAGTCAATTGACTAGTCATTTGATCGGAAGTGTGATGGAATTTCACACGTACACAAAAGTTTCTATCACATTTTTCATTTTGCCTTTAATAATCTGATAGAAACTTTGTTCTACGCAATGATGAATATAGCCTGCATGACTATCGATCGAATGAGCAGTCAGTTGACAGTTAGTGTTCTTGTAGGGAAACAAAACCCAGCGAATTCCTATGTATTTACAATATTTTAAATAAGTTTGTATTGCTTCTTTCAAACACTGAAACACTCATACATAGCTCACACCGGTTTATAACGCAGTGTGCATCTTAGTAGAATAATCTTACTCAAAATTTGTGATTGTATTGTGAAAAATATTTTTACCCCCTATCGTATAGATGTTTACACATCAAAAACCGAAAAAATTATATTTGGTGAAAAATACAGACATATATTTAAAATTTACTGAAACAAGATATATGTATGTATATTGTTCGAAAGATCTTACGTATCTTCTTTATATACTAAAATCGGTTTATATTTAACTTAGTTAGAGCTTAATAAGTGCCTACGGGTACTTAAAAGCGGTTTTTATCCGTAACTCAAGATTTTGGAGGTGTCTGGAAAATTTAAAATACAGGGGGTCTACTCTGTAATTCGAAACGAAAGAAAATGCTTTCGAATTTACATGTAATAAGCATACTTCGAAAGCATTTTCTTTCGTTTCGAATTACAGAGTAGACCCCCAGATTTTTAACCGACTTCAAAAAAAGAAGGAGGTTAACAATTCGTCACTTTTTTTTTTTTTTTTTTAGGTGTGTAGGTCCATAACTCGGTGCATTTTAGACCGATTGTAAAAATTTTTTTGTTGTCTGAGAGGGTATAGCTTCCCATTGGTCCCATTTGAAAAAAAGTGGGCGGGGTCACGCCCACAATTTTTTAAATTTAATTTATTGATCTTCTACTTATTTGATTGCTGCGAAACCTAGCAAACATCTTTGGTTCTTGTAATTAGAAAATTCTTGAGTTGAAAAAATGGGACGGGGCTACGCCCATTCAAATGTATTATAACATTACACGTGGTTCTACTTAACTGATTTTTACAAAACTTAGCACACACCTTGAACTCTAAAATAGACAAAATTTTCTTTTAAAAAAATGGGCGGGATTACGCCCATTAAAATTTTATATTATATTTCACAGGGTTCTATTTCACGAAACTTGGCACACACCCTAAACTTTAATCAAGGCACAAAATTGCGTTAAAAAAGTGGGCGGGGCACGTCTATTAAACTTTAGTATAATATTTCATGTGCTTGTATTTAACCAATATTGACGAAACTTGGCACACACCCTAAGCTTTAATAAAGCCAAAAAATTGCGTTAAAAAAAGTGGGCGGGGTCACGCCTACAATTTTTTAAATTTGATTTTGTAATCTTCTACTCATTTGATTGCTGGAAAACCTAGCAAACATCTTTGGTTTTTGTAATTACAAAATTTTTAAGTTGAAAAAATGGGTGGGGCTACGCCCATTAAAATGTATTATAACATTACACGTGGTTCTACTTAACCGATTTTTACGAAACTTAGCACACACCTTGAACTCTTAAAAATACACAATCTTGTTTTAAAAAAAGGGGTGTAGCCACGCCCCATAAAATTTAACACTTAATTTCACGTGCTTTTACTTCATCGATTTTTACGAAACTGGACCATATTTCCAAATAAAGAAAGATACTTACAAATAAATTTTTTTTGAATTGACCAGAGTTTAAAAGTATTCACTAAAAAGGTAAAAATAAAACTTAAAAAAAAAAAATTAAACCGACTTCAAAAATAAGCACTAAAAAGCAACAAATAATATAGATCTAGTTAAATAAAAGATTTTTATATATGTTACCTACAGTGCCGTTTGAAGTTGGTGCCAGTAATACTGGTACTAAGCACATAAGAACATGCCCGGTAAAAAAACTGCAAGTAATTTTTATGTACATATGTATCTGCTTAGTTACCAATGTTGCTGGCACCAACTTCAAACGGCACTGTAGGTAACATATATAAAAATCTTTTATTTAACTAGATCTATATTATTTGTTGCTTTTTAGTGCTTATTTTTGAAGTCAGTTTAATTTTTTTTTTTTAAGTTTTATTGTTATACTCGACAATACCTAGCAGAAAAATACTTAATAACACGTCCTTGGTATTTCGATTTCATTAAAATTTTTCACACAGTGCAATTTATCGGTATATACTAGAGATGGGAGCGTGTCGTGTTGTTTTTTCCTGACACGAACACGCACGACTCAACACGTAGTGTTCGTGTCAGAAAATCTGATTTCGTGCGTGTTCGTTTCGTGTCGTGCTCTGCAACATTGACACGAAAAACACAAAACGATTTAACATGCAAAATATGTATTTCATGCATACAGTAAAAAAATTGAATGCCTATTTTGTATCGTCAAACACGCAAGCACCAGCTATGGTTTGGCACTTTTAAGGTCAAAGTTTCGTATATAGTATCAGCTGTTGACAGTGCCACCACTTTTTGAAAATTACGCTTGAAAAAAGTAATTAATTTTTGGGAACAAAATGAAAAATAAAATTCAAGAAGCTATTCGTCGAAATGATGAAAAATACCAATTGGTAACGAGCCAAATTAAAATTAGATTAGAAAAAAAACAATGTTAACACTGCATTTTTTTTAATACATGATTTTTTATTTATTGTATCTTCATATATGAACTAACAATAAGTATTCAAATCTTAATCTAAAATATAATTAGGCCCGACCAGCGTCGGACATAAGCTTAGTAATAGTTATATATAATGCATAAGTAGTGATAATCAAAAGGAAAAAATATAAAAAATAAAAGTATTTTCAGGAATTCCCATCTGGAGTGCTGTGAATAAGAGCCCTTGTGTGTGGATGTGTCCAGTAAAGTTCAAAATATTACGGGCAAGCGGATTAGGATGTGACTCGAGTTTTGTTAAATATTTGCCAGCGTTTTTTGCAATTTCTTCAGTCACTAGTGGCATATTTAAATCACGATGTATATTTGAATTTTTTATATACCATGGAGCCGATGTTATTAACCGTAAAATTTTGTTTTGCCTTCTTTGGATTCTCTCGACATTAGAAGCTGAAGCAGTACCCCATAGCTAAATTCCGTAGCACTATATAGGTTTTAAGAGCGACTTGTATATTAAAAGTTTACAATCTAGGGTGAGTGTTGAATTTCTACCAACCAGCCAATGTATCTGAGTTAGCTTAAGTTTCATTTGCGTTAGCTTAGAGCAAAGAATATAAATCATATTTTTTTTTTTTTTTTTTTTTTATGCATGATTTTTATTTATTGTATCTTCATATATGAACTAACAATAAGTATTCAAATCTTAAATCTAAAAAATATAATTAGGCCCGACCAATGTCGGACATAAGCTTAGTAGTAGTTATATATAATACATATGTAAGTAGTGATAATCAAAAGGAAAAAAAATAAAAGTATTTTCAAGAAGTCCCATCTGGAGTGCTGTGAATAAGAGCCCTTGTGTGTGGATGTGTCCAGTAAAGTTCAAAATATTACGGGCAAGCGGATTAGGATGTGACTCGAGTTTTGTTAAATATTTGCCAGCGTTTTTTGCAATTTCTTCAGTCACTAGTGGCATATTCAAATCACGATGTATATTTGAATTTTTGATGTACCATGGAGCCGATGTTATCATGCGTAAAATTTTATTTTGCCTGCGTTGAATTTTCTCTACATTTGAAGCTGAAGCAGTGCCCCATAGTTGAATTCCGTAGCACCATATTGGCTTTAAAAGCGACTTGTATATTAAAAGTTTACAGTCTAGGCTAAGTGTTGAATTTCGACCAATCAGCCAATGTACCTGAGTTAGTTTAAGTTTCATTTGAGTTAACTTAGAATCAATGTGGTGTTTCCATGTAAGTCGTCGATCAAGGTGTATACCAAGATATTTCACATGTGAATGTTGAGAAACAACTTGATTGTTAATCCGAATGGGGGAACAAGTATCTCTTCGTAAAGTAAATGTTACTTGAACACACTTTTGTTCATTTACCTTGATTCTCCATAAGTTTAACCAAAGCTCCATCTGGCTAATGTGTTCCTGGAGTTTACGGGATGCCTCATCAGGGTTTTCATGCATACTAAGGCAGGCTGTATCGTCGGCAAATGTGGAAGTATGGATACTACTGCTCACAGGCATATCACAAGTATAAATTAAATATAAAACTGGTCCCAGTATACTCCCCTGTGGCACACCAGATGAAATTGTTTCAGGCCTACTTGTAAAGTCTCCTTCCGCAACAGTGAACTTACGGGAAATAATGTAACTTTCCAAAAGATTTAAAATATTTATTGGTAAGTAAGTCTTCAATTTTAAAATAAGGCCTTCATGCCACACTTTATCAAATGCCTGGGAAACGTCAATAAACAGCGCAGAACAATACTTTTTTCCCTCAAAAGTTCTTCTTATAAATTGAACTAATCTGTGAGTTTGTTCAATGGTGCTATGCTGACTTCTAAAACCAAATTGATGGTCTGGTATGCACCCACTACTAATTAGAATTGGGGACAATTTTGTTTTGAGCAGTTTTTCGAAAGTCTTTGACATTGTAGATAGTAGACTTATTGGCCTATATGACTCAGCCTTTGTTATATCTTTGCCCGGCTTTGGAATCATTTTAACCTTGGCAAGTTTCCAGTTGTGTGGATAATACTCCAGTCGTAAAATAGCATTAAATATGAATAACAGGATTCTCATTGCAATACGAGGGAAGTTCATCAGCATCTGATTACTAATTCCATCAATACCCGGAGCTTTCTTCGGGTTGAGTTCGGCAATTAATTTTTGTAAATCACGCGTCTTAAACTTTATGTGTTGAGGGGGTAGAGCGACTATATTCGGCAAATCAGCAACACCAGTACATATATTTGGCGTAAAAACGGATTTTAAGTGCTCAGCAAATATTTTACCTTTTTCAGTATCGCTTCTTGCCCAACCTCCGGTAGATGTGCGTAGAGGTATCTTATACTCAACGGGTGTTTTAAGCTTTCTGGCAGCGCGCCACAAGGAGTAATTAGACGCCGGTGTAACATCAAGACCCTCCAGATAATTTTTAAGAGATGCAATTTTTTTTTAAATCATATAGAATGCGCATCTCATACAAGCTAAAATTTTCTATGCGGGTATTTCCAGTACTACCCGTCCAGCATACGCACTCTCATTTCTTTCTGCAGTGTATGCTGCGCTCGCATTGCTGAGAGCGAAAGCATGTGTGTATTTATGTTTGATTTTTATTATTTTGCTTTTTTACAGTCTCGTAGACAGCGTATGCTATGATCAGCGTTGCCATTTTGGTTACGTGTAACCAAAATTGGTTACTTTTTTCCAATGTGTACTTGTGTACTTTTTTCCATTTTGGTTACTTTTTCTAACACAAAATTAAAAATTTTTATATGGTATTTAAATTAGAAGAGAAGATTATTTTTATAATATTCAAATTTGTTTCACATAATTAATTTTCGCTTACGATAAAATTTTACAGCCCGTATCTTAAAAGTTATAAAATATTTGGCATTTTGATAAATCTTAAGTATGGATAGGCCCATAAAATTTTAATTTAAATAAAAAGGTCTATTTTCAATTAAATCTCACTTACGATAAATATCGAAAATAAAGCTCAATACAAATATGAAACTGAATTACAAATTTAAATGTAATAGCTTAAAAACATTGCATCCTAAACAAAAAATGTGTGTATTTCTCACTATCAAACATAAATTTGTTTAATTGTCTTCCCGTTTTTTACATTCACTGCGAATCAATAGCGGGAACAAACGTTCTCGTGAAGTTCCCAATAGCAAATTTCCCCTCATGGGGAATGAAAATTTAATGGGTTCAAAAATTACACATTTTATTCACGATAGGGGTGAATGTTTACAACGTCAAGCACTGGTTCCAGAACATTTTACAAAAAATCTGGAAAAATTTGCTAAAAAATCTGAAAAATCTGCAAAATTATTTTAAAAAATCGGAAAAAAAATCTGCAACAATAAAAACACCTATATTTAGAACTGTTTTTCATTTTGTTTTCGAATTATTAACAGTCTTCAATTAGGAGAAGGTTATATGTTCGTCATATGCATTTTTTATTTAATTTGCGAATTAAGATAAATTTTCTTGCTGTATAAAAATATATACCGATATTACAAATTCTTTAAAATAATGGCACATATGCGTGACTGTTTATGATTTAGTGTGCGATATGTTTATATGTATGTATATTCATACATCTTTGCACAGATTAGCTAGTTTCTTTTTACCATTGTTTTGTTGGTGGTATGGTTACTGAAAAATTAAACGTCAAACACTTCCCAAGTAGCATTTTGTATCATAATCCATTCGTTTCCGAATCAGCTTGACGGGAAAAATAACCGTATATGAGCTCATTTTTCGATCATAAATGATACTCCCGTTGTGAGAAAATGGTACCCTACAGATGAATCATAACAAAGAATCAGTTATGATACGATTTGCTGATTATTTTTGAGCAATTTTCATATTAAATCATTTAAATCACCTTTTTGCGGTTTGCATGATGTTCCTCTATTTTCAAGAAATCATTATTTGATCATATAGATGAATCATAAGTGAATCCTCTTTCAATCGCCCAAGTGATAAATCTCTTTTTAATCATCAAAAGCGATCTGTAGAGAATCATATAAGATATTTCTGCCAAAAATTTTCACCCAAATGCTAGCGGGGTACTTATTTGTTAGTGTTTCTTATGTGTATGTTTCTGACAGTGACACCATGGTTATTTCTGTTACGGAGTAAAGAAAAACATGAAATATTGATGTTACACAAGCATTTCAGAAAATCTGCAAATTTCATTTTATAATTTTTCCAATGAAAAATCAGCAAAATGCAGAGAAATCTGCAAAACTGGCAACAGTGACGACAAGCTGTAGCAGAACTCGAAGCTCTGTCGCTGTATCGTACAGTGTGACCGTTTGATCGACTACAGTGGCAAATTGCCACTTTTTCGATTGCCTTCCCTCTTTTTGTCCCCCTTTTTCTAAAGTAAATTATATAATAATACATTAAAAATAAGAACTTTAATATAGTTGTGTCGATTTTTTTAATGTTTTTTTTTTTTTTTTTTATATAATACATGATATTTGTTTATTGTATCTTCCTATATGAACTAACAATAAGTATTCAAATCTTAAATCTAAAATATAATTATTAGGCCCGACCACTGTCGGACATAAATTTAGAGATAGTTATAAATAATACATATTTAAGTAGTGATAAACAAAAGGAAGAAAAAATAAATAAAAAATAAAAATTATTTTCAGTTAGTCCCATCTGGAGTGTTGAGTATAAGAGCCCTTGTATCCCTCTTTTTTAGGCGGATGTGTCCAGTAAAGTTCAAAATATTACGAGCAAGCGGATTAGGATGTGACTCGAGTTTTGTTAAATATTTGCCAGCGTTTTTTGCAATTTCTTCAGTCACTAGTGGCATATTTAAGTCACGATGTATATTTGAGTTTTTTATATACCATGGAGCCGATGTTATTAATCGCAAAATTTTATTTTGCCTTCGTTGGATTCTCTCGACATTGGAAGCTGAAGCAGTGCCCCATAGTTGAATTCCGTAGCACCATATCGGTTTCAAAAGTGACTTGTATATCAAAAGTTTGCAATCTAGACTGAGGGTTGAATTTCTACCAATCAGCCAATGTACCTGAGTTAATTTTAATTTCATTTGGGTTAACTTAGAGTCAATGTGGTGTTTCCAAGTAAGCCGTCGATCAAGGTGTATACCAAGATATTTCACATGAGTATGTTGAGGGACAGCTTGATTGTTAATCTGAATGGGTAAACACGTATCTCTTCGTAATGTATATGTTACTTGAACACACTTTTGTTCGTTTACCTTAATTCTCCATAAGTTTAACCATAGTTCCAGCTGGGTAATGTGTTCTTGAAGATATCGGGATGCCTCGTAAGGATTTTCATGCATACTAAGGCAGGCTGTATCATCAGCAAATGTGGAAGTGTGGATATTGCTGCTTAGAGGCATATCACAAGTATAAATCAAATACAAAACTGGCCCCAGTATACTCCCCTGTGGCACACCGGATGAGATAGTTTCAGGCATGCTCATAAAGTCTCCTTCAACAACAGTGAACTTCCGGGCAGTAATGTAACTTTTCAAAAGACTTACAACGTTTATTGGCAGGTATGTTTTTAATTTTAAAATTAGGCCTTCATGCCACACTTTATCAAATGCCTGAGAAACGTCGATAGACAGCGCAGAACAATACTTCTTTTCTTCAAATGTTCTTCTTATAAATTGGACCAATCTACGAGTTTGTTCAATGGTGCTATGCTGACTTCTAAAACCAAATTGATGGTCCGGTATGCACCCACTATTAACTAGAATTGGGGACAATTTTGTCATGAGCAGTTTTTCGAAAAGCTTTGACATTGTTAATAGGAGACTTATTGGCCTGTATGACTCAGCCTTGGTAAGGTCTTTGCCCGGCTTTGGAATCATTTTAACTTTGGCAAGCTTCCAGCTATTTGGATAATACTGCAGTCGTAAAATGGCGTTAAAAATAAATAACAGTATTCTAATTGCAATACGAGGCAACTTTATTAGCATCTGGTTACTAATTCCATCAAAACCCGGAGCTTTCTTTGGGTTGAGTTCAGAAATTAGTTTTTGCACATCACGCGTCTTAAACTTTATTTGTTGAGGGGGTAGAGCGACTACATTTGGCAAATCAATTACACCAGTACATGTGTTTGGGGTAAATACGTATTTTAAATGGGCAGCAAATATGTTACCTTTTTCAGTATCGCTTCTTGCCCAACCTCCGGCTGATGTGCGCAGAGGTGGTTTAAACTCAACGGGTGTTTTAAGCTTTCTAGCAGCACGCCATAAAGAGTAATCAGATGCTGGTGTGACATCAAGATTTTCCAGATAGTTTTTAAGAGATGCAGTTTTTTCATGTGCAAGCAGCTCTTGGAGTCGTTTAGTGCACTCTTTAAATCTAATTTTATTCTGGGGTGATCTGCCATTCCCTTCTAGCTCTTCTTTTTTCACATACGAGACGTTCAATATCTGTAGAATATAGTCTATTAAACCCAGTCTGCGGATAGGAGGTAGTGGCATGTTTAGCAGCCTGCTTAATATTTTCGTTAAGATTGGCAATGTTAGATTCAACATCATCAGGTGTTCTTACTGTAATATTTTCCGTGCAATGACTACTAAGATATTTTTTGAATCGCAGCCAATTTACAAGATTTATCAAATTGGCATATGGGTGAGGTAAATCACTTCTTAATGGGCTACAAATTGTAACGATCGTGGGAGAGTGATCGGACGAGAGATCTAGAGAAGCTTCAATTTGAATTAAATCCCTAGAGATATTTTTCATAACGCCAAAGTCTATTTCATCCGGAATTTTATGTATGTCAGTAGGCCAATAAGTGGGCTCCCCACTTGAAATGACATCCAAGCCCATTTTGGAAATTGTATTGAACAACGCTCGACCTCTGGGTGTAATAAGACGCGAACCCCAGAACGTGTGTTTAGCATTATAGTCGCCAGCTGCTACGAAACAAGGACCCAGAGATTTGTAAAAATCCTCGTATTGATGCTCAGTAATTGCGAATCTAGGAGGAGAGTAAATTGATGATATGACAAAATTATTGGAAAAATTTTCAATACAAATATTCGTTGCTTGTAAATGTTCTTCACAAATGTTATCAATAATATAATGCTTGAGTCTTGACTTTATTAAAATTGCTGATCCACCGCATGCTCTTCCTCTCGGGTCCTTTGAATCATATAAGGTGTAGCCATAAATTTTAAAAAGGCTTCTCGAAGTCAAATGAGTCTCAGAGACCAACATTATATCAATATTTTTTTCCGTGAGGAAGTGCTCAAGTTCATTTTTATGTTGGCGAATGCCGTTTGCGTTCCAGAAACATATTGTTAACGTGTTCATGGCTTATTAAGTATTGCTTGAAGCAGAGTATTCTGCATTCGCAACATTTCTTGCATTATGCTAGTCATATTTTTTGTAAAATTGTTTATAGTTTGCACAAGATTTTCAATAGTGGCTTCAAGGCGATTATAATTAAAGTTTGAGTGTGTATTTGTAGAATTATTTTGCGGTGAAACATTTTGTGTCGGAATAGAACTAGCCTTAGCAGCATCTGCATACGATACACGGGAAGTAACTGGTTGGCTCATTTGCTGAAAAGTGGCAGAGTAAACGTTTGCTGATTGAGCTGGAGCTAATTTAGGTTTTTGCACCATAGTCTTCTTTACCAAAGAGTACACACGACAACCTCTGTAGTTAGCGGTGTGATTACCTCCACAATTACTGCATTTTTTATCCCTTTGATCTTTTGGTTTGTTGCAGCTAGCGGTGCCGTGTAATTCGCCGCACACAACACAAACAGAGGGTAAATTGCAGTATGTTTTAGTATGGCCATATTCTTGGCAATTATGGCACTGTACAGGACCTGAACGCTTATGTGGCTCTTCAACTGTGATTTTTCGGTACAAGAGGTATTTTAAATTATAAATTGGATGCGTCTCATTTTTTTTCAATTTTATATCATTAGGCTCAAGTTCAACACGAAATAGGGGTTGGGGAATCTTTTCTCTATTTATTATATTGGACACATTTTTTACCTTGAACCCCTGGAGGACGAGTGCATCTTTTATTTCTTCGGCGGCAACATAAGAATCTATGCCCTTCAATACGATCTGCATGCCTTTAGCGCTCTTAAGCTGGTATGGGTAGAAGCTTGTTTTACTTTTTTCAAATTCAGCAACCATTTTGCGGAAATCAGTTTCGTTATAGATTTGAATTTTCGTTTCATCGATATTGCCATGTTTTATTGGAACAATGTGAAATTTATTCTCACAAATTACCGAAATTAATTTCTTAATAAGAGCGTTTGAATTTTTTTCTCTCAAATATATTGTAGGTTTTTTTCGCGGATATATCAGGTGTGTCGTTGTCATCTTGCAATATTTGAAAACGATTAGTAGATGATGCGCTGTTATCCCTAGATACCTTTGAAGTAGATGCAATTTTAGTAGAATTAGGGCTTCGCCCGCGCTTTCCCACAATAATATATCGGTCCATTCCAATTTGGACCTTGGGTTTTGGGCTTTTTTTATTTTCAGTGACTAATTGGGTAAGTGATGAATCGGATGATATCGCTGATTTAAATGACGAAGTAGTAGGCAACTGTAATGTTAACGAATCAGTTGACATTGGACAAAGCGAAGTTGATCGCTGACGAAAAATTGGCTTAGCCGTTAAAAAAAGTCTGTCATCAAGTTTTTTATTTGTTTTTTTTTAAATTAAGATCATCAGAACTCACAGTAAGTCTATCATCAAATTTGTTATTTTTATTGTTATCATTAAGATCATCAGAGCTCACAGTAAGATAGGCATTTCTGCCGTTATCACTCACTTCGCAATTATTTGTTTTCGAGGTACTCATATAGAGTATTCCTCAAGGGCACTTTGTAAGTGTATTCCTCAAGGGCACTTTAAGTTATTTTGTTTACGGTTGTTTTTGTTTTTTTTTGTTTTAGTTATTACTGTCTATGTAAAAAAAAATATTAGCAAAGCAAAAATAGCTTGTTTATCAAAGTTAATGTACAACAAATATTATGTACTACAAATATTTTTTTTGTATGGTTTTTTTTGGTTTAGTATGTAAAAAGAAATTCCGCTAATACTTCTGTTCACTATGAAGGTTGTTGCCCCTTTTTTTTGATAAATCCTCCCCTATTTGGTGCAACTTTTTGAAAAATGTCATCGGTCACCCTGAAAGCAAATGCTCTCTCTCTGCGTGTTTGCTTGCGCTTTATACTTTCCCCCCGCATCAATAAAGAAATCAAAAAATGTTTAATTTTTTAGCTCAGATGCGCATTCTATATAATTTATATTCTTTGCTTAGAGTCAATATGGTATTTCCATGTGAGGCTTCGATCAAGATGTATACCAAGGTATTTCAAATGTAAGTTTTGAGGAACAATTTGATTATTGATTGTAACGGGGGAACAAGTGTCTTTTTTTAAGGTAAATGTTACCTGAGCACACTTCTGTTCATTTACCTTTATTCTCCACATGTTTAACCATAGTTCTAGCTGAGTAATATGTTGCTGAAGATATCGGGAAGCCTCGTGAGGGTTTTCGTGCATACTAAGGCAGGCTGTATCATCGGCAAATGTAGATGTGTGAATATAACTGCTCAATGGCATATCGCAAGTATAAATCAAATATAAAACTGGCCCCAGTATGCTCCCTGTGGCACACCGAATGAGATTATTTCAGGCGTACTCATAAAGTCTCCTTCCACAACAGTGAACTTCCGGATAATAATGTAAGTTTCCAGCAGACTTAGAATATTTATTGGTAGGTAAGTCTTTAATTTTAAATTGAGGCCTGCATGCCACACTTTATCAAGTGCCTGAGAAACGTCAATGAACAGCGCAGAGCAATATTTTTTTGTTCAAAAGTTTTTCTTATAAATTGAACCAATCTATGAGTTTGTTCAATGGTGCTATGCTGACTTCTAAATCCAAATTGATGATCCGGTATGCACTCACTATCAGTTAGAATTGGGGACAATTTTATCATGAGTAACTTTTCAAAGAGCTTTGAAATTGTTGACAGTAAACTTATTGGCCTATATGACTCAGCTTTGGTAAGATCTTTGCCCGGCTTTGAAATCATTTTAATCTTGGCAAGCTTCCAGCTATTTGGATAATACTCCAGTCGTAAACTGGCATTAAAAATGAAAACCAGGATTCTAATTGCTATACGAGGCAACTTCATCAACATCTGGTTACTGATTCCATCAATACCCGGAGCTTTTTTCGGGTTGAGTTCTGCAATTATTTTTTGAACATCACTCGTCTTAAACTTTATTGGTCGAGGGGGTAGCGCAACTACATTTGGCAAATCAACAGCACCAGAAAATGGGTTTTGGGGTAAATACGGATTTTAAATGCTCACCAAATATATTACCTTTTTCAGCATCGCTTCTAGCCCAACCTCCTGTAGATGTGCGCAGAGGTGGCTTAAACTCAAGTGGTGTTTTAAGCTTTCTAGCAGCACGCCACACTTCTGTTCGTTTACCTTTATTCTCCACATGTTTTGCCATAGTTCTGAGTAATATGTTGCTCAAGATATCGGGAAGCCTTGTGAGGGTTTTCGTGCATACTAAGGCAGGCTGATTGAATTTTTTGTGAGTTGTTCGTATTTTCGAGGAGAAGGTTTTTATGGAAGAAAATGTTGGAAAATTTAAAACATCGAAGATTGATTTTTTTGTACGAAATTTTGTGTGAAATTATTCCTTAATGGCTTTCCAAATGAAAAAATAGAAAAATCTTGGTGTAAAAAATTTGAAAATTGCGGAAAATTCGATATTGCGGAAAATTGGAAAAATCAAAAATTAATTTTTTGTATGAAATTTTGTGTGCAATTATTCCTTAACGCCTTTCTAAATGAAAAAATAGAAAGTTCTCAGCCAAAATCTGATAGATGGCGTTATACGTTGACTTAGATTTTGCGTAATCTGACAGGCGTCATTTTGGCATTGTAATTTTCTACAGTAAATGTGCTATTTTTCTTGCTGCAATTTATACGAGTTTTGTGTATTGTTAAACTGATTCCGGATAGTCGTATAAAATGCATTCAAGTAAAAGTATTACAATCAATTGAAATTCAGTGCAATATTTTTCAAAAAAATCGAAAAAAGATTTTTTGTATGGAATTTTTTGTGGAATTATTCCTTAATGGCTTTTCAAATGAAAAAATAGAAAATTCTTAGCGTAAGCCATGGAAGATTGCGGAAAATGTGAAAAAACTTAATTTTTTATTTCCCTAAGTTTTTTATTTATCGGGTCTCTGTTTTTTAATTACAATATTTGATGATAATTGTGGAAATCATTGTTATAAAAAACGTTCTGAGCTCGATTCTATGCCGAGCAGAAAAACGTGCACGATTCGCTGATGAAGGTTGTTGACGATAACAACCTATCCCGGTGGGACAGGCAAGACATTCGTCATTTCGTCCATTCTGGCAACAATTCGGTCAATATCACAACTCGCTATATCTTTTGCTTTGTCAAAAATTGATAGTAATTCCACAAAGGTGTACGATGAAAAACAAGATTTTCAGTCCTTGCCTTCATGGGATCAGTTTTATTCAATCCTGAGTCTTCGCTGCCAGTTTTTGGAAAGCCGTGCTGCTGAAACGGATTCATTTTCATCTCGTGATAATAAATTCAAACAATCTTCCAAGTGACCAAGGTTATCCTTTGTTGTTTCCAGCACATTTTGTGAATATTGCAAAGGTAAAGAACATTTAACTGGAAGTTGTCCTAATTATTTGTTACTACCCGTATCTCGTCGTTTCGACTTTGTTAAGGGTTCACAGCTATGTACAAATTGTCTCAGAAAAGGTCATGTAGTGTCTAGTTGTCCCTCAAAAGCCCGCTGCCGCTCTTGCCAAATATCGCATCATACATCGCTACATAATCCAGTGAGAAATGATGTCAACGTTTCACACCAAACACACTAACCTTCGAATTCTGCGTTTCAACAAACTCAACCTACAAATTCATCGTTTCAGCAACCATATCCATTATCATTTCAATCATCGTCTTCGTCATCGGTTCAATCATCATCTACACCGGCTAATTCAGCCTCAACTCACCTCACAAAATTCTCTTCATTTTTAACATATAGCCGTCGGATAAATCTACTTCCAACCGCTGTGATTTTTGTCAAGGATTGCTTTGGTATTTTACAACCTCTTCGACCTCTGTTGGATTCTTGTTCGGAAGTGAGTCTTATCACGCAAGAAGCCGTCCATCACCGCCGTCTGAAACATAAATCTTTTAAAAAAATCTCTGGTATTTCGGAAATTCGAACCCAGTTAAGTTATATGGCTACTGCCATGATTAAATCTCGCTTCACTGAATTTGAATATATCACAACATTTTTGGTGGCGAACTCTATTTCATCTCAACATCTAGTTAAAGAATTCAATGCTTCTAGCTGGAACATACCTAATGGTCTTGAACTCGCTGACCCGCAATTTTATTCACCTCAGCATATTGACATGCTGATAGGTTCTGAAATTTTCTTCAATTTACTTCTCGACGGTAAGGCATCTCTAGGCAATGGGTTACCTTGCATTATGAATACATATCTTGGTTGGGTCGTTGGTGGCAGCGTAAACTGACAACGATCACGTCGATCACTTTCGTGTAATGTTATAGCGAAATCTAAAAACCTGGACTCATTATTAAAGACATTTTGGGAAATTGAAGAATTCAATCCACGTGCACTTACTCTAACCAAAAAAGAACAACACTGTGAACAACATTTCGTTGAAAATACAGTTTTTGATATAAATTGGAAGGGTTCAGGTACGTTTACCATTTAAATTTTCAATTAACCAGCTTGGCAAGTCGGTCGAAATAGCTTTCCGTCAATTTTTGTATTTAGAAAAACGTCTTTCTAAAGATGAACCATAAGACATATGTACTCCGAATTTATGAACGAGTACATCCACCTAGGTCACATATCACCCGTAAGCTTCAATCGCTTAAACTTTCCTCACTACGTTATTCCTCACCACCCGATCTTACGCCCGCAAAGCACCACAAGTAAGGCTTCTTTGATAACTCTTGTCGCACCTCGTGAAACATGTCATTGAATGAAACCCTAATGGTTGGTCCTACGATTCAACGGGATCTTATAATTACATTTTTATCGTATCGACTCAACAAATTGGCTTTATCTGCTGATATCTGCAAAATGTATAAACAGTTCTTAATCGACAAAAAGATCGTAGCTTTCAATTAATTTTATGGAGAAACGAGGCCAACGATTCAATAAGTCTATATTAGTAAAACACCGTGACGTATGGGACATCAGCCGCTCCTTTTCTGGCTATCAGAAGCCTATTTTTTATTGCCGATGTCTGTAAGGAAGAACTTCCCATTGGTTCTGAAACTCTCAAACAAGATCTATATGTTGATGATTTGCTCACGGGTGCAGCTGACCTTACCGAACTTCTAGAAAAAAGGCGCCAAATTGTAAAAATATTAGAAAATGCTGGTCTTAGACTACACTGTACAACAAAATAACATTTTTTGGCTGTCCTTTATATAAAATTACGCGGACTATATGGATTTCGATGCTTTAAATTAAAATCTGCTGTCAGATTTTTTTATGGGCGTGGCTAATTTTGGCCCCTAAATTAGTCGGCCATACTAATATATTTTACTATAACTCGAAAACCGCTATTTCGATTTTAATAAATAATAAACTAAAAGACGCGCCACAAAATTTTGTTAAAAAAAATTGATAATCAGTTTTTACCTATCTTTTATGTTTTCAGAGTTATTCAGAATTTAAAAGAGAAAAAAGTTTTTTTTATGCTAAAATCGCGTAATTTTTTTACATGAAAATTGCAATAAAAAAATCAGAAACTCAAAAGTTTCATATTTTTTAAATTTTTCTTAAAACCACATATCCTAGGAATAAAACAAGCTATAAAACGTGAAAATCCAGTAATAAATCTTGATTTTATTCACAATTTAAAGCAGGTACCTAAAAATGGAAAAATGTGTGTAATGCATTAAATGCAGTCACATTTACATCTGGCAGTGATGGGAAAGTTGGTACGATCGTACTTTTTTTGATACTATTTGACATGAAAAAGTACCGTAGTACTCCCCTAAGAAATTTGATACTCTCACGGGCAACTTAGAAATGCAGTTAGAAGACTCGCGCATGCATATATTTTGCCAAGAATTAAATTGTTTTTTCGACAAATAGAACGAAGCTTTATTAGTAAAGATCTTTTAGAAAAGTGTAACCACAATTAAATATCAACGAAAACCATATTTCATTCAATGATATTTTATGTGGCACAGAAGTTGATCTATTGAAACAACTGTTTTAAATCAGTTTAAGGAAAATTTTAAAAAGTTTATATTAAGTTCTAAGGGCAAAAGTGGACTTTGACAATAAAATGTTAGTTTGGTTTAATAAGTTTCCCCCTGAAAGTATTTTATCTGTTAAACCAATATCATTATACCACTTTTAATTAAAATGTTCCCAGGGAAAAGAAAAAAAAAAAAAAAAAAAATAATTTGAAATATTAACAACCAATATAGAGCACTGGCTTATATAAAAACGCATTAGATGAATACGTTTCCTGATATATCGAGAGTAGCTTACGGAATTTTATCCATGCCTCACTCCTCTGTAAATGTCGAAAGGATTTTCTCTTACCAAAATTTCATGAAAACAAAATATAAATCAACAGCCATCGTATTCTGGAACTCGCTAAAGCTAAATCTCTATCGCTTAAAATCCATAAAATCAATTTGTCGATTTTCGGCTACGAATGCAATTTTCGAACGGGTATTGATAAATCAGGTAATGGCTTAAAAATGTAATTCGCCGCAATTTTATTGCTTTATGTCATCGCCAAAAATTTAAAATTTTTTATTTGTTCAGCATTTTAGCGGTCGAATTTAGCTTTAGCTAGCTATGGAATACGGGGGCAAGCTTTATGTTCCAATAGTATTAAGTCTAATCCAGGCTACACCTATTTGTATATTTGTACCTATGTGTTCCTTTTTTTGTAAATGAATTTCTTATAATTTTTTGTTAATAAAATTTAAATAGGAAATATTATAATTTTTGGTACTCTCGGGATCAAAAAAGTACTAAAAAAATTTGTTTTAGATACCGAAATGCAAATCATATTTCCCATCACTGACATCTGGTAATGCTATTGAAAGGGCATTGCGGGCAGGTAACAGAACTTTAAATTGTGAATAAAATAAAGATTTATTGCTGGATTTTCACGTTTTATAGCTTGTTTTATTTCTAGGATATGTGGTTTTAAGAAAAATTTTAAAAATATGAAACTTTTGAGTTTCTGATTTTTTTATTGCAATTTTCATATAAAAAAATTACGCGATTTTTGCATAAAAAAAAAACTTTTTTCTCTTTTAAATTCTGAATAACTCCGAAACCATAAAAGATAGGTAAAAAATGATTATAAATTTTTTTTTAACAAAATTTTGTGGCGCGTCTTTTGGTTTATTATGTACTATTAAGTCCAATTGTAATATCTTGCAAGATTGTGATCCAAGAAATATGAAAGCAAAAATTAGATTGGGATACACAGTTAAACGCACGGTTGTTAAACGGATGGCAACAAATTGAACACGATTTTCAACATATAAAGGAGATTCAAATTCCAAGTATTTCGCCAAAATCAACATTTGAAATCGACGGCCTTGAAGATGCTTTTCAATTTACATATTGATGTTGTATCTACGTACGTGTAGCTCACAAAAATGAATTCAAATCAACTTTATTGATAGCAAAGTCGAAAGTCGCTCCAGTTCTTCAACAATCCTTGCCACGTTTAGAACTTTGCGCCACCTTATTGCTTAGTCAAACTTGGGAGAAGTTCAAAAATAAATTTAATCGTTTCAACTACCGTGTTGTCTTCTGGTCAGACTCAAAAATCGTGCTAACTTGGCTCACCAATCACTCATCGCCTTATGTGTGCTTCGTTGCAAATCGGGTATCAACGATACAAAATTTAACTCACAATATTCCTTGGATGCACGTGCCCTCTAAAGAAAACCCAGCCGATGTCGTGTCGAAAGGCCGCCTTGCCAACGAATTGAACAACACAATTTTGTTTACAGGTCATAAATTTTTCTCAGAGTAAGAAAATAATTGGCCTAAAGGTTACATCGGAAGTATCGAAGCTTCTCAACACGAAATGAGAAAATCTTCTTTCAAAACTATCGTTGCTAAAACAATTGTAGATTCTTTACTTTCTTGCCACTCTTTATATTTTCGAACTCTTCTTCTTCTATTCATCGTGTTCTTGACAAACAAAACCGAACTCATTTTCTAACATCTGATGAGCTACAGTCAGCATTTTTGAGAATTATATACAGTATTCAACAATCAACATTGAAGGAACAAATCGAACTTCTCAATAAAGGTGAAAACTTAAAACCCGGTTTTTAAAGCTGGCACCATTTTTGGACAAAATTCAATGCTGCAATACAAATTTAGTCATCGTTCGTATGGGCGACCGACTAGCAAATGCACCGTTATCATATGATATAAGGTTTCCTGCCCTTTTACCAAAAGAACACACTTTCACTAAAATGTTCATCGCAAGCATCTATATGCTGGTCCAAAGGCCCTTATTGGAATTTTCCGCCAGAAAGTGTGGGTAATAAATGCTAAAGAGCTAGTCAGAAAGGTTGTCCGAAGTTGCGTACATTGTTTAAGTATAACCCTCGTTTACTACAACAACTCATGGGTGATCTTCCTGCGGATCGATTAAAAGCTCAACGTCCTTTCCTCGTATCAGGTCTCGACTTTAGTGGACCGTTCTATACATCTTACCGCATCAAAGGAAAACCTCCTTACAAAACATATGTAGCTATTTTTATATGCCTTACATCTAATGTCAAAAAGATTGTCAACTACAGCACAACCACCGGATTTAAGTTCTCGTTCATCCCTCTTCGTTCTCCTCATTTTGGTGGTCTGTGGGAATCCGCTGTTAAAGCCACAAAAACACTTCTCGTTAAAAATATGTCTCACGCCAACTTAACGTACGAAGAATTCCAAACAACCCTCATTGAAGTTGCAGCTATATTAAGCTGCCATTAGTAGCAAGATCGGATGATCCAAATAATGGAGAAGCCTTAACTCCGGCTCATATATTGATTGCATCTTCCATGATATCATTGCCAGGAGAAAATTTAAGCGACCATATGAATGTGAAATATCTCAAACGATGGCAAATGATAACCTACCTTAATCACAATTTTGGCGACGGTGGGTTCGTGATTACGTGCTAAATCTTCAAGAAAGATGCAAATGGTGTAAGACTCATGATAACGTAAAGGAAGGGGCACTAGTAATCGTCCATGAAGAAAACATACCATCGCAGTAGTAGCTCCTTACACGTGTCGTTAAATATATTCCTGGTCGAGATGGAAAAGTCAGAATGGTCGACCTCAAAACATCAAAAACTGTTCTTCAACGATCTATTCAGAAAATTGCACCTCTACCAATCGAAGTCAATTGAAAGTTCCTTTCAATGGGGACAGTATGTCCGGTCATAATATCATTATTACATTATACATTTCTAACAGGTATACATTTTTTAGCTTAAGTTAATTTTAACTTTGAACATTTTAGTCATTGTCAAAATAGAATTGTTACAATACAGACAACATTCAACAACATTCGATTTTTGTTCATACAGACATGTTCCGTTTCATTTCCCTGAATCCGTTCCTTTGTGCTGAACAAATTGGAAAAATTCCTTAAGGAATAATTCTTTTTGATATTGTATGACATGAAGTCACTTTTGACAACTGGAATAAGGGTTTTGTTTTAATACATGATTTTATTTATTATATTTTCATATATGAACTAACAATAAGTATTCAAATCTTAAATCTAAAAATATAATTAGGCCCGAACAGTGTCAGACATAAGCTTAGTAATAGTTATATATAATACAAAAGTAGTGATAATCAAAAGGACAAAAATAAAAAATAAAAGTATTTTCAGGAAGTCCCATCTGGAGTGCTGTGAATAAGAGCCCTTATGTCCCCCTTTTTTAGGCGGATGTGTCCAGTAAAGTTCAAAATATTACGGGCAAGCGGATTAGGATGTGACTCGAGTTTTGTTAAATATTTGCCTGCGTATTTTGCAATTTCTTCAGTCACTAGTGGCATATTTAAATCACGATGTATATTTGAATTTTTTATATACAGGGTGTTTTTTTAGAGGTATAGAACTTCGAATTGAAATAAAACACAAGAAAATCGTTTTAATGTCCATCAATTTGGCTTTATTGGAAGGATAATTTTATGCCATTAATGTTTAAATATGATTTCGGGCATGTGGCCGCCGCGGCTGGCTCGAATAAAGCCAATTCTACAGGTCCAATTTTCAACCACTTTTTCGAGCATATGGGGCCGTATGTTGGTAATAACGCCACGAATGTTGGCTTCCAAGTCCCCTAACGTTTCTGGTTTGTTGGCGTAGACGAGCGACTTCACATATCCCCAAAGAAAATAATCCAATGGTGTCAAATCACACGATCTTGGTGGCCAATTGACAGGTCCATTCCGCGAAATTATGCGCTCATCGAATGTTTCCTTCAATAAATCGCATTGCGTGGTCTCGCGGCCTTAATTCTTGCACAAGCTGGATCTTGTAAGGTCGCAAGCCAAGATCTTTGCGCAAAATCTTCCATAAAGTTGATGGACAAAGCTCCAATTGCTCTGCACGGTGGCGAATCGATTCATTCGGGTCCTCTTCAACACTTTGCTCTACAGCGGCAATTGTTTCTTCGGTGCGCACTGTTCAACGTCTCTGCGGATGCGTATTATCACATTGAGTAAACGTAGTGCGAAAACGATCCATGGTTAACCGAGTTAATTGCTCTGATGGACGATTATGTCGACCATAAAATAGACGGAGCTTGCGGTAAACTTCGCGAACTGAACCATTATTTTCGAAATAAATTTGCACGACTTGCAAGCGTTGTTCTTTTGTCAACCTGTTCATGATGAAATGGCAAACCAAACTAAATATTAATCACTTGACAGCTGACAAAATGGCCGCCAGTTAAAAAAGTGATGCCCACTTAAAGTTCTATACCTCAATAAAAAACAGCCAATACCATGGAGCCGATGCACAGTGGCGTGAATTAAAAAAAAAGTGGTAAAAAATCCGCAACTTTTGAACTAGTTAACCGATTTCGATGAAACCAACTGTTTTGGAAAGTAGAAGTGTTGAAATTTTTAGAAAGCATATTTTGAGGCACCCTGTTGTAAGACAGGGTAGCTCCAAACAGCCTCAAAGTGGGAAAGTGCGGGTATCGAAATTCTTTCGGAGCTTGTAACTTTTGTAAATAGGGACCGATTTCAATAATTTTTTCAGCGGGACAATCTACGTTAAGAAATAAAAATAAAACATGGTGAGAGTACCATTTCATCTCTTTCAGTTTCCAAGTTATTTGACTTGAAAAATTTATTTTTTAATTTTTGGCCCTGACTTTTTTTATTCGTTAGTACATAACTTCTTTATTACTTGGCAAAAATCAGTATGTTTTAATGTTTTTGAAAGAAAACTTCATTACAATTCATATAAAAAAAAAATTTTTTTGATATCTCAAAAATTGTAGCAAGGAATAATTTTGCAATTTGGATTTTTAAAAATTATGAAAAAATTTGGTATATTTTGTGAAAAAAGTATTCTTAATTTTTTTGGAATATTTTAAAAAATTATTAAGTATTTGATAAAAACTTTGATTGTTTCTGAGAAAGGAGACATTGAGAAAGGCTGTGAAATAAATTTTGGAGATTGTTGTTGGTGCACCCTACATTCAGCATTGGTCGAAAACTAGCAATTTTTTTTCAAAAAATCCGATTTTCGGATGTGGCAAAAAAATTGCACGGTCGTTTTTGTAAATTTTTTGGTTTTTTATTATAAATAAATTTGTTGTTAGTAGCCTGTAAGAAACTTTCGACATCCTACACATAAATGTAGGCAGGAGAGGAGATTTTCTAAAAATTCTAAAATTTTTCTAACACAATTTTTCCCAATAAGAAAAAAGTATTATAAAATTATAAATTGGGAATCATTTTAATTTTTATCAATAGCATACATTTAGTTTTGCAAACTGAAAAAAAATTATTCTCCTACCTTCAATACTTTTTGAAATATTCGAAATCCAATTTTGATTAAAAATTTTAATTTTCTACATTTTTTATTTTTGTTTAAATTATTGATCTTATTTTCTTTACTGCAAATGTTTCTTAATTTTTTCTATGTTATTACAATAGTAGATATAATTATCTATTCAACGGTATATAATATGTATTCCTTTGCCATTATATCAGTTTTAAAATGTATACACAAATATAACACCTCAGGTAACAATTTACGTGTATATCTGATACTCAAACAAACCCACATTTTTTATGAACTCTTGAAGCTGTTATTAAATACTTTTTTTTACTTAAATACAATAAAATATAAGAATTTATATACATAAATATAAGTATATTTATATACCTACAAGGACAAATAGATTGAGTTATTTATTTATTTAAAAAAAATTAGTAGTTAATTTAACATTAGAACATTAAATTACGAAAAATTTTTTATGTAGCTCCTTTTTAAACGCATATAAATTGCCTAAGTTTTGAATATAATTTGACAGAGAATTCCAGAGACTTTTTGCCATGATATCAGATATTTGTTTGTATGAATATAAATACTTATGTATCAAGAGATATATGTACAATGTACATATGTATCTGAGACATCATGGCCTAGCAAGCTATTAATTTCCTCTGCTTCGGGATCGTCCTTCTCGATTTCAATACTTATTTTTGGCAACCATTTCATTCTTATGCCTTGTATGCAAATGATGCATTAGAGCATTTACGTGTATTGAAAAGTCGATATTGCTTAACATCTCTATTTCTAACTTCCTGTGCTTCTTCGGTTAGTTCCCCCAGAGGAATAATGTTTTTTCTATTTGTTCTTTTGTATACGCTAGCACTTTATGTACGGTTGGAGTTATTGATTTTCATGGATATAATTCATTTATTAGAATCAGAGTGTCTTTTGAATATTTTTCAAACTTGTCCTTATTAATTAACTTTTTGCTATTTATGACGGCCAGTATTATTTTGAAACGTCTTATGAGATTAAAACTAAAACCAGTTATAGAAGATGTGGTTTCAGGGTCATCAAAAAATCGCCTAGCAGTGTTGCCATTATTGGAGTTTCCATAGCCATATAAAGGTTTGTCAATGATTAATCCACGTTTCATAAACTCATCTTGAATTCTTTTCTTTTCTTCCAACTGTATCTGCTTTAAAGCAGAATTATTCGCAACTGGAGCGTTCTGATGTTCTGGTACACTGCGATACTTGTTGTCGTAAAATGTACTCCATGAATCGAATCTGAGCATGAAGTGGTGATATTCCAAGCTTAAGGGCATCTTCATTAGTTGGAGTATAATACTCAATGTCCTTAAAATCAGAATCTTTCTTTCCGCATATATTACAAATCAAATAAGATTTTGTATCGGTTATTGCATTTGCAACTTTTCCATCTATCATTGTTAAATAAGGTCTAAAAGATATTGTTATTACTCGTCCTAATATATGAACGTCAATAGGTTCCATATTAGAAATTTCATGTTTTATACCATCAACCAGATTTTGAGTTGTTTCTTTGTTTTCCTTGATGTATTCAAAATGTATTGGTCGGCATAAAGACTTTGAGCCTGGAGTAGTATTTACCCACATATCTTTAAATGCATTTTTACTTGTTGAATGCATTTCATTATGTAGTCGAAGCCTTAATGGTACTAACGATGCCATTAAAACTTTGGAAAAGTCATTATCGTATGCACTGGGCTGTCTATATTCTGAAAATCCAGATGATCCATCACATCACCATTTGTATATTAGTGTTAGTTCGGAATTATTACATGTATCTAAGTCTCTTTCGTCAAAAGTAGCGATCAGTCTTGATCCTGTATTATGAAGAAGGTCTGACAAACTAATATCAAGTCTTCTTGTTTAATCCTTTTGCTCCTGCGTCGAACGTTATCGTAATCTTTATTTGGCCGACCAAACTTCTTTGGGTATATTTTCGTAGATAGTCCCATATCTAACCAATCCTGATTTTTATTCTGAAATTTAGAAATTGATTTATTGCATTCACGTATCTTCTTTTCATATAATTAAAAAAAAAATCAAGTTTTTTCCATAAACCGGTGTTTACAGATAAACCATATGTAGTAGATATTGTGTACATCATTTGGTCTACCTTGTCCAACCGAGTACTCCCATCAGTGAGGTTTTCCCACATTAATTTGCAGAGCGATTTATTTTTAATTGTTATCTCCATGATAGCTATAACTGAAATAATGACATTAAATGCATCGCAGCTTAAATATATAGCTATTTTACAAGCTACGAATACAAAACCGATACAAATATCAGGTAAAACCATATCCATATTAGAGATGTGCGCGCAGGAACCTTTGTCCTTGTAGGTATATAAATATACTTATATTTATGTATATAAATTCTTATATTTTATTGTATTTAAGTAAAAAAAAGTATTTAATAACAGCTTCAAGAGTTCATAAAAAATGTGGGTTTGTTTGAGTATCAGATATACACGTAAATTGTTACCTGAGGTGTTATATTTGTGTATACATTTTAAAACTGATATAATGGCAAAGGAATACATATTATATACCGTTGAATAGATAATTTTATCTTCTATTGTAATAACATAGAAAAAATTAAGAAACATTTGCAGTAAAGAAAATAAGATCAATAATTTAGACAAAAATAAAAAATGTAGAAAATTAAAATTTTTAATCAAAATTGGATTTCGAATATTTCAAAAAGTATTGAAGGTAGGAGAATAATTTTTTTTCAGTTTGCAAAACTAAATGTATGCTATTGATAAAAATTAAAATGATTCCCAATTTATAATTTTATAATACTTTTTTCTTATTGGGAAAAATTGTGTTAGAAAAATTTTAGAATTTTTAGAAAATTTCCTCTCCTGCCTACATTTATGTGTAGGATGTCGAAAGTTTCTTACAGGCTACTAACAACAAATTTATTTATAATAAAAAACCAAAAAATTTACAAAAACGACCGTGCAATTTTTTTGCCACATCCGAAAATCGGATTTTTTGAAAAAAAATTGCTAGTTTTCGACCAATGCTGAATGTAGGGTGCACCAACAACAATCTCCAAAATTTATTTCACAGCCTTTCTCAATGTCTCCTTTCTCAGAAACAATCAAAGTTTTTATCAAATACTTAATAATTTTTTAAAATATTCAAAAAAAATTAAGAATACTTTTTTCACAAAATATACCAAATTTTTTCATAATTTTTAAAAATCCAAATTGCAAAATTATTCCTTGCTACAATTTTTGAGATATCAAAAAAATTTTTTTTTATATGAATTGTAATGAAGTTTTCTTTCAAAAACATTAAAACATACTGATTTTTGCCAAGTAATAAAGAAGTTATGTACTAACGAATAAAAAAAGTCAGGGCCAAAAATTAAAAAATAAATTTTTCAAGTCAAATAACTTGGAAACTGAAAGAGATGAAATGGTACTCTCAGCATGTTTTATTTTTATTTCTTAACGTAGATTGTCCCGCTGAAAAAATTATTGAAATCGGTCCCTATTTACAAAAGTTACAAGCTCCGAAAGAATTTCGATACCCGCACTTTCCCACTTTGAGGCTGTTTGGAGCTACCCTGTCTTACAACAGGGTGCCTCAAAATATGCTTTCTAAAAATTTCAACACTTCTACTTTCCAAAACAGTTGGTTTCATCGAAATCGGTTAACTAGTTC
Organism: Tachina lurida; assembly: GCA_944452675.1. Taxonomy (NCBI): domain Eukaryota; kingdom Metazoa; phylum Arthropoda; class Insecta; order Diptera; family Tachinidae; genus Tachina; species Tachina lurida. The sequence goes on along the minus strand of OX101756.1, from coordinate 69,455,124 downwards.
AAAAGTTGCGGACTTTTTACCACTTTTTTTTTAATTCACGCCACTGTGCGATGTTATTAACCGTAAAATTTTTTTTGCCTTCGTTGGATTCCATCGACATTAGAAGCTGAAGCAGTACCCCATAGCTGAATAGAGTGAGGGTTGAATTTCTACCAACCAGCCAATATATCTGAGTTAGTTTAAGTTTCATTTGCATTAGCTTAGAGTCAATGTGGTATTTCCATGTGAGCCTTCTATCAAGATGTATTCCAATGTATTTCACATGTAAGTTTAAGGTAAATGTTACCTGAGCACACTTCTGTTCGTTTACCTTTATTCTCACATGTTTAACCATAATTCTAGCTGAGTAATATGTTGCTGAAGATATCGGGAAGATTCGTGAGGGTTTTGGTGCATACTAAGGCAGGCTGTATCATCGGCAAATGTAGATGTGTGCATATTACTGCTCAATGGCATATCACAAGTATAAATCAAATATAAAACTGGCCCCAGTATACTCCCTTGTGGCACACCGGATGAGATTATTTCAGGCGTACTCATAAAGTTTTCTTCCACAACAGTGAACTTCCGGGCAATAATGTAACTTTCCATCAGATTTAGAATGTTTATTGGTATGTAAGTCTTTAATTTTAAAATAAGGCCTTCATGCCACACTTTGTCAAATGCCTGAGAAACGTCAATGAACAGGGCAGAGCAATACTTAAGGGTGAATGTAAAATATTTCTTAAATAAAGAGCGTAGAATAAAATATTTAACTCACTGCTAAACAAATATTTAATCGAAAAATACCGAGAGGTATCTTACTAAAAATTGCACTAGAGCAAAAAATTATAACTTTTTTCAAAAAACAAATATGTTTGTAAGGGCTTATCTCTATACTACATATCGATGGCTTAATATGAAAAGGGCCTAACTAAATTTTTTTCGAAATCGCGTTTTTAATGTTTTCTGAGCGACAACGTATAATTGCATCCTCCTTGAAGATCTTAGTATGTTACAGTTCAAAATCAAGGACTTATGGCAACTTAAAAAACTATTTCTGCATTTAAATGCTTTATTTTTTTCAGTTTTTTGTTTCTCCTGTAACATATCGAAAGTTCGAGTAAGGCATTTTTTATCGGCACAGCTAAATATAGCATTCTTTTTTCCCTTTAGGTAAGCTAGTTTAAACATTTGGTCAGTGTATAAAAGTCTTCGAATTATTTCGTTGTATCTGTTTTCAAAATCAGCTAATGTTTTCTAATATTTTCTCTGTCATCTTCAATAGCCGATTTTAGTAATTGGATTGATTCGTTAAAATGTGCATTTATATATATTTGCGTATTCACAGTTTCTATAATATTATTACTATTTCTATCTATTACATTACGATGCTCAAGAATTTCCTGTCGATCGTCTTCGCCCATGACTCCAGCCAACTACTTGTGAATATGACCTACGAAGTCAAACAGTCGTCTTTTCTTTCCAATTTCCAACGGAGCTATTGATTTTAATTTGCATTTTGTTGTTTTTATTTCTGTTTCAACTATTTTCTATTATGCAAGTCTAAATTTTTTATATTATTCTTAATTAGATTTACAATGCGATTCAACTCTTTAGTGTCGATTAAATGCTAAATAGTGGATGTTTGGTTTACTACTTCAACTTTTCTTAACCTATATCCTGATTCTTCGGTGATTGGGTTAATCTGCAGTATTTCCTGTATCTCCGTTGTCAATAACATCATTATTAGCATTATGATCGGCAGGATCTGTAAATTTAAAAGGTATTTTTGTATTTGAGAACTGTACATTTTCTAGATTTCGTTTTATAAATTTTCGTTGCTTTTTATGTCTCACACTTTTATAATTTTTTATGAACCCTATTTTTTTTTATTCTCCTCCACATAACTATTGGCAATTTTTTTTCAAGGTTAAGTATTCTAATTTTTTCTGTCAAGGTATTCTTAAGACGTTCAACATCAGAGTTTCCAGTTTGACTATTTGGTTTGGTGGCATGAAGCTCTATTTCTTCTTGTTATAATCAGAACAACCGTTTTGTGTGATGATTTAAAAGCAAGTACATATTTATTATTTCTTTCTTTTAAATATTTACATATTCATTTTATGTACCGTATTATTAGTAAAACAGGGATACTAACTTAGCGATTTATATAACACTTCTTCCTCCCTTAATTATTTAAAATTCATTTGCAAAAATAATAAATTCATTTACAAAAATAATACATGTCAGTTCATTATTTAAAGCTTACATCGAAATCATTCTAATAGACGTTTAGGAATTTTACGCTGCCGCTGTGGTCGTTTTAATTGTATGTCATGTCCAGCTGTTTGCAGATTAGTGTCTGGCTGCGGGCTGACTTCCTCTTCTGGATTATCCTTGTTTGCGTTATTGTTTGATGTTGTTCTTTCTGCTTGTTCTTGGAGGATTCGCTGAGGTACACCATAGGTTAATACTTCATTTGATTTTTCTATTCGTGGGGGTGGGTCAACTTGTTCACTTAGTGAGGTGTTTGGTCTTACGTCTACTTTCCTCATCTGATCTGTATGTCATTTCCATATACGACCATCATCTAATAATGTGTTATAATGCAACTCATCAACCTTCTCTTCCACTACTCCAAATTGCCATTTGTTTTTAGACATATAATCTCGTGCTGATACTCGGTCTCCTACTGAGAATTTGTTGTTTGTGCTGCAACGAGCATTTTTGCTAAAATCATTGCTGGGTAAAATTAGGTTAAGGCGTGATAGAATTTGCCGGCGTAGCATCAATATTGCTGGTGATTTGCAAGTTGTGGGATAAATTGCACGTCTATAGGCTAGTAAAATTTTGGCTAATTCTGCACGCATGGTATTTGGTGTACATTTTGAACCCAACAATTTATGTTTTACGGTTTGCACATATCTTTCGGCTTGGCCGTTGGTTGCAGGGTTGTATGGTGGTCCTTGTTAATGTAGAATACCATTTTAAGAATATTTTGATATTCACCTGCATTAAATTGGGTCCCATAGTTGCTGAAAAATATATTGGGAATGCCAAATTGAGCAAATATTTGGCGGCACTTCTGTATCGTTGTTTCTGTGGTCATGTTGGGAACAATATGGACTTCTAGCTAGTTTGAAAAAGCATCCGCCATTATAAATAAATATTTTCCCATAAATGGTCCTGCATAATCCGCGTGTACTCGCTCGAATGGCTTGTTGGGTCTTGTCCAACAATGAGTTGGTGTTACTCTTTTTGGCTCAGGTCTTGAAGCTTGGTATAGTGAATATTTGGATACTAAATTTTGAATATCCTAATCCATTTGGTTCCACCAAACATAAGCTCTGGCTAAGCTCTTCATGCGACACAAACCAATATGTGTGGAGTCTTATATTTTCTTGCGTACTGGCTTAGGTATATACACTCTTATACCCCGTAACAGGCATCCATCATGTAAGCTGAATTCCGTCTGACCAACACCGAAACGGTCTTTGGGTTCACTATCACGACCATATTCTAAACATTTAATCAATTTTCGTACATCATTATCAACTTGTGTTTGATTTACAAATTCTTGAAAATTCACGGGCAAGTTATCAATAATTTCTTCTTCAATGACATACACTTCTTCAACACTACTATAAGTGTCAGTGTTGGGTAGACGGGACATCGCGTCGTCGTATGCGTTTTCTTTAGACTTCTTACATTTAATTGCATAATCAAATTGTTCTAAAAACAACGCATAGTGCTGCATTCTAGTGGCTGAATGCACAGGTAGTCCCTTGTTAGGTGAAAAAATTTGCAACACCGCTTTGTTATCTGTAATTGATGTAAATTTTTTACCGTAAATTTAATTTTAAAACTTACGAACGCCGTAAATGATCGCATACGCCTCCCGATCAATTTGTGAGTACTGCTGTTGCATCTTACTAAGAGTCTGTGACGCAAATTATATAGGCCGCTCGATCCATCGCTACACAAATGGCTAAGGACCGCACCAACGCCCGTAGGGCTTGCATCAACAGCGAGCACCAGGGGTAATTTTAGGTCAAAATGTGTTAACAACGTGTCAGTTTGCATTTGCCTTTTAATTTACATAAACGCTTTTTTGCATTTTGCATCAAAATCAAATTTCACATAATTTTGCAGTATCCGGTTTAGTGGGTATACAACGTCGCTTAATTTTTTTATGAATCTGCCGTAATAGTTAATAAGTCCTAGAAATGCTCGTACTTCATCTTAATTCTGTGGTTATTTCATATTCTAAATTGCTGCGACTTTACTTTTAATTCGCTGTATTTATCATATAACCACAATATTCAATGAAATCCTTCATAAATTCGGAATTATCCCTACTTATGCGCATGTTTTATTTTGTTAAACGTAAAAATACTTCTTCTAATCGGTGAATATGGGTTGCATCATCAGGCACTGTAATTTTAATGTCGTCTAGGAATACAGAGACAGCTGGAATGTCACCAAGTACCTGTTCCATAAGACGTTGCCATTTAGCGGGAGCACTTGCTATCCGTACATGATACGTGTGGGTCGATAAAGTCCCTTATGGGTGTTGAGGGTCAGTAGATGTTTATCCTCGGGATGAATTTCTAGCTGCAGATAAGCATTAGTCAAATCGATTTTAAAATTTTACTCCGCCGACCATTTTGCTAAAAAGCTCCTCAATGGTGGGTAGTGGGCACTCGTCGACAACCAATGCTGGGTTTAAAGTAATTTTGTAGTCGCCACATATCCGTACTGCACCGTTATTCTTTGGTACTACGACGATGGGTGTAGCCCAATTGCTCTGCTCCACCTTCTCTAAAAGTCACTCAGACACGTGCTCTTGTAATTGGTTTTACACAGCATCCATTAAAGGAAATGGTACCCGCCTGCTCCTTACAAATCGTGGAGTCGCATCGGGTTTAATGTATAGTCGGGCCTGTAGTTCTGCAATTTGTCCATGGATTTATCAAATACTGTGGGATATTTTTGAATTAAGCTTTGTATTTGATGAGATGGGTCCTCTGTTTGTATAACGTTTACCTAGTTACCATTCTGCCTACAGGCAGGTGTATTAATTCATTCCAATTTAAGATAATTTTGTACAACCACTCTCTTCCCATTAACGGCTTACGATCGGAACGCATTATGTACAATTTTAGTTTAGTATTATTTGTTATATTTACCCATACATAACCAACGCATTCCAAGGGGGTCCCACAATAACTAACCAGTACCATATCTGGTGTATTAACTTTTTATTTCGGAAAATAAGTTTTGGCGTCTTTCAGATTTATTATTGAGACAGTCGCCCCAGTGTCTACTTCAAAATTTATACAATTATTGTTGACTTTTATTTTGTAAATTAATTTTTCATGGATACTTAAAACGTTTTTCGGGCCGTTTATTTGCAATATTTCCTCTACCGTTGCCAAAGCTGATGTATCTTCTGTACTGGCTTGAATATGGTGTACTTGTTTCTTTTCTTTAAAACATACTTTCCTTAAGTGTCCCTTTTTCTTCCAAAAATGGCATGTTGCGTCTTTAAATTTGCATTCATCAGAGGTGTGTTTGGGGTCACCGCAACGAAAACATTTTTTAGTAATTGATCTTTTAGTTTTTTCCGCCATTTTGTGCCAACTTATTGTTTCTTTAATATTACCTTGTAATTCACTGCCATTGTAATTGCGTCATTCAAATTAAGAGTCTTTTTCTCTAATGACCGGTTTTGTAATTTACCATCTAAGAGGCCAAATACAAATTGGTTCCGCAACGCTTTTTCCAGTCCCAAAATCACAGTTTGCTGCTAATTTACGTAGTGCCACCAGAAAGTCTGCTGCATTTTCACCTTGCTTTTGCTTCCTCATATTGGAAGGGACATTTTTCAATAGCTCATTTGACTTTGGGTCCAAATGGTCTTGCAAAATGTCTACAATTTTGCTGTATGTTTTGGTCTCTGGGTTGGCTGGTGCCAACTTATCGCACAAAATGTTGTATGTGTCCGATCCAATAAAATGTAGCAGAAGAGATTGTTGCTTTGTGCCTTTGCATTCGTACAATGCTAAAGCTGTCTAACGTTTAACCCACCTGGACCATGATGTCTTCTTTATCTCAAAGGGCTCACATTAAACAAACATGCATTTTTAGCTGAGCTGCTACTTCCCGTAGTCATTTTGTATTTGTTTTATGTATACCTACTTATGCTATAAACACAATCAAGTCCACCGACCATCGACTACAAGATGTCAAAAATAGAATACATGCGTGCTTATGAGAATAATTCTTTTAGCCGCTACACGACTACCGACTACACGGCTACTTTTGTAGCCCGTAGCCAACTTAGGCTAATTTATTTTTCTTGGCTACAAAAAACAGATTAGTGTTGCCAATACAATAAATGGTTTTAAAAACGCAATACATTAAATATCGCTAATAAAAACGCGAAAAACTATTGTAGTGGCATCATTGAAAAATAATAATCATCTGTTCATTTGTTTCATTTATATTTATTTTTTGGTTTTTTTATTTAAATTGGTAAGTATATAATAGTAATTTTTACTGTTTATATGTATTTATTATATTGTTTAATGTAAATGTTTAGTTCAATTTACTGCAAATATGGACGTGGACGAGCAGCTAATAGAAGAAGTACGCGGCCGGCCATATACACTTATACACTTCATACACTGAAGTCGTTGTTTCCACTATTTTAACAATGGTACTTATAAAGTTAATTAAATTTTCTTGAGACATTTAAATTTTTTTTTTACACAAATTCACTTAAAAAAATCAAGTTTGTTTTGTTTTGGTTAACTTTAATACATATGTCAAAACAGATGTTTATTTTTTTTAGTTAGTGGTCGGTAGTCGTTAAAAGAATGAAGTAGCTGGCGACTTGGCTATTTTTGTAGCCAGCTACTTTTGTCGGTAGCCTTTGATTGTGTTTATAGCATTATGTGTTAATGTTGTTAACTAATTAATTGCAGTTTACTGTAGAACATGCAAAAAAAAAACACTTTATACTTGCACACAAAAAAAAATCGGTAACAAAAAAAATCTGTTTAAAAAAAATTCCTCGTCGCCAGAATTGTTATAATCAGAACAACCGTTTTGTCTGATGATTTAAAAGCAAGTACATATTTATTATTTCTTTCTTTTATATATTTATTTATTCATTTTATGTACCGTATTGTTAGTAAAACAGTGATACTAACTTAGCGATTTATATAACACTTCTTGTATCAAAAAATCCCTTGCGTTTTTAAAATTAAGTTCGTTATCAAAAATTAACTTTTTAAATGGTCTAAAAGGTCAAAAAATTCATTTATTTCGCTTATAATCGCTTGGTTCTTCCTATCTGGCAAATAGAACTCTATAGCATGCTTCCAGAATTTGTCAACGAAAATCACAAATGAGTGCTTGCTATTTATATAAGTGTCAATATGCACAATTTTATTAACGGAAGATGGTGTTTCCGTTATTTGAAATTTTATTTTTGATTGGATTGCGGTCATACTTTCCACCGGAACATACCTTACAGTTATTTATAATATCATGTATCTTTGTTTTCAGAAGCGGATTATAGATTTTATAATATTCTTATGAATTGAATAGGCTAAAGTTCGTAACGCTTTTTAAGCCAAATTACATGTGATAATTATTAATGAACAAATAACATTAAAGTTAGTTGTAAATATTCTGACAACAACACATAGTTGAACGGAACAGCCAGCCGTTTTCGAAGGCCACTAAACCTTCCTCATCAGCGTTCTTCTGTGTTTTGGTCCACTGTGTGTGTGGTGTCAGTTGATGTAGATGTCTGCCTTAAGTACTTTATCATAGGGAAAGCTATTTTGGAATAGTCTTTAATGAATTTTCAAAAAAATTCAGTAATTCCCAGAAATGACTTAATTTGTTTTTGGGTCGTAGGGAGTTTCAATCTTTGAATAATTTCAATTTTCTTTGGGGTTGGTTTCTTCTTCAAGGTTTTGACAACCTTGAAGACATTTTTATGTGTCAGATTTTTTCTTTTACCGGAATTAATAATTCATAAAATTTTTGATCAATCTGTTGTATTACAATATACATATGCGTCCTTTTTTCCCCATACACTATTTATATTTGATAATTTATTTTCGAAATATTATAAAATCTACAATCGACTTGCATAATCGTTGTATTAAAATAAATTCAGTAAAGTGCGACTTTGACTCGTCCACGAAGGGTTCCGTACGTTGGGCTTTGAGCATTTTTTAATACAGCGTTTATTTTAGTTTTTGATGTTTTTTCAGTCGAAATAATTTTTTTTTATTTTTCGCTTTTATCTTTGGCGATTTTTTTTAATTTGGGCTATTTTTTTTATTTTGGCGATTTTTGTTTCATTTTGAAAATTTTTTTCATTTTGGCGTTTTTTTTTTCATTTTTGCGATTTTTTGATTTTGGTGATTTGTTCATTTTTGCGATTTTTAAATTTTGGCGATTTTTCCGGTTTTTCGCGATTTATTTTCGTTTTAGAAATTTTTTTTAATTTGGTGCTTTTTTAGTTCTGGCGATTTTTTTGTTTTAGCGATTTTTTTTCGGTTTGGCGATTTTTTAATTTTGGGATATTTTTATTTTACGGGTTTTAAAAATTTCAAGAAGTTTGCTCTTACGGTTTCCAAGATACAGCAAGTTTTCAAAATTACATAGTCAAAATTACATTAACTGATGGTACACCCTTTAATTAAAATTTTTTTAAATTTTAGTGTTAATTGTTGTAGTCTGTATAAAAATACACTAACCTTACAAAATTCAAGTGCATATACATACATACAATTGTATATATATTACATGGGATTTTAACATTTTTCGTTGCTCGTTTTGGAGCACCCTTTATTTTCAACTCTCATGTATTTGTTGTTGTAGCGGCCAAATTTCAGGCCCGTAGCTCATACGGTTCTCGAGAAAATACCCTGTGACAGACGGACGGACAGCGTAGCGAAAACAATAGTGTTTCTTTTCACCTTTGGTGTACGAAACCCTAAAAGGAATGGACAAACATATATGTAAGTCAAAGTTTTGTTCGTTTGCTTTCCCATCAAACAAAATGCTCCGAATTCGTAAAGAATTCGTTACGACTGGTCGACAAAATCTTCCGATATCGGAACCGTAATATTACCGAAATCGTAAAAATTTTTGTATGAAATGGTTGACACGACTTCGTAACGATATGTCGGTACGAATTCGTTACGATAAGTCGGTACGAATTCGTAATGACATGTAGGTACGATTTCTTTTTGCTTTTGTGGCAGAGTACTGTTGCACCGTTATGTTGCTGCTATTGTCGAAATAATTTGCACATACTCACGTTTTTAATATTTGTTACAATCCTTATTTTTCATCAACATATACATATGTATGTATAAAAATATTTTTCACAGACTTTTACTTATGTACTCAAAAATCAAAGTTTTAGTGTTTAAAAAAAATTGTTCAGAAAAACTACGGAAATTTCTTAACGAGTTCGGTACGAAATGTCTGAGTTCAGGCAAACTACCGAAATGTCTTAACGAATTCGGCACGAGAAGTCTGACTTCAGAAAAAGTCGAAACATTTTGTTTGGGGTTAATACACATTTATGTATGTATATGTATTTAAAATATAAAAAATAAAAATATAAAAAAAATTTAGGAATGGTAAGAAAATTTCCGAATAACAAAAATTAAATATTTCATTCATTCATCACTGCTGTATTCTGTATACAGAATACACTATAGTGTGCGACTGCAAAGCCTAATAAACAAAAATTGAATAATGTTGTAAAGCATTTCTCTTCCTTGAGGCACACAGTGCTGGTCGAAAAATTTAAATCTCGTTCGACACAATCCCTGCTGACAGATACCACAACAGAATTGAACCCATACTGTACGAAATATAAAACAGAGCCGAATGAATGAAATGGATGAAACTACCGATAGCGAGCAGCGTATGGTCGCCAATTTCGTATTTGGTTTGTTGGAAGAAGGAGAAAAGGAGACGTCATATCTCTTAAACATTGCTCACATAGAAAAAGCTAATGCCAGCACAATGGCAGCTTTTCTTACAATTGTTGTCTGCAGTTCGGTCGCTTAAAACATTATTTCCAAAAATGTTACACATAACGTGCCTAGCGCATAAATTGCACAGACTAGCTGATTTTTTTGATTTTGAAAATGTAAACACGTTAGAATCAAGCTGTAAAGTCAGAATTAGTTTTTACTTTCTGTTCTGTTTCGAGTCAGCTGACTCTTGTTTGTTTATAGAAATATAATACAAGTCGTTAGTTTTTCTGTTTCGTTCTGTTTTGTTTCGGTGCAACCTGTGATAATCAAAAAATTGTTAAGTAATTGTAAATGACAGCATTAAATAAAAATATTTTGAAATAAATTGTGATTGTGCTTTTAGAATTTAAAAAAATTTAATTTTGAAAAGAAAAACATAAAATTTTATTGAAACTTAATAATTTACGATGCAAAAGTCATCACTTTAGTGGATAACTGCGACTCTTCTGGTGAGAGATAACTGATACGTTACTACAGAAAAAGTACGTTCTCAAATTTAGAAGCAGAACGGCACAGCACAGAACAGCAGCTGAAAGCAAAGACTAATGAAACTTTAAAGCTGTATTTCTTAAGGTACAAGATCACAGCATTATTTGTGATTTTGTATTTTGCAAGCCCCTTCTCGAAACATACTTTTCAAATCAATGTTTCCGATCTTAAAAAAACTTCCATCCCCTTGTGTCACTCGATGGGAAACATGGGTTAAAGCTACAATATATTATTGCGAATATTTTAAGGAAGTCTCTGAAGTTTTAAAAAATCAGATTGAAATACCGGATTACACGCATTAATTAAAATAAGAAATAATATATTTTTTAATGAAAGTGAACCAGATGAATATATTGAAAACCTCTCTCCATCTGAAGTATTGGCATTTAAGTTTGCTTCAATTATATCTTGCGAAGTCGAACGAGTGTTTTTAAATTTTTTCAACCGTTCTATCCGATAATAGGAGATCATTTATTTTTGACAACTTGAAAAAACATGTTATTGTACTGTGCAATTAAAATTTAATAAAATAATTTTTTCTTAAATAACATTTTATTTTTTTTTTGCCATTTTGTGCAAATTATTATACTTTTTCGTGCCACTTTGCCAGTCATTTTGAACCATTTTTCGTGCCACAAAAAGCTTGCCCTACCGATTACTACCAAAATTTTTTCAGTATCCAAGCTAATGAACGATGAATTCAGAAATGCTATTCCCAGCATAACACGACTTAGCATGTTATGGAATGACGCCATCGATATGTGCCTATAAAAGTGTGATAAATAGACGTAATTAATTGAATTTGATTAGAATTGTTTGGTTTAATTTTTCGACATGCTCAGCCTATTTATGGTTGTCGTAGTCGTGACGATATACTTACATACCCAGCAAAAAAATTACACATTACCATTAGAACTACTTGCTATATCGTCGGTTTGTTTCTGCTTTGATGTATGGAACAAAAATGTGTTTTCGAGAAAATCGATGAAGAATGTTTAGTTCATTAGTTTTATAAAAATACGATAGAATTTTTTGTTTAATAATAAAAGTAATAGATACATATGCTTATTACTCAAACATATGCTTATTACTCAAAGTTGATAAACTTTTTACATCCAACATGAAAAGTTGTTAGGACTTAAAGAAAAAATTACAAAAATCTTTGGCAAGGCATGTTATGTTATCATACAAAAAATTTTGTTGTGTTGGCTGCTCTTGTTGTAGTTGATGTTGATATTGTTGCTGTTGCAATTGTTCGCTTTGTTGCTGCTGGTGCAGTTGTTGAGCTTGTTGTAGCTGCTGTTTTTGCTGTTGTAGCTGTTGATTTATTTTCAACTCTTGTTGTTTGAGAACCGTTTCCTTTGTTAATTTTCATCGATGTTTATTGGACGATTATTGTCAAATTTGTTCATTTTATTTAGTAGCACAAAAAATTTAAAATTTTATTCTTTTCTTTTTGTTTGTTTAGAAAACTTAAAATTTCTCTTACACAGAGAAAACTGATTTGTTGTGATAACCGAATTTGTAGCCAATCGAGTTTTATCGGTTCAAACAACTAACACACAATTCTGTTGTAATTAACGAATATATCTTTTGTAAGCACCAATTTTTAATTTTTGTGGCTATAGAAAAAATTAATTGATACAACCAATATAATTGGTATTTCTAAAGGAATCATTGGTAGGGATGGCTCATATACATACATGCGTATGTATGTACATTCATACATACATACATATGTACATAAAAACAATTTGTGCAGAATAAAAAGGTAAGTACATTATTATATTTATCGCAAATTATTCTTAATTTTTTGCATATACACAGAAAAAAATATCATCAAAATGCACCCAGCAAAACAAGTTGTTCATAATTAATTTAAATTGAAATATATATTTAGTTAATACAAAAAATTAAGTTGTTGATACGACAAACACAGAAATTATTTTCAATAAACTGATCTAACCAAATTTTATGTTGTACATGGCGCAAAAACTCAAAAATTTTTGAATATTTTTGTTATTAAAAATGGCAACTAAAGATTTTGATGCTGCTTATTGTTTTTTTTTTTTTTTTTTTTTTCATATACATATTTATTTATTGTATCTTCAAAAATGAACTAACAATAAGTAATCAAATCTTAAATCTAAATATAATTATTAGGCCCGACCAATATCGGACATAAGCTTAGTGATAGTTATAAATAATACATAAGTAGTGATAATCAAAAAGAAGTATTTTTAAGCAGTCCCATCTGGAGTGTTGGGTATAAGAGCCCTTGTGTCCCTCTTTTTTAAGCGGATGTGTCCAGTAAAGCTCAAAATATTACGGGCAAGCGGATTAGGATGTGACTCGAGTTTAGTTAAATATTTGCCTGCGTATTTTGCAATTTCTTCACTCACTAGTGGCATATTTAAATCACGATGAATATTTGAATTTTTAACGTACCATGGAGCAGATGTTATCAAACGTAAAATTTTGTTTTGCCTTCGTTGGATTCTCTCGACATTTGAAGCTGAAGCAGTGCCCCACAGCTGAATTCCATAGCACCATATTGGCTTCAAAAGCGACTTGTATATCAAGAGTTTGCAGTCTAGGTTGAGTGTTGAATTTCTGCCAATTAACCAATATATTTGAGTCAATTTAAGTTTCATTTGGGTTAACTTAGAGTCAATATGATATTTCCATGTAAGCCTTCGATCAAGGTGTATGCCAAGGTATTTGACTTGAGAATGTTGAGGAATATTTTGATTGTTGATTCGAATGGGGGAACAGGTATCTTTTCTTAGGGTAAACGTTATATGAACACACTTTTGTTCATTGACTCTAATTCTCCATAAGTTCAACCATATTTCAAGCTGGGTAATGTGTGCTTGGAGATTGCGGGATGCCTCATCAGGATTTTTATGAATACTCAAACAGGCTGTATCATCGGCAAATGTAGAAGTGTGGATGTTATTGCTCACAGGCATATCACAAGTATATATTAGATACAAGACTGGCCCCAGAATACTACCCTGTGGCACACCAGAAGATATAGATTCGGGTACACTCATGAAGTCTCCTTCCACAACAGTAAACTTTATATCGAGAATATAACTTTCCAAAAGCTTTTGTATATTTATTGGTAGGTATGTCTTCAATTTTAAAACTAGGCCTTTGTGCCATACTTTGTCAAATGCCTGAGAAACATCAATAAAAAGGGCAGAACAATACTTCTTTTCTTCAAAAGTCCTCCTTATAATTTGAACCAATCTATGCGTTTGCTCAATAGTGCTATGCTGACTTCTAAAGCCAAATTGATGGTCCGGAATGCACCCAGTATCAGCTAAAATTGTGGACAATTTAGTCATGAGCAGCTTTTCGAAAAGCTTTGAAATTGTTGAAAGTAAGCTTATAGGCCTATATGACTCAGCCTTGGTAAGATCTTTGCCTGGCTTTGGAATCATTTTAATCTTGGCAAGTTTCCAGTTATGTGGAAAATACTGCATTCGTAAAATGGCATTAAAAATAAATAGCAAAATTCTTATTGCAATATGAGGCAAGTTCATCAGCATCTTGTTACTAATGCCATCAATACCTGGAGCTTTCTTAGGGTCGAGTTCAGCAACTATTTTTTGTAGTTCATGCATCTTAAACCTTAAGGGACGAGGGGGTAGAGAGACTACACTCGGTAAATCGGCAGCACACGTACATGAATTGGGAGTGAATACAGATTTTAAATGCTCAGAAAATAAGTTACCTTTCTCACTATCGCTTCTTGCCCAGCCTCCAGTCGAAGTACGCAATGGTGATTTGAGATCAACGGGTCTTTTAAGATTTCTAGTAGCGCGCCATAAAGAGTAATTAGATGTTGACGTTACATCAAGACCTTCTAAGTACTTTTCCAGTAATGCAGTCTTTTCCGACGATAGCAGCTCTTTGAGTCGTTTAGTACATTCTTTAAGTCTGATTTTATTTAGGGGTGATCGGTGTTGTTGCCATTCTCTTCTAGCTCTCCTTTTTTCACATACGAGACGTTCAATATCCGTAGAATAAATTCTATTAAAGCCAGTCTGCGGATAGGAAGTAGTGGCATGTTCAGCAGCCTGTTTAATATATTCGGTAAGATTGGCAATATTAAATTCAATATCATCAGGTGATGATATATTTTTTGAATCCTAGCCAGTTGACCCTATTAATCGTTTTCGCATATGAGTTAGTTAAATCACTCCTTAGTGGGTTGAAGATTGTAACTATTGTGGGAGAGTGATCGGAGGACAGATCTACAGAGCCCTCTACGTGAATTAAGTCCCTATGGATATTTTTCGTGACGCCAAAATCTATAACATCTGGAATTTTTCTTACGTCAGTAGGCCAGTAAGTAGGCTCCCCACTCGAAATGACATCTAAGCCCATTTTTGAAATTGTATTAAACAACGCTCTACCTCTAGGTGTAACAAGACGCGAGCCCCAGTACGTATGTTTTGCATTGTAGTCACCAGCTGCCACGAAACAAGATCCAAGCGATTTGTAGAACTTCTCATACTGATCTTCGGTAACTGAAAATCTGGGAGGTGAGTAAATTGATGATATCACGAAATTCGAACAAAAATTTTCTACGAAAATGTTCGTAGCTTGCATATATTCTTCACTAACGTTCTCAAGGATATAGTGCTTGAGTCTTGACTTAATTAGAATTGCTGATCCACCGCATGCTCTCCCTCTCGGGTCCTTTGAATCATATAGAGTGTAACCATTTATCTTAAAGCAGCTTCTCGAAGTCAAGTGAGTCTCAGAGACCATCATTATATCAATATTTTTTTCCGTGAGGAAGTGCTCAAGTTCATTTTTATGTTGGCGAATGCCGT
Source organism: Tachina lurida (assembly GCA_944452675.1). NCBI lineage: Eukaryota > Metazoa > Arthropoda > Insecta > Diptera > Tachinidae > Tachina > Tachina lurida. The sequence goes on along the minus strand of OX101756.1, from coordinate 69,439,721 downwards.
TTGCGTTCCAGAAACATAATTTTAACGTGTTCATGGTTTGTTGACTAATGCTTGAAGCAGAGTATTCTGCATTCTCAGCATTTCTTGCATCATGCTAGTCATATTTGTTGTAAAGTTGTTTATAGTTAGCACCAGATTCTCAATAGTAGCTTCAAGACGACTAAAGTTAAAGCTAGAGTTTGCATTCGTTGAATTACTTGGCGGTGGAACATTTTGTGTGGGAATAGAACTAGTCTTAGGAGCATCGGCATACGATACACGTGAAGTTACTAGTTGGCTAGTTTGAGGAAGAGTGGCGGAGTAAGCATTTGCTGATTGAACTGGAGCTAATTTAGATTTTTGACCCATAGCCTGTTTAACGAAAGAATATACACGGCATCCTCTGTAATTAGCGGTGTGATTTTCTCCACAATTACTGCATTTTTTTTCAGCTTGTACTTTTGGCTTGGTACAGTTAGCAGTACCATGCAATTCACCGCAGATAACACAAACTGTAGGTAATTTGCAGTAGGTTTTTGTGTGGCCATATTCTTGGCAATTATGGCACTGTACGGGACCTGAACGCTTACGTGGCTCTTCAACTGTGATTTTTCGGTGTAAAAGGTATTTTAGACTATAAATTGGGTGCGTCTCATTTTTTTTTAACTGTATATCATTCGGCTCCAGTTCAACACGAAATAGAGGCTGGGGAATCTTCTCTCTATTGATTATATTGGTAACATTTTTTACCTTAAATCCTTGTTCGATAAGTGCACATTTTACTTCTTCAGGCTCAACATATGAATCTATGCCCTTTAATACTATTTGTAGGCCTTTAGCACTCTTAAGTTGATATGTATAAAAATTTGTTTTATTTTTTTCAAACTCACTAACAATTTTTCGGAAATCTTTTTCATCATATATTTGGATTTTAGTTTCATCAATATTACCTCGTTTAATTGGAATGATGTGAAAAGTATTTTCACCAATGGTCGACAGTAGATTTTTTAGAAGCGCGTTTGAATTTTTTTCTCTCAGATAAATAGGTGGTGGCTTGAAAGACTTTTGCGATGATGCGGCGGGCTTGTCGTTTTTGTCTTGCAATAATGAAAAACGATTTTGACGATTGATAGAAGATGTGCTGTTATCCCTAGACATCTTTGGGGCGGATCCAATTTTAGTAGAATTTGGGCTTCGCCCGCGCTTTAAAATGGTTATATATCTGTCCATTCCTACTTGTACCTTTGGTTTTGTACTACTGTTGTCTTCAGTAACAACTTGTTTAATTGTTGACCACGAGTCGGAAGCGGATGATATCGCTGAGTTAAATGTAGAAGTATTAGGCAATAATGTCAACGATTCACTAGTTGGCATTGGACAAAGCGAAGTTGATCGCTGACGAAACTGTGGTTTTGTCGTTAGAAAAAGTCTATTATCAGATTTTTGATTTTTATTAAGAGCTTCAGAACTCACAGCAAGATTATTATCAGATTTTTTATTTTTATTGTTATCATTATGGGCATCAAAACTCACAGTAAAATAGGCATTTCTGCCGTTAGAACTCACTTCACTATTTTTTTCCTCTGGGGTACTCATAAAGAGTATTCCTCAAGGGTATTTTGTATGTTTTTTTGTTTACGGTTTTTTTTTTGTTTTTGTTATTTCTATATGTAAAAATATTATCAAAGCAAAAAAATGCTTATTTATCAAAGTTAATATGTACTACGAATATTTTTTGTATGCTTTTTTTTGTTTAGTTTGTATATAAGAAAAATTCCGCTATTACGTCTGTTCACTATGAAGGTACAACGAGAACTTATTGTTGATATAACAAATTTAATATTTCCTAATCTATTAAATTACTCAACAAAATTATTTGTTAAATTATATCATAACGGAATACGCACATGTAGAAGAACTCGCATTTTGTGTGTATTCATTATTTGCTTATCTAATAACGATTTGCTCTTTAGCTGAGTGGTAAGTATAATGCCAATAATGCCTCTAAGGCGCTGGGGCTGTTATTACTAAATGAATATAAATATTTTTTGTTGTACAATAAATTTAAATTAAAAAAAAAAAAAAGTACGTCAGTCTATTAGTCAAGAGATCGCCGGTTCGATTCATCCCAAACAACTTAAAAATTTAACACAAAACCAAGTTCTAGGAAAAAATAAAAAAAAAACAAACAAAGAAACAACACATTCGAATTTGAGAAACAAATTCATTAAAAATTGTTGTTTTCTGTTAACAACTCAATTGTGAATAACACAATCATTTTAATTGGAAATAATTGAGTTGATTTTGTTTTCTTATGTTACAAATGCGTGTTTGTATTTACAAAAATCATTGTAGGTGCCTTTTTAAATAGTATTTTAATTGTATTCACAAATAAATTACTTGTATTTACAAATCTTTTTTTTTTCTGTGTAATCTGAAGTGAAATGTGTAAATATTTGATCCACGTGGTGCAATGTAAAATCCATTGCCGGTTATAGCGTTTTCTTTTTAAGAACTACTAGATTGGTATAAGGAGTCAGAAAACATCTAAAAGGATGATTCCAGGGTTGGAAAACTAATTTTTTGTTTATAAAAGTAACTAGGACAAACTATTTTTTTCTTTTTGTTAAACCGTAAGAGCTACGGGCCTGAAATTTGGACAGACTGTGTAGACCTTTGGTCGATACAACAACAAAAATTAAAAATTAAAGGGTGTTTCAAAATGAGCAACGAACAATATTAAAATGCCATGTAATATACATACAATTGTATATAGTCACGTATAACTGTTTCCAATGCGAACCACCCTAATAGTTGTTTAAGGTTTTATAACGTATGTGAATTTGCTTTGCATGCAGATTCACACAATATGAATTTCAACTTAGTTTACCGTGTGAATTTGCATTGCAGGCAAATCTCATTTTAGTTTAGTGTAATTCTAGTAGTAAGCAAAAATTATGTTTGTGATTTTAGCCTTAATTTTAGTTTGTAGATTTTTAATAAAGTCAGAAAAATAAAGTCACTCAACAACAACGGGTTGTTTTAACAATAAAACTGGCGACGAGGAAAAACAATAAAAAATCATTATTGGCATATTGAAAGTAATGATTACTGAAGTGATAAAAAAAAGGAGAACTATAAATGAATTAAGAAAATTGTGTAAAGAAAGAAAAAACAGTGAATCTGTACAATGTTTCAAATGAAAATATGTATGTATAAAACCAGTGAAGAACGGAGTGCCTAAAAGAATTCAAACTAATTAAAAGAAAAAAAAAACGCGTTCAAGAACGATAAATTTGTTAAGAAAAACCAAAAGTGCAAACTGTACTTATTCCTTAAAATTAAAATTTTTTAACTAAGAATAAAACGGTTATAAAATTCTGCAGATTACTACATAGATTCCGTTACCTAAAATATTGAAAGGAAAAAGTGTATCACTAGAAGACCGAACTCAAAAAAAAAGAAAAACAAAAATGAGCAGAAACTGAATAGAAAAGAAAATATGGAAACTGAGAGGCAAGCAAAAAGAAAAAACTAAAAAAGATTACTGAAGTTAACGAAAGCTCTACGTGAAAACATTGAAAATATAAAATAAATAAATAAATAAATTTAATTAAATATAAACTGAAACATAAAAATATTGGAAAGAAGAGAAAATATAACAAATATAAAAAAATATAAAACTAAAGAAGTTTTGCCTACGATATTTGCTTGCATCTTCGTTGAAACGCGAAAAGGATTTATACCAACAACATCAACAAACAAGGGGCCAATCAGCATCCACCTCAGGAGAAGGAGGCGTCGATTGCAGACCACAGAGTAATTCAGTTTAATTTTATTATTTAATTTAATTTTGTTGTATAAGGACTTATAGTTGTCAATACTTTGAATAAAAATTTGTTATTTGCTTAAGTTTTATTTTCGGTGATTGAGGTCTTGTGAAACGGGCTGTTTTTGCTATAAATTAATTGAAATTTTAAGGTGAATAAAAAAAAATTTAAATAATTGTGACTGTAAGAAAAATGGATGCACAGAGATTTAGTTTGGTTTTAGAATGTATTAAGAATATAAATTCGTTAGATGGCTCCAGTAGGTACCAGCTACCTGAGTTCATTAAGCAGGTAGAAAACATCTTGCCTACTATAGAAGGGTTTGACGCTGGACATAAAAATATTTTAATGGACTATCTAAAGGGCAAAATAGTAGGACAATGTAAAGAAGCACTACATAGACAAGGAAACCCGGACAAATGGGGAGAAATTAAAGAGGTACTAAAAGTTAATTTCGGGGAAAAAGAAAGTAGTAACAGCCTAATGGACAAACTTAAAATGTGTCGTATGACAGAAACTATAGAACAATTTTACATGCAAATAACGGAAATATTAAGTAGGCTACAGACCAGAAACTTAATTTTCAGTGATAACTTATACTCCACATCAGCACTAAATAGAATCGCACTTCAAGTTTTTCGGGAAAACTTACCCGAACCAACAAAAACAATGATTTTTACAAGAAACCCCAATAGTATTGAGGAAGCATTTAAAATTATTAGAGAAGCAGGACATTTATACTATAGAGTACAAAAAAATAGCAATGGATTTTAATATACTAGATATAATAATAGCTTCAATTCCAAAGATTATAGACAACACAATGATCAAAACCAAACAACAAATCGATATAATCAAAAAAATCAACATTATTATGAAAATAACAACACCCAATCAAGAATCTTTAACCGACAGAACAACTTTCAATCAAGAAATACTAATAAGAAGAATAATAACCAATCAGGAAATTTTTACAGACAAAATAATAACCAATCAGGAAATTTTTACAGGAGTCACAACGACAAATCAGGAAAGTACCACAGATATAACAATGACCAGTTAGGAAATTATAATGGAGGGAATGGCACTGGATCAAATCAGAGCAGGAATAGGAACAAATCTCAAGATATAGTTCCCATGGATATTGGTTCCTCCAATGTAAATTTTTCGACAGAAGCTTTAAACAACTACCCTATATAATTGTTGATACCTCAGTCAGGAAATTGCGTTTCATTGTTGACAGTGGGGCAGAATTTAGTATTATAGATAAAAGAGTGTGTTCTCCAAAGTGGAAAACACCAATATCTCTGCAGGCTAAGGCCTTGGGGAAAACATTCCTTTTGCGATCGCTTTGTAGATTCCCTCTTTTCAAGGAATTTAAAATGGAAAATCGTTATTGTGAATTTTTAGATTGTGAATTAAGTAATGAATACGATGGATTAATAGGCAACAATATTTTACAAAATTTAAATAGTATAATCGACTTCCCGAATCGACAGCTAATTACCAGAAATGCGACTTTGCCGTTGTACATGAGTAAATATGAGGAGATTTACCACACCATGTCTTATAAAGAAAACGTCATGGATGTGGGGAATAATGAAATAGTTAGGGAAAATTTTCTTGCATTCATCAAAACAGAACACTTAAATGAATTAGAAGTGTCCAAGTTGAGGCCCATCATGCTACGGCATAAGGAAATATTTTATAAGGCGGAACAAAAATTGCCGTTCACGAATGACATAAAACATAAAATTAATACTAGACATGACATGCCAATATATTCCAAAATGTACCGCTACCCAGAGATTCATAGGGAGGAGGTAAATCGGCAGATTGACGAAATGCTTAAAGACGGCATTATTAGGGAATCAAATAGCCCGTATAACAGCCCTATTTGGGTTGTACCAAAAAAGCTAAATTCAGACAATGTACAGAAATGGAGAATTGTAATAGACTACAGAAAATTGAATGACATAACTATTGAGGACCGATTCCCCATGCCTAACGTTGAAGATATTTTTGACAAATTGGGAAATTGTCAATATTTTTCTTTAATTGATCTCGCTAAAGGATTCCATCAGGTGCAAATGGATCCTGGCGACATTCACAAAACTGCGTTTTCGACCGCGAACGGTCACTATGAATTTCTGCGAATGCCTTTCGGCCTTCGTAATGCACCAGCGACATTCCAGCGGTTAGTTAACAAGATTTTGGGAGAATATATAAACAAAATATGTATAGTTTATATGGATGATATCCTTGTATTTTCTACTAGTTTAGAAGAACATATGGAGTCGTTGAATAAAATCCTTAATCGTCTACAGAAGGCTAATTTGAGAATTCAACCAGATAAATGTCTTTTTCTATCAAAGGAAACTGAGTTCTTAGGCCACACTGTTACTGCTGAGGGAATTAGAACAAACGGAAAGAAAGTTGAGGCTATTGACAAAATCCAACTGCCTAAAACACGAAAACAAATAAAATCATTTTTAGGGATAACCGGTTATTATAGGCGCTTTATAAAAGATTATTCCAAGGTAGCTCATCCTCTCGTAAAATGTTTAAAGAAGAATGCAAAGATTAATGTTAAGGACCCTGAATATGTAGATGCATTTAATAAATTGAAGCTATTACTAAAAAACGATCCTGTATTAGCTCACCCAGAGTTTAAAAAACACTTTACTTTGGTAACCGATGCCAGTAACTACGCCTTAGGCGCTGTCCTTATGCAGGACAACAAACCAATCTCATATGCTAGCCGCTCCCTTAATGGACACGAACAAAGATACAGTACTATTGAGAAGGAGCTTCTCGCCATTGTATGGGCAACGAAGCACTTCCGTCCATACCTGTACGGTCGCAAATTTACAGTAAGAACTGATCATAGACCGCTTGTATGGCTAACTAATATGAAGGAACCAAACTCTAAGCTGCAGCACTGGAAAATAAAATTAAATGAATTTGACTTTCAAGTCGAATACATAAAGGGAAGAGAAAATGTAGTTGCAGACGGCTTGAGTAGAATAGTGTACGACAGTAGAGAAAATGACAGACCGGATGAGACAACCGCGGAATCAACTATCTGTATTAATTTGAATGAGTTGTTTGACCCATTGGAGGACAATGCTGAGAATGACATTGAAACGGTTCACAGTGCAGAAACTGATGATACCAATTTTATATCTATTATGGAAAAACCTTTGAATTTGTTTAAGAATCAGATTATTTTCGACTACGGAACCAGAGAATCATCAAAGTTAAAGATAATACATAAGAAAAAATTAAGAAACCATGTAACGGTAACAAGGGAAACCGATTTAAGAAATATAATGCTACAATATCTCCCAGAAAGGGGATTGGTAGCCATTTTTTGCCCTAATGACAACCTTTTTCTAAAATTTCAAGATATTTATAGAATGTACTTTGCAAATAACAAAAATTTGAGAATTTTGAGGTCCAAATTGTTGCTGGAAGACATTACAGACAAAGAAATTGTTCTAAGGAAAATTGAAACTGAACACCTTAAAAACAATCATCGTGGAATAAACGAAGTATTCACAAATTTAAAAAGGGTTTGTTTTTACCCAAACCTGCAAAAAGAGATTCAAAAATCTATAAATAACTGCGAGGTATGTAATCTAGCAAAGTTCGATAGAAGTCCACTAAAGCATGCCTTTAACGTTACAGACACTCCTAAAAGACAAAATGATATAGTACACATAGACCTTTGGTATCCGCAAAGGAACGTAATATACCTTACAAGCATAGATAAACTTACCAAATACGCCACGGCTGAAAAGCTAAAAGACAGATCCTGGCCTTCTATTATTAACGGATTGCAAAAGCGAATTCAATACTTGGGAGGGCCAGGGCTAATCATAATGGATAACGAGTTCGACACGTTAAATACCAAACGGTTTCTTAAAGACAATGGAATAGACTTTCACTTAACAACTACTTATTTGAAAACTGGGACTGCGGATGTTGAAAGACTGCACTCCACATTAAATGAACATATTAGACTGCTCAACGCCGATCCTAATAACGAGAGTGACTTACACGGCAACGTATTTAAAGCAATATCCTCTTATAATGACACTATCCATTCAACGACAAAACGTAAACCAGTTGACTTCCTTAATAACCTCATTTCAAGGGACGACTTGGAGGATTTTACTAGGGAGCAACACGAAGCAAAAAGAAAGAGGATTGAAGTATTAAACCAAGAAAGATATCAAGTGGGTGATTTTTCAAATAAATTTGTAGACAATAACAGAGTTAGCAAATCACGACCTAAATATAAAATAATTCAAAACTTTAGCACACAGGGAAATTATTTATCTTCAAACGACAACAAATTTAAAAAGATTTATAAAACTCAAGTGAAAAGACGACAAAAATATCAAAAACACTAGACGAGAAATAGGCGAAACGTGTTTTATGTCCTTTCTTGAATGTCAAGTTTTACTGAAAACTTCTTCGTTTTATCTCTCCCCCAGATGGCAATGTTTCATGTTACACTGATGGTCCTTTTGCAAGTGATATTTGGAAGAAGATGCACTGTGCTGTGTGGGTTGCAGGTGAATCCTGTTGGTGAACAATCGGGCTTTGCCAGAATACATCTATTTAATATGGAAATAGCAAACTTAACAAATACAATAGTACATATAATAAACCCATATGAAATAGGAGACATTATTAACCAGTTAGAAAACAATATAAATAATATAGACATATATAATAAAGATATTTTAAAGAGCGAAATCCGAATCATCAAAACTAAAATAAAAAGTATTACTCCATTAGATAATTTGAGAAGCAAAAGAGGTTTATTAAATGCTGTGGGTTCGATCTACAAATGGGGTTTTGGACTAATGGACGAAGAAGACAGACAGGAGATTCTAGAACACCTAAAAACTACTGACGAAAACAGTCATAACGCTATACAAACCCTTAATCAACAAATTTCTATAAACAATCATCTCAATGACAGTATTACTATTCTCAAAGAAACCATAGAAAAAGACAGAACTAAAATCGAGCAATCTTTCCGTGAAATTAAGAACCGTAACAGCGAAATTGTGAAACATCTTCTGTATAATGACCAAATGCTTAAATTAAGATACTTAGAGAACAAAATTAACATAATACTGGACAGTATTGCTTCAGCACGTAATGGTATAGCCCATCCAAGTATTTTGACTTCCGAGGAAATTGAAAAATTCCAGATAGATTTCATAATGTTAAAACTGATTAGAGTAGGAATAATGTTAGATGTATCAAACTGTATAGTAATTGCAATAAAGATACCCAAGAACTATATAAGTGTCGAAGTTCTCTTAGTAACCCCAATACCCAATAGAGAACACTTTCAAATTGTCCAGGCAAATGAACTAATAGTAACAATAAATGAAAGACAATATACTTACGATAAAAAAATTTTAATAAAAGAATTAAAACCTGCTACAAACTGTGTTTATCGAAACACTTGTAAACTCGAATTTAATAACAGAACTGAAGTAGAATACATAGACGATGAAACTATATTAGTTAAAAACGCAATCTCTACGGAAATAACACAAGACTGTGACAACAGAACCCTTACCCTTAACGGAAACTATATTTTATCATTTGGAAATTGCAAAATAATAATCGGGGATAATGTATACTTTAATAAGAAAACTGAAATTAGAAACACTTTCTTTTATCCTACAAACAATGTTAATTTGACTGTTAATGAAACTATTAGTTTCGAGAAAATTTCAATGCCATATTTTGAAAATATAAAAGAGATCAGGGAATTGAAGTATCATAGGAATGTATCATATGGTATCAGTACGGGTTTATTTTTATTTCTCCTCGGAATTTCGATAGCGTTGTGCCTGAAATGCAAGTATAGGAAAACCAAACGGGATGTTGGAATTAAAATCGAAATGACTCCCACTGCTGACATTGCCAAAGTCGAAGGTGATGGAGCAGTACAGGGGCCTTTAAAAACTAAATAAGATACGAATTTAAAAGTCTTGTTATGCTAATATAAGAAATTAAACATAATACGTAGTAATAATTATAAAATTATTAAAAAAAAAAAAAAAAAAAAAAAATAAAAAATGTATACTTTAATTATTAATTGTGAAACATTCTCAAATTGAAAACTATATAAAAAAAAAAAATATATATAAATAAATATAACTATTTATGCTCCCTTTTTCAAAACTATGTATAATGGACTTTAAATATTATCTTTAATTAAATAGTTATGTACAAAAGTATACTGTTTTCAGCAGGGACTGCTGAAACTGAGGGTGGAAGAGTCACGTATAACTGTTTCCAATGCGAACCACCCTAATAGTTGTTTAAGGTTTTATAACGTATGTGAATTTGCTTTGCATGCAGATTCACACAATATGAATTTCAACTTAGTTTAGCGTGTGAATTTGCATTGCAGGCAAATCTCATTTTAGTTTAGTGTAATTCTAGTAGTAAGTAAAAATTATGTTTGTGAATTTTAGCCTTAATTTTAGTTTGTAGATTTTTAATAAAGTCAGAAAAATAAAGTCACTCAACAACAACGGGTTGTTTTAACAATAAAACTATATACACTTGAAATTTGTAAAGTAGGTGTATTTTTATACAGACTACAACAATTAACACTAAAATTTAAAAAAATCGAAATCAAAGGGTGTTCTATCAGCTAATGTAATTTTGACTATGTAATTTGGACAATGTGTTGTATCTTGGAAACCGTAAGAAATTTAAATTTTCAAAAACGGTAAAACTAAAAATTTCCAAAATTATAAAATCGCCAAGCCAAACGAAAAAATCGCCAAATTATAAATAAATTTCTAAAACTAAAATAAATCGTGAAAAACCGGAAAAATCGGTAAAATAAGAAAAATTCACCAAAATGGGGGGAAAAACACCAAAAACCGAAAAAAATCGTAAAAACGAGAAAAAAGCGACAAATCCCAGTAAAAACAGACATTCCAAAAAAGTCATGAAAATGTAGAGTTTGCGATCTGGAAGTAGTGCAAATTTCGATCCGATCTAATGATTTTTACATAGGGTTATCATTGCAAGAAGTTCTCTCTTTCGATGCCCCATCACCGAATTGGAAGCGATTTTAAGAAAAATTTCCTTTTTTGTGTTCTATGATAATATTTTCATCTAGGAAAAATGGTTAATATTTACCTATTTTAACAATTAGTTTCTTTTTAGTTTCTTTTCAAAATTTTAGACTAAAATTAGTTCATACGTTTTTTAAAAAAAATCGATTTTTTTTAAATTCTGGTGAGTAATTTCTAAAACTATAGACTAATTACAAGGTTTTGTATGAATAAAATAAACTTCTACTTGGTTTTCTGCTAACTATCAGTAAATTAAAAATATCGGTTTTTTGGAAGCAATGGAAATGTAGTTCCTTTAGAATGACTTCCAATTTATTTTACTGGGATGTAAAAAAATTCTTTTAAACTGAAAAAAGCGTGATCGATTATTCGACTTTTTCCAGAAACCGGCTTTCGAATAGTTCGAATATTTGAAATTATGAAAAACCCGGATTCGGTTTTTACAATTCAGGAAAAACCAGTCATCCGGTTTTTTTAAGTAAGAGAATTATTATACAGAATTTTTGATTTTAAATTGTTTTATAAAAAAAAAAGAGTTCATGTAAATACTACAAAACAATACAAAAATTAAAGGTAAAACATAAAAATTAACTTCATATACTTATGTACATATGTATAGTACATATTCATGTTCTGACATGTTTGCACTGATAACTTTAACAAACAGCTGACCTAAATCCATAATCCAAGTCGCAAGCAAAACGAATGAGTTACATGTAGAAACGAGTTTGGCGATTTGCAACTCGCATGCGATTTGAAAACGATGCGAATGTCAGAACATACCTGATAATATCATGAATTATATGTATACATATGAATTTATGAACGAGGTGGATATCTACCTCTATATAAAATATATAGCAAAATGTCAACAAAACTATAAAATACATTTTGCAAATAGATTTTGACATCCATTGCCATAAGGCCAATTTGATTAGCCTCTGCTACCACCTCATAAAATAATTTGGCTTTTATTTCATGTTTCAGTAAGTGTTGCCATGCTCAAAAAATGCTTATAACTTTTACACTGAAAAAAAATACTTAGGAAAATCGACAGAACACGTTGGTGTTAGTTTTAACATAGAAAATCTGATTTTATTGCAAAATATGGAAATCAAAAAGTATTCGACTCAGCTGGTTTTTATATTGTAAAAAATCCGGACTATTCGACATCCGAAAAATCAAAATTTTGAAAAAAAAACCGACAACCGTATTGTGAAAAACCGGGTTTTAAGACCGGTTGAAAAACCGAGTCGATCACCCTATACGGAACCCTTCGTGCGCGAGTCAAAGTCCACTTTACTGAATTTATTTGATATTAAAGTAACTAAATAAAACTAGTATTTTCCTTATTTAATTTTTTCTTTGTTCACTTAACTAACATATTTTATATATTTTTTAAAGAACAAGATTGGTATAACGACCCAAAAAAATTTAAAAGGATGATTCCAGGTTGGGTTGGGTTGCTATATAAAAGTAATTTAATAAAGTTAGTTATTTCTTTGGTAATTAAATATATTCTATATTTAGAAGGAAATAAATTTGAACTCGTATTAAAACCAGAAAAATTTAAATTATTCCAGGGTTGAAAGTTGAAAAAAAGTTTGGGTAAACAAATAAATAAAAATTATTTTTTTTTCAGTTAAAAATATTTCACGATTTAGGAAGATCTTTACTCAAACAAATTATTTAGTCGAAAAAAATCGAGAGTCATTTACTAAAAATTGCAGTATAACAAAAAATTATAAATTTTATCACAAAACAAATATGTATGTATGTACTTATGTATGTATCTGTATCATACATATACATACGTTGGTAAAGGGTATATAAGATTCGACATAGCCGAATATAGCACTCTTACTTGTTTCAATTTAAAAGGCAATATTCAGTCGCGTTACTTTCTAACTTATATTTAATTCAGTTGTGTCTGCCAATACTTTAAAATGGTTATTAGAAATTAACAGAATCAATTGTTATTGCTAATTAAACTATTGTGAGAATTCTATTTGTATTGTAATTATGGGTTTTTGTTTAAAAATATGAAAAAATCGTACATTTGATTGATAATTGTTAGCAAATATGGAACATTGGAATACATAAGTAAATATTTGTTGCTCCAACAGCCCAACCAATCTCTGTGTAGCTATTATTTTATTTATTATGTGAATATTAGCAGTGCTTTTTAGTAACGGTTTATTTTAATTTATTAAAAAAGATATATTCTTTCGGAATTGCCGACTGCGCAAATTACGTTTATTTACAATTATGTGAATCTTAAGACTAATGTTTTAAAAATATCTTAAATATAAGTTAAGCATAAAATTCTTACGTTGCTGTCTGGCAAAGTTTGGGAATGAAAATAAAAATGTAATCCTAAACTTTAAGCTTTCCCTACACTTTACCAGCACCTCTTATTAGTTATACATCTAACTCGCGCCCATCTCCAATTGGTGCCAATTAATAGCTGTGTCTTCAGTAAGCAGCGCCCTTTTGCGATATGCCACGGTGGGGAAATCCTTAAGCTCGGGTATTCAGAAAAGCTTTATATTAGATTTTGTAAAAAGCTATAAAGCCTTAAATTACAAAAATTTAAATGAATTAAAAATTAAATTTAAATTAAAAAATGATTCGCTTTTGAAATCACCTATGTATCTACATATTCTATATTTTCCACAGCTCTGGATATATGGGTCAAATGTTATACATATATAATTTTTTTCTTATTTTTAAACTTTCTATAACATGATCTATTTAAAATTTTTTTTGGAGATGCCTCCCAGTTTGAAAATATTTTTTAGTGACTGGTTCCGCTCAAAATCTTTTTTTTCTCTTGTGGTCCCCAACGGCCTCCCTCCATTACCTTATCAAAAGAAGCTTACAATTTATGCCTGTTAAAAATGCTACCAGTCTTTATAAATCTTTAGTCTATGGTTAAACTTTTCCCAAAAAGCACAAAAATTTTTATATTCAGACACAAACTGTAATAAATAGAAATACTACCACCGTGCTCTTTCGGCATATGTAAATATTAGTGTTTTTCATACGGGATTTCCCGGGAAAAATTTCCCGGGATCCCGCACATTTTCCGGGAAAGAAATCCTGGGAAATTTGTGCGGGAATTCCCGGAATTTTTTGATTTTGTTATGGCAATTTAATTTGTATATACACATTCCTTGATGAGTGTCATTATTCACTCTATGAATGCGATGGTGCAATAATAAGGTGATGGCAATATCACAATAGTTAAAGCTTTACATCCAGGGACCGTAACTGTTATCACTTTTATCGAAAAAGTAAAAAAAAAGTTATTTTTAACTTTTATTTTTTAAGGCAGAAAAAAAAGTAAAAAGTTATTTTTTAACTTTTAATATTTTAAAGCAAAAATAAATGTCATGAATTAAGTATTGCATAGTAATACGCTAGTTTTATTGCCTCCTATTTATAGGTAATAATAATTGATGTATATTACAGAAGTCTATACGGATGTTTTATCATTTATAGCATTGAAAGCAATAATAATTGCGTATTACTATGCAATATTTAATTCATGACTTTTATTTTTGCCTTAAAATATTAAAAGTTAAAAAATAACTTTTATTTCATGAGTAAAATAATAAAAGTCAAAAATAACTTTTAATTTTTGCCTTAAAAATAAAAGTCAAAATTAAAAGTTATTTTTTGACTTTTATCAAAAAAGGCACAAATTTAAAAGTCATACAAAATTTTGCATGTACATCACTTATATATCATAATTATTAGAACCAAAATTTTCTACGATCATTTCTTATGTGTGCTTTTTTATGTAAATTTTCAAAAATTACAGTTATTTTCTGTCCCTGTTTACAACATCTAAGGCCGAGTTTACATCTGGCACACATGCGTGCTGAGACTTAGATGCCTTTATTTGGAAAAAGCAGAACGCGTCGTTCAAAATTTAATTATACAATAATTCACAAAAGTAAAAACAGAAATGAGCAAGGAAATAAAAGAAAATTACAAATAATTACAGATTCTTTTTGGTAAATAGTAGGTACGGTTAACAGCATTAACAGCTTATTCTGTACTGAAGAATATTTCCAAAGAAATATGCCTTTATGGAAAAACGATTGTTAAAGTTAAAGCATGCGTTAAAGCCGGTTTTGCCATACAAAATTCGTTTGTTAAACCAACTTTAAGTTTAACAATGATTTTTTCATAAGGGGGATATTTTGTAATATTTTTTTCAATAATACTCGCATAATTTCTTTTTTATAATATTGGTATCTATGTATTACTATTATATAAAGAACGGAAACGGTATTATTTTTTTTACTAATGTGTGTACAAAACGTTATTATTTAATCGATCTCATGAATTATAATTTGTTTTTGTTGAAATAAATTAAATTTAAAAATATTTTGTATTGTTTTGTACTGGGCGGGAATTCCCGGGATTTCCCGGGAAACCGAAAAATCTTTCCCGCTTTCCCGGGAAATGAAAAAGTCCGGGAAAAGAAAAACTCTAGTAAATATGTATATATAATATACATATTTACATACATTACATACATTGTAATCCATCTCCAGTAATTTATAATGTACATGTATGTATGTATGTATATATGTACATATGGATATTGTATGTTTTGCGCAAAATCCTTAATTTATTCGTTGAAAGAAAAAATCTTGCATGCTATAATTAATAACTTCTCTCACTTCTCTTTTTGCACATATTGGTTCTCACCACCATTATTTAGATAACAGCAAGATTATAATATGGGTAGAATATTAGTAAATTACCGCATCTACCGCCGAACAGAAGTATATAGCTCTAGAACTAAAACATTTTCCGGACGGAATTTACAGATATTAATTGTGCGGGAAGTGAAAATTATCGCATATTTACAAATTTAGTTATGATTCCGTATTCCTTAAGCAATGAATTGATTAACAACGAAAAATCCAATGTGAATGTTGTAAGAAAATTCAAATAGTTCTGCAACAATATGTGTAATATAATTGCTCGTAAACACATTTTATTACACCTAGCTCCAAAGACGTAATTAAATAAAACCAAAGAGAATGTTGTGTTTACAAATTTAGTTATGATTCCGTATTAAATATGAAGTCAGAAGATACAATAAAATAAGCAATGAAATGATAAATAGCGACAAATGTCAAGAAAAATGGAATATATAAAAAAGAAGTGTAAATAGTTCTGCAACAATATTTATGTACACACAAAAATGTAATATGAATGATTTTGTAATATTAATTAAAATATTTGTAATATCAATTTAAAAATTAATTAAATTTTCACCTATAAACAATTTGATAATATTAATTAAGTTTTTTTACTCAAATTAATAAATACAATTAAAAATTTAATTGAATCAATTAAATTCTTCATTGGAAATATTAATTGGTGAATACTTTTTTCTGTGTATGTATGATTATAAATTGTATGTATGTATACAAGTTATATTACAATTTAAAGTTAGATATAAACTCCAAATATGCAATTAAATAAAATCAATCAACAAAGTGAATGTTAAATATAAATAATAAGTCAATACCGATTTTTTTTGATACGTGCATTGAGTTTTATCAAAGAAGTGATCAATAGAAGAAATATTAGCAAGGATGATGAAAAGTGAATGGATAATATTGCGATAAATTTGGATATACCTGAATTTTCAACTAACCGGCATGTGTTAGTGCATACATGAATCAAATATTGGATTGCATATATGTACATACATACACTGCTCGCCACTTAAATAGGGAACCGAATTCAAATATGTTTTCTTACTCTGCTAAAAAAATAAAGTTTTTTGGCGTCACTTGTATGGAATATTCTTGATTTGTTTTAATTATTTTGCGTTCGTGAAAAATATTAGCTAAAAATATTTTTCTTCAAAAAAGTATAAGCAATTAAAACGAAAAATGGGTACACAGAAAAATATAGACAAGAATTATTTTCAATAAAACCATTTAATGAATAAAATTTTTAATTTCAATAATATTTGTGATTAACTTGAATATTGTATTTATCAATTCCGCGCATTTTAAAATATCATTTACTTTTGTTTTGCTTGTGTTTGTGTTTATCTTGCTTGTTGATTGACTGGACATGGTTATGTGCTGATGTTGTTGTTTTTTTGATTGGTCGTGTTGTATACGTGTGAATTACAACAAGTAGCCGAAAATCGTCGTGGTTTGTTTTTTTTCAACAAAGTTATTTTTAGATTATATCAAAACGCAATGCGCAAATGTAGAAGAACCATGATTTCTCATGTTTTGCCTGTATTCATTATTTGCGAATCCAATAACCATTTGCTCTTTAGCTGAATGGTAAGCACGTTAGTCTATTATTCAAGAGATTCCCGGTTCGACTCATCCCGAATACATTTAGTTTTAATCGCAGCCAAGCAAAAACAAAATAACATTCATCCATCAACACACACACACACAATAAAATAACAATTATCACTGAAAATAAAATTTCAGTCAACAAATTTTTGCTTTGATTCATTACATTTACATTGCAAATCATTGATAAGATATTTTATTAATTCAAATATTTATATTATTGAAAAAAAAATATTATTATTTTACAATTTTTGTTATTGATATAGCGGATTTCTTTATCACAGGAAATTCGAAAATTAAAATGATTGAATAACGGGATTTTTGTTATCAAAAATGAAACTTATTTTTTTCTGTGTAGAGGAAAATGAGATAGAAAAACGAGAAATTAAAGCCTGTGGTAAATCTATTGATGAAATAGCAAAAAAAAAATTTGCTCGAAGTTGGAATGTAGAGTCTAATTATTTAAAAAACGAATTGACCTACGGGAAAAACATGAAGGGTCGAACTAAAAGCATACTTTCAGCTGCTGACAGGCGCGCAAAACTCCGGCCAGCTTCAAATTCGCACGACACTGCTGCACAAATAAGAGAAAACTGTGGAATTTTAGCAAGCATAAGAAGTGCACAGAGGGTTATATCCAAAGCTGAGTATTTAAGACGCACAAAATTAAAGAAAAACCATCTCTTAATGATGACCGAAAAAATGCGCGTTTGATGTTTTGTCGACAGTACATGACGTGGAATAGAGAGTGGCATCGAGTAGTTTTTTCGGACGAAAAAAAAATTAATTTGGAGGGTCCCGACTGTTTTAGCTACTACTTTCATGACCTTCGCAAAGAAGAACATCATTTGAGTCGATTGCACAGGCGGGAAGGAGCAGTTATGGTATGGGGTTCGATATCCTATTATGGGACCTGTGAGTTGCAATTTTTGTCAACTAGACTGAATGCTGAGTCATACAAATGTGTTCTTCAACTGGCTTTTTCTCATCTTAATGAACTTTTTGGAAGTCTTTCATGGACGTTTCAACAGGATAATGGTCCTGTACACACCGCACGTATAGTAAAATCGTGGATTTGAAAAGAAAATATAATGGTAATTGGCCGCCTTACTCACCCGATCCGAATATCATAGAAAATGTTTGGGGTTGGTTGTCTCGGAAAGTTTATGCTATGAAAACAAAACCGAACTTATTGAAGCAATTAAAACGGCTTGGTCTTCAACTTCTTTAAATCATATAAAAGCGCTATATGACTCTATTCCTGACAGGATATATGAGACCATTTTAATGAAAGGTGGCCCAACACATTGTTAATTAAGGTCTTCAATTTCTTTAAATCATATAAAAGCGCTATATGACTCTATTCCTGACAGGATATATGAGACCATTTTAAAAAAAGGTGGCCCAACACATTAAGGTTTTTAAGCCTAAGTTATAATAAAACAAGTGAAATAAAATAATAAAATCTTGATTTTGAATAAAAAACTTCAGTTTTGCTTTACAATCTGCTATTCAAGTATCACAAATTAAATAGGCATTTTTCAGTTTTTAACAGGAAATATTGAAAATAATAAAACTTTAAAAAATAAAATTAAACCGACTTCAAAAATAAGCACTAAAAAGCAACAAATAATATAGATCTAGTTAAATAAAAGATTTTTATATATGTTACCTACAGTGCCGTTTGAAGTTGGTGCCAGCAACATTGGTAACTAAGCAGATACATATGTACATAAAAATTACTTGCAGTTTTTTTACCGGGCATGTTCTTAAACCACTTTCTTAACTACTAAATACGAATTTTAAATTTCATTTGTCGGCATAAATAAGAATAGATTTTAAGCAAACTTTTAAAAAAAGTTGTTCACTTTTTGAAATAAATGTAATTAGATATTTGCTCCTAGTGTTTTCACTTCATATTCATTATTATTGCCCAAAATAAAAATATTCGTTTATTTTTTCATTGAAGGCTTTTTCTCTTAAGTTTTAGACTCCCCATTAAAACGTTTGTTAAAAAAAAAGTTTCTATTCCCTATTCCAGTATGTTCAGTAATTTAAAGCACAGAAAAATAATGAAAACAATGAACAAAAACAAAACGCACACAAAATAAACCAAAAATAAAAAACTTACTTTGTGCTGTAGGTGAGTTTAACTTTAATCAAAGTTATTAATTATTAAAAAAATATATTATTTTTAAGCATCTAAAGAAAAATAATACAGTACCACTCGTTATTTAAATATCCAAATTTTATTAGTTTCAGCAATAATCGTTTAAGTACATAGAAAGATGGAAATAAGAATAGAATGAAAAAATAAAACACGTTTTTCCTTCTGAGTGTTTATGGAGTTGCCAAGCCAAATTGTTGTAATTTTTTTTTAGCAAATTAAGAGAGAAAGAGAAATAATGGCTTTATGATTGGCTAATATTGTTAACTGTTTTTAACTATCTTAGACACAAAAATGTAGAAGAAAAAATACATTCTGCACTGCTCCTATTGTCAATCTATCTAACAAAAATCAAGCGAATACGTTGAGTTTAAGTCAGTTAGAATGGTTCTTAACTTTTTTCACTTGCCTATTTATATATAGATAATAAATTCCATTTATTTATTAAATGGATGTTAATACATTCAAAAATAAAATAAATTTAGATCAAAGATAAGTTTTGTATTATTAAGGCATAAAAAAACTTAAAAAGATAAAGACGAAACTTCATCTCTAAAATAACTTTTCTTGAATTAGGATA
Source organism: Tachina lurida (assembly GCA_944452675.1). Taxonomy (NCBI): domain Eukaryota; kingdom Metazoa; phylum Arthropoda; class Insecta; order Diptera; family Tachinidae; genus Tachina; species Tachina lurida. The sequence goes on along the minus strand of OX101756.1, from coordinate 69,419,682 downwards.
TATATAAATCACTTTCATTAATAAATTTAATTTAGTTGTCTTATTAACCCATTTTAAATTTAGAAAAATCAAAGTCAAAAGTCATCATCGCAGCTGTCCTCGATGTTCCAGTTTGGTTTACTGGTGTTGTAAGCTTAGCCTTTATTTGTATGCCATTTATAGACCACTTGTCTGATTTATCAGGATAAAAAACTTAAAGGAACCTGGCTTCTTCTTAAAAAAGCTGAAAGCTAAAAGTTGTTGTCATCTTTCTCATTTATTTTGCCAAGAAATCCCAACGTTTTTACATTGCTTTTATTAGAGCATTCCACTAATATATAGTCTCCTGGATTTAATTGGTTGTAGCTCAAATCGATGTAATCTTCTTCATGGCACTCTACAGCAATTTGGTCTTCAGATGAGTCATCAGCAAAGTTGAAATCGAGATCTGTATCATCATTCACCGAAAACGAGCTTTCAATAGAGTCCAAGCTAGAATCCTTAAACTTTTAAGCTTTTATTGGACGTTTTACATTGGATTAGTCATTTTCAGAAAATAAGAGATAAATAAATATTTGGTTCAACTTGAGCTATAGAATGCTCTGGCATTCGTCTGTTTGTGAATTCAGCACATTCAAAATCTTAGTCCGAAAATGCAGTTCTTGTAAATGGATAAATTCCTGGCTTTGCAAAACCTGAAACAATATTTCTCGGCGTAAATGCAGCAGTAGAAGCAGTATTGGCAATACCAGTAAGATCATGTATTGTAATAATTTTTCCCGGATGATTCATTAGCCAATCATTTTGCGCCAGCGAAAATTTCTGCTTGAATGGTCCCAAGACTGCGACATCAAGAGGCTGAAGACGATGGGTACAGTGAGGAGAAAATGTTACAAAAACGATGCCATAGTCTCGGCAAAAACTTACAGCTTCCATTGTACAATGGCTTTCATGATTGTCCATCAAAAGTAAGATCATGTCATTTTTTGAGCATCTTGTATGTCTTTGGATGTGTTCAAGAACTTTTATGAAAAGCAAACCCGTCATTCAACCACTTGTATGACTGCTAGCATAACCGACACTACCTATTGGAGCTCCAACAAGCATATTATCATGGTATCTAGTTCGTGGAAAGATAAACACAGTAGGAATTGTGTTGCCAGCTGCATTTACAATAGCGCACATAGTTGTAAGCTGTCCTCTCTCAGCAGAAACACACTGTCCAAATTGCTTTTGACCTTTTTTTTGTTATGACGTTGGGAGCTTGCACCACTGTGATCAGACATGTTTCATCTAAGTTTAATAAGCGGTCGGGAGAAAAGTTAAACTTAACAAGCGCTCTCTGGTAATTGGTTTGAAATTCTTCGACGTTGTGCTTTTTAAAGCTTGTTGATCATGACAAGCTCGTGTTTTCAGGCTTGCAAAGTGAAAGGTTAGTGTGTCTTTTCATAAAGCCCTTAATCCAACCCAACCAAACACAGCTTGTCTATTTTTAGTCCACAGCTTGGAAAATTTTTTTAGGAGTGTGGCGTAGTGAAATGCTAACATCCAACCTTGCAAGTGTGTTAAACTATAATTCATTCCTGAGCTTTTGAGTAAATAATTTTCAAGCATATTTTCTTCAGTGGTGGTGAAAACTTGTCTTGTGGAGAAATTGCTTGAATAATTAGTACGAATTGTCATATTATTTAATTTAATTCGCCTAAATAAGGTACTTATAACAAACATTTTACGAAAGCAAGACCACATTAACTTCGCTAGTATAAATTACATCTTGTAGGCATACAAAAAAAAACTAAATAATTGTGAGAGTTTGAAGATAACTCAAATGAAACATATTTCTGGGCTTGTACCCACACAGTCCAAAAATTTACATTTGGCTTGGTTAAAATACATGAGTCATCTGGGGAAGTTGGTTACCCTGTTAATGTCTCTCGTTTAAACTCTTATTAATGGCGCCCGAAAAAGGCGAATGACAATTAACACGCGATACTTTGATTCCATTGAGCAGTTGACCAATAAGAAAGCGACAACTGGCGAACGACTTTGAAAAAAAAATAGGTGACATTGACGATTAAGAGCGATTGCAGACGTGTGAACGGAAAAAAGTAGGTGTGCGATGATTAAAACCTAAAAGAAGTGGAAAGTCTTAAGACTAACAAAATAAAAAATTAAAAAAAAACTAAATTACTAAGATACAATTGTGAAAAGTGGAACTTAAAGAAAGGGGTTGTGACTTGGTGGAGAAAAGAATATAAATAAGTTGGATCAAAAACCAAATAGGCATTGGAACCTACCGCGTGTCTGCACAAGAGACAGAGGAAAATATTTTCTTTATTGAATGAATAAATTAAATTAAATTAAATTAAATGAAAATGTTAAATTTTGGTATTAAAAGAAAGAAAATTGAAACTAAATTGGTAGGCAAAATTAAAACTTAAGTTACAAAGTAAAGGACAGCTTGAAACTATGCATATTCTTACACATGTACGTATATATATATATATATGTACATGCACAATAACGAGTGGTGACAGGTAAAGCTAACCTACAAGGTCAAAGCATCAGAATTGGTTATATAAGAGAGAAAATTCTCCAAATCCCAGCCAGGATTTAAGAATACGAAAAAATGTGACATGTGAAAATTAAATACCTACGAACAAGAGATCCTAAGACTAATCAACAAGTAAAGAAAATGAATAAATTAAAACAAAAAAAAATAACCCTTAAAACTACTTAACTAAAGTTGCCAGTGGCGCGTTCATAAATAAATGTTCATGCAACATACAAATTCTGTAACACATAAAACTAAAACACCAGAATCTTAAAACATTTAATTAAAAGTGGTCATTAATAAATAAAAATTCCATGAAATGAACAAAATTTCATAACTCACAAAATTAAAACAGCTAAGCCTTAAAACAATTGACTATACCCTGCAGAAAATTTGGTGACAATTGGTCCAAATGTACTCGTCCTATAACTGGAGATAATGTGGGTGTTATCAAAAGTACGTAGTAGTGTATGGTGAAAAAAGTCACATCGTTTAAATGGTGGCATATTGACCATTTTCGTGGTGTATCGTCTTGATCTTGAGCCAATTTAATTCGGACTCGGTCTAGTATTGTAGTAAACTGCACTGAACATGTTCGATGTGGTCGAACACAGGACCTATCAAATAGTGTAAGTATAATGTTAATTGCTCCCTTCAATGTGACTCTGGGATCAGTCCCGTAACTATACTTAGATATTAACCTAAGCTTAAATGGTATTTATACTTTTGAAATATGAATGGCCCTGTGGTCGAGTGGGTAGTGTGCCAGCCTGTCATGCACGAGGTTGTCGGTTCGAATCTCAAAAAATTTTCAGATTAAGAATAAAATTAAAAAAAATGTCATTGCATTTGTAACAATAAAAAAATATATAAGCGTTAATTGTTACAGTTAAATGTCGAAATTTTATTTATAAATAATTGAAATTATTATACATCGAATAGGTCCCTATGGGATAGTTCAGTGACAAGTCACAAGGTGCATACAAAGTATCAATTAACCCCATCCTAGGCCATCCCCATGTAAAAGTGACTGGTCCGCTTCATAGGAAGTGTTAGAACTCGGACTGGTCCCTATCACTTGGGGACCGGTCACGTGACTAGTCTTGTGTCAGTTCCATTTCCTGCAGGGTAGTTACAAATGGACATTAAGAAACAAAATTTACATGGAATGGATAAAATGAATGGATAATCAGAAATTGAAACCAAAAAAAACTGGAAAGAACATAAAACAAAATAGAGAAAAAACGAATCAACTGAAAGCAAACAACTACCACCATACAAAACATTAACTCTCCGCAGATGCGGCAGTCTAGCAACATTTGCGACCAGGCGGCGTACACAAATACAGCAACCGGCAACATGCAGCCAGCAACAAACACTTGGCAGCGGCTCACCATTTGCATAAGAGAATCAATTCGTCAATTATAATAGTAACAATACACATTACATTTATTTTTATAATTATTACTCCATACTTCTAAATTAAACATTTGTAATTATTATTTTATTCTTTATTTTATTTACTAAATTTGTATATTACTCGTAATTACATTACAGGTTTACTAAGAAAATATTTCTATATAAGCATGTACTTTGTTGGATTATATACATATATATAAATAACCTAAAGGTTCGCATGCGCACTTACGTGGAGTTTCCACCAAGTTCGTAATTTTTTTTAAATCGAATTAAAATTCAGAAATTACACTGAAGAACTAAAGTATTATTATTAAAGGAGGGATGTTGGATAAAATGGTAAGTCACTGGACTGAGTGATCATACGAGGGTAGCTAGGGAATTCATCTTCTTTCTCATGTTAAGTTAATACATTCTTGTTCGTAGTTAGGTTTTGTTTCTCTTTACACATTATCGGGAGAAGGCATGTATAGTGTGCTATATGTTCACGAGCAACGAAAATTTCACGGGTCGAGAACCAAATCTACCACACAATGCATAACAGCTAGCTAAGTCATCTATAATCATACCTATCGATCAATTTTTTTTGCATACATATTTACAGTCATGTCTGCCCGTAACATAAATGGCGCCCAACGCAAAACCGTGTTCATTGCGAAAAGAAAAAAATTTCAGTTTTAATTCGGTTTTTAAATGTAATATTTTTCTTAATGACGTAAGTCGTAATTTTCGTTTGGGTTCAAGAAATCCGTAATTACATGCGACGTCACTGAGGAGGCATTCCAATTAGTCTCAGAATTTAATCAACACCACGATGATTTTCGGTACTATTAGGGATTCTAAATTGCGAAGTGACGATAACGAGTCGTGCAGATGACAGTGCAGTAGTATCTTTGGTTTTAATTGAATATCATTCAGTCGTTTTAACTATGTAAGTCTTCGCCTTGCTTAGAGCTGGCGAATAGCGCCACGGTTAACTCCAACGATTGCAACATTTGAGAAATATTTTCATTTTAGAATCATACATAATTATAATACATTTACTTGCCTGAGACATCCATTTCTCGTATTTTTTTAAATTGATATGCCAAGCAGTACTGAGTAGAATCAGATTACTTCGGTAACTGTGCATTCTCAGGGAATTAATTTTATTTCCCTTGTATGGCCACTCAATTAGGCCACTATACTAACCAACATTCCTCCTTTGAACATATGAACCAATTTTTTTTCTCCTCAAGTGATTACCTTACAATGATAAATTATTTATTTTCTTATATTTATTAACCCTTGTTATACGATAAGACTTTCAGAATCGCACGCATCCTTTTTCCTTCATACAGTATATGGTTATTGTTTTATTTCTTTGTTTTAGTATAATGTAGGGTCAAAGGCAAGTGAGCATTTCTCTCGTTTTTTTGAGTTGGTCTCCCCTGGGGAGGGACATTATGCCCAAGCCTTACACTTGACAAAATAGCAATTTTAAAAAATCTCCACGTAACACAGTAGTTAACACTAACTTGATTAATTTATCTGGCAGGGGTAGATTAAGAGCCATCGAGAGGTAGGGGGAGAGGTACGACAAGCATTAGAGCGTTGAGGGCTTCACCCGTATCTAGTTCACTTCTTTCGGTCAAATCAGAGGGGACGGAAGCGGAAGGGGATAGCCCTAGTCGCGAGTTCCTTATTAAATCATTACCGATTGCTAGCACAAGCTCATTAGAGAATTTAACATCAGTAACAACTAGCGATAATCTGGGAAGTTCAAATACTGCAGTAGAAATGGCTACTCGCGATACAAGCCAGGATGGGGATCAGTAATCCCGAAACGATAACACCCATTCTTTTGACCATTTAATGGAATACTTTCAGGAAGCCATGAGGGCTACACAAGAAAAATTCAGGAGAGAATTCACCGAGCTTCAACAATCAGTAGAGCAACCCAAAAATGGCAGATTCACTTCAGCGACATCTGGGATCAATAATCAAGCATCGACTTCCCCAGCTTCAAACGCTTCGTCCTTGTGGAATTTTAAGCTCAAAGATTGAAAAGTATCATAAAGTGGAGAGGGTAGTGTCTCCGACTTTCTTTTTAAAATTGATACTCTGACTTAACGTTCACATTGTCCACTAGGCCATTTGATGTCCAACTTTCACCTATTCTTGACAGGCAAAGCAGAGACGTTTTATTGGGGCTATGTTAGGCAAAACCAGAGGGCTACGTATCTCATGTTAAGAGCGGCTATTTCTTAGGAATTTGGTACGCTAGAAAGTTATCATGAAATATTATTGAGAATTTCGACACGTAAGCAGCTCCCGAAGGAATGCTACGATGACTACCACTCTTTTGTAGTTCGATGGAACTTAAGATTGTCCAGCCGTTTGCCAGATACATCTCTAATAGAGATCATTAAGAAAAATGTAAATGCAGATCTTAAAGTTATGTTTTTTATATCATACCCTAGGGACTTAGGTAGCCTGCGAGATTTAGCTAGGAAGACGGAGAAAGTGTTCTTGGAAAACAACAACAGGCCACAAGGAGTAACTACGGTTAAGTGTGGTGGACCTCATATGGAAAATAGGTGCAGGAGCCTGTGGGCAACCGGGGACACTCACCCCCCAAAATATTTCCCGAGCATAATTTTAGCTTCGAGTGCAAGCCTTCACAGAGGGACTCGCCTCTTAGTCCAATAATATTTTTACCTGACGTAAAAATTTTACCCGGCCATAATCACAAACAAAATTTAGTTTTTCCAGCGAATAAACTGGAAAATTCTAGAATTTCACGGCAAATTGCTAATAGTGTTTTCACACTGACTTGGTTTTAATAAAAGTTGGTTTTAATGTCAAAACCAACTGTTAAAACCTGGTTTTACCATACAAATTGTTTTTGTTAAATCCAACTTAAAACCATTTCTGAATTGGTTTTATTTTGGTTTTATGAAATGAAACCCTGTTTTCGCTGTGGTAAATTCAGTGCTGCCAAGTTAAAATGACCGGAAGCAGCTGATAATGTTTATGCCAGTGAATAACAAAAGATGTCGCTTGAAAGATTTTCAACTTTAAAATGGATGCAGCAGCAACAATAAGTAAAAAATTATGGAAAAATAAGAGTTCTTTGTAAGGAAAACAACAACAAAGTTTTCATTGACCTCTGGAAAGTGAAAATAAACGATATGACATATCGATCCATCACTAAAAAAGTTGTATTTTGCGATTTATTTGTGCATTTTTTATATACAATAACTTTATTTCCAAGCACTTCTTCACTTTGTATTACTAGTTACATAATTTTAAAATATTAATTTACAAAATATAAAATAATATCCATTTTAGAGCGCATTGTAAAGTTTCTTAGTTTTTCATACAAACAAAAACAGTAGTACAGTTTGTCAAATAAGTGTTATAAAAAGCAGAAAAAAATACAACAACAAACACACGCATTTCTGCAGGAGATTTATTTTATTTTGAGCAAAGTTATTAGACAGTCTGTGAGTTAAAACCTCAATTTAACAAACTGACAGTTTGAATGCAAAATCAGCTGTTTATGATTTTAACGTTAAAACCAGGTTTTAACTTGCAGTGTGAAAACACTATAAATGTAGGCAGCGCTATCGGACGAGGAGGAAATTTAGAAAACCGGTTGAATCAACTTGCATATCTACTCATGACGACAATCGACCCTTTGCGAATATAAAAATTTTCGAGGTGGAATTATTGTGTTTACTAGACTCCGGGCCTAACGTATCGGTTTTAGGAAGGGGCAGTTTAGATTTTGTCAGTAGGAACAGTGTCCGCTAAGAAAAATTTAAATCCAGCATCTTAACCACAAATGGCTCGAAAAACGATGTAATGGGGTACTGCACATTACCAGTAACGTTTAAGGGCGTGACAAAATTTATTGTTTTTTATATAGTACCGAGCTTATCCCAGCTCGGGTATTTAGGCGTAGATTTTTGGAGAGCCTATGCTCTTGCTCCTCAATTTTTTCCGGAAGTGGCTTGCACCATGCTCCTTAGTGAAACCGGAACATACTTTCATGTCTTAAGCCCAGACCAAAAGCTGCGTCTCGAAGACGTTGTCTTGAAGTTGCCGTCATACGAGAAATCAGACCTTGGGTGTACGAAATTTCTTGAACACCACATAGATACGGGAGACTCGCCACCGGTAAAACAAAAGCACTATCGTCTCTCGCCTCCAAAGCAAGCAGAAGCTTACGGGGAGCTAGATAGGCTTTTAGCTCTTGGTGTAATAGAAGCGTCAAATTCTCCGTGGTGCAGTCCCATAGTGACAGTTCGTAAGCCGGGAAAAATTAGAATTTGTCTGGATTGTAGAAAGCTCAATTCACTAAAAAAAAGACTCATACCCCTTGCCACACATTAACGGCCTGCTTAGTCGATTGAAGGACACGTTCTATATTAGCGGGATCGATTTGAAAGACGCCTTTTTCCAAATAAGGTTATCGGAAGCATCTAAAGAGAAGACAGCGTTTGCTGTACCAGTATAGAGTAAGCCGGGAAAAATTAGAATTTGTCTGGATTGTAGAAAGCTCAATTCACTAACAAAAAAAGACTCATACCCCTTGCCACACATTAACGGCCTGCTTAGTCGATTGAAGGACACGTTCTATATTAGCGGGATCGATTTGAAAGACGCCTTTTTCCAAATAAGGTTATCGGAAGCATCTAAAGAGAAGACAGCGTTTGCTGTACCAGTATAGAGTAATGCTTTTCGGGGTTTGCAACGGACCTCAAACAATGGATAAAGTAATCCCCACCAAGTTGAGAGATAACGTCTTTGTATACTTAGACAATCTCCTTGTATGCAGCCAAGATTTCAATACCCTTCTCAAATTGTTCTTCGAGATTAAATACCTCGGTTATCGTATAGGTGGCGGGAATTTGAAAGTCGACCCCGATAAAGTCGAGGCCATTACCAAAATTCCGATCCCCAAAACGCCGCGACAGGTTAGGCGTTTCATTGGCATGGCAAGTTGGTATCGTGCATTTATAAGCAACTTTGCCGACCTAGCTGACCCGCTTACTGATTGTTTACCTAAAACAAATAAACTATTCCGCTTAACATCTCAGGCTATAGAATTCTTTGAAGAACTGAAATCCGTTTTGTCAAACGCACCTGTACTGCCCCAGCCAGATTTTAAAAAAGAGTTTGTAATACAGTGCGATGCGTCTCGTTATGGGGGTAGACGGCGTTTTATATCAGCTACACGATGCGGGCAAAGAGCGTCCCATAGCATTCGTGTCCAAAAAGCTGAATAAGGTACAGCGAAATTATACAGTAACAGAACCAGAATGCCTAGCAGCCATCTTATGCGTTAAACGTTTCAGACAGTATGTCGAAGGACTCCCCTTTAATACTATTACTGACCACTCGAGCCTTCGTTGGCTTATGGGCCAAAAGGATCTGAATGGCAGGTTGGCACGATGGAGTTTGGAACTCCAACGTTTTGACTTTATCATAGAACACAGAAAGGGGACCTTAAACATAGTCGCTGACGCACTCTCCAGATTTGACGTGGATGAGTTGGAAATATACTGTTACCCACCTGACGTTGATATTTCATCAGCCAAGTTTGATAGGCCAGAGTACAACGACTTGAGGAAAAAAATACAGGGGAATGGTGAGGCAATGCCCGAGTTATGCATATCGGACAAGTATGTCTACAAACGTGTCAAATTTAGAAATAATGGAGATGAGGAAAAGAGCCTTTGGAGGCTATGGTTGCCAGGATTGGCAGTTAGGGACACAATCAAAACCGCTCATGAGGAAGGATACCACGGGAAATACAACAAAACGCTTTTCCGGATTCGTCAAAAATATTTCTGGCCACAGATGGCACGTGATGTGAAAGCTTATGTAAATCAGAGTGATGACTGTAAAACTATAAGGCCAACTAATCAAACATTACGCCCTCCTATGGGAAAACAAATTCTAACAACGCGTACCTTCCAGAGACTCTACTTCGATTTTTTGGGTCCCTACGCATGTATTTATTTTCATGGACCACCTGACCAAGTTTTTGTTTGTAAAACCCCTGAAATCCGCTACATCTATTAACGTAATTGAGTTTTTACAAAATGAAATTTTTTACACTTTCGGTGTGCCACAGTTCATACACAGCGAAAGCGCTAGACAATTCACTTCTAATAGAGGAATTCTTCTTAGCATTTGGCATCACTCATGTTACAACGGAGTTCTACTCACCTCAAGCAAATGCCTCGGAAAGGGCAAATAGGGAGATAATCTCCAAACTCCGTTATTTTCTTAAGGATAGGTTGAACCACACAGACTGGAACAGGGATATACCCAATATTTTTCAGGTTTTGCATAGCGATTTCCACTCAGCAATACAATGCTCCCCATACTTTGCCGTTTTCGGCCAGAACATGATTTTGAATGGATCGAGCTACAATATTTTGGAACGGCTTAATATGCTTGCTGATGACACCCTGGTACTGAGAAACTACCGCCTAGAGCTCATTAGGGAAAAAAATTTTAAAAATCTAGATGCAGCCCATGAAAAGGCGTGTAACACGTATAACACAAGGTGTAAGCCAGTAAGTTTTGTAGTAGGGCAGGAAGTTTTCAGGAAGAATCACGTGCAAAGCAATTTTAAAAAGGCTGTTAATGCAAAATTACTACCAAAATATGTAAAATGCAGGATTAGAAACAAGAACGGCAACTCACTTTATGACCTGGAAGACCTACGACGGAACTACGTGGGAAAGTATCACGCGTCAGATATTCGCACTTAACCATTATAGACTTCTCGACCTTAATTTTAACATAAAGTTATATAGTTTTATAGATATTGTACCTATTCAGGCTTCTTAGGTCATTCAATTTCTTCAAAATGTAAATAAAAGAATTTTTTTTTTATTTTCCCATTTTTAATGTATCCGACGTTTCTGGCAACGTTTATTTAAAATATAACTTTGATTCATTCTGCCTATACATGCCGTGCTAACTCAATTGGTAGAGCATGGAAACTTCTATCTCAGAGTCGTGGGTCGAGCCACACGTTGCGCAATTAATTTTTTTTATACATTGGAAATTTTCACACGGCAATAATTTCCTTTACGGTTGTCTGATTCAGATAATGTAACCCATTAGAAATTCATTTAGCTTGGGCAATCCTTCCTATTCTATCGTCGATCGTCGATCATCGATCTCAATATGAAAGAGGTTTGTTACGGATTGTCATATGCTTTCATTTAATTCGCCTAAATTAGGTACTTATAATTATATAACAAACATTTTACGAAAGCAAAACTACATTAACTTCGCAAGTATAAATTACATCTTGTAGGCAATGTTAAATACCATACAAAAAAACTAAATAATTTTGGGAGTTTGAAGATAACTCTAATGAAGCGTATTTCTGGGCTTGTACCCACACAGTCCAAAAATTGACATTTGGCTTGGTTAAAATACATGAGTCATTTAGCGAAGTGTGGTTACCCTGTTAATGTCTCTCGTTTAAACTCTTATTAATGGCACCCGAAAAAGGCGAATGACAATTAACACGCGATACTTTGATCCCATTGAGCAGTTGACCAATAAGAAAGCGACAACTGGCGAACGACTTTGAAAAAAAAATTGGTGACATTGACGATTAAGAGCGATTGTTGAGGAGACAAAAAGGACAGAAGGAAAAAAAAATTGTAGAGAAGTGCAGACGTGTGAACGGAAAAAAGATGGTGTGCGATGATTAAAACCTAAAAGAAGTGGAAAGTTTTAAGACTAACAAAATAAAAAATTAAAAAAAACTAAATTACTAAGATAAATTTTTGAAAAGAAAGAGGTTGTGACTTGGTGGAGAAAAGAATATAAATAAATTGGATCAAAAAACCAAATAGGCATTGGTGGAACCAACCGCGTGTCTGCACAAAAGAAAGAGGAAACTGTTTTGTGTATTCAATGAATAAATTAAATTAATAGAAAATGTTAAATTTTGGTATTAAAAGAAAGAAAATTGAAACTAAATTGGTAGGCAAAATTAAAACTTAAGTTACAAAGTAAAGGACAGCTTGAAACTATGCATATTCTTACACATATACGTACATGCACAATAACGAGTGGTGACAGGTAAAGCTAACCTACAAGGTCAAAGCATCAGAATTGGTTATATTAGAGGGAAAATTCTCCAAATCCCAGCCAGAATGTAAGAAAACGAAAAAATGTGACATGTGAAAATTAAATACCTACGAACAAGAGATCCTAAAACTAATCAACAAGTAAAAAAAAATTAATAAATTAAAACAAAAAAATAACCCTTAAAACTAGTTAACTAAAGTTGCCAGTGGCGCGTTCATAAATAAATTTACGTGAATTAGATAAAATTCCATAAAACACAAAAATTAAAACATTAAGCTATGTACACACGGTTGTCAGATCTTACAATATTGTTAGATCTGGCAATGTGCTGACATTGTACTGACAATCAAAAATTGCAAGTGTATGGCAGATTGACAGTTCACACGGTTGTATCAAATTTGTCAGGAAATCTTACAATTTATTGCTAGATGATTGTATGACAATAAAATCAGCTGACAAAATCGTCAGCAAAAAATTGTAAGTTCACACGGTTGTCATATGCAAAAATTGCCAGACATTATTATGCGTTGCCAGACTCAAAGCGCTTGTTAGAAATTGTTAAATATCAATCGTTTGTGGTGGTGTTAAATGTAAAAAGTGAAAATATTAATTATTATGGACCATAAAGAAGCAACTGCAATGATTTTGGCTGCATATATTTTATTAAATATATTTTCTTTAAAATCAAGCGTGTACAGTTTTGCCCATAGAAATAATTCTCTTACAATGACGCCATTGTCAGATGCACGAACTTCGTGCATCTGACAATATTAAAATGTCTGACAAATAGCTGGAAATAATTTTACAATGTGTTCACACGATTGTAAGATGTCTGACAATTTGTTGTCAGCTGCTAGTCTTGCAATGGACTGACAATGATTTTTCTGGCAACGACGTCTGACAAAAATTGCCAGTTCACACGGTTGTAAGAAATTTTGAGCACATTTTACTGGCAATATTGTAAGATCTGACAACCGTGTGTACATAGCTTTACCAGTGTTATGTTCGTAAATAAAATCTATACGAAATAGACAAAATTCCATAAAACACAAAATTAAAACATCAGAACCTTAAAACTAGTTAACTTAAGTTGCCAGTGGCGCGTTCATAAATAAATGTACATGAAACATACAAATTCTATAACATTATGTGTTAACTAAAACACCAGAATCTTAAAACATTTAATTAAAAGTGGTCCTTAATAACACTGTGCTACAAAAGTTGAGAAAAAAAATATTCAGGGATTCTAATGTACCAATTCTGTTTTGTTGGAGTTCATGGATGACGAAAATACCGTTGGTTTTTTTAGGTCACTTCATAAAGTGATTTTATAACGGTAAATGTAGTGAAAAACGGGGTTTCTTAGCTTTTCAGTTTTAAACAGTTGTAACTTCTTTGTTTCCCAACGGATTTATTTTAACTTTTCGTTGGTTAAAAGGCTCGAATATTATCTTTCAATAAAGATATATTTTTTGTAAATCGACTAAGAAATGGCCAAGTTACAGTCGTTGAAGTGTACAAAAAACCAATTAAAAATGTATTCTTTTGTTTTCTTCAGGCTATAAGTTGCTTATGAGTTACAAAAGAATACTTTTTAATGGATTTTTTGTACACTTCAACGACTGTAACTTAGCCATTTCTTAGTCGATTTACAAAAACTATATCTTTATTGAAAGATAATATTCGATTCTTTTCACCAACGAAAAGTTAAAAGAAATCCGTTGGGAAACAAAGAAGTTACAACTGAAAATCTAAGAAACCCCGTTTTTCACTACATTTACCGTTATAAAATCAGTTTATGAAGTGACCAAAAAAAACCAACGGTATTTTCGTCATCCATGGACTCCAACAAAATAGAATTGGTACATTAGAATCCCTGAATATTTTTTGTGTATCACAGTGTAATTAAAACTTCCATGTAATGAACAAAATTTCATAAATCAAAAAATTAAAACAGCTAAGCCTTAAAACAATTGACTAAAGTTACAAATGGACATTAAGAAACAAAATTTACATGGAATGGATAAAATGAATGGATAATCAGAAATTAAAACCAAAAAAAAAACTGGAAAGAACATAAAACAAAATAGAGAAAAAAACGAATCAACTGAAAGCAAACAACTACCACCATACAAAACATTAACTCTCCGCAGCTGCGGCAGTCCAGCAACATTTGCGACCAGGCGGCGCACAGTGAAGCCTTTTGACTTTTTTCGTTGCAAATATCATAACTTTTGAAGTAATAAAGATATTAAAAAATTTTAAAAAGCATTTCAAAGGAAACTCCTTTAGCTTTAATATACATGATTTGTACGGTCATAGGTTAAGCGCGGCACTGTGCACAGTGTCTGCTTTCGACTATTATTACAAACATCATAACTTTTAAGGTAAGAAAGATATTTTAATAAAAATGAGTATCATTATTGGCCATAGCTTTGTGGAGGCACTATGCACAGTGGTTTTTTTGTTGAAAAAATCATAATTTTTTAAGTTACCAAGAAATTTGTAATGGGGAAAAAACACTTGATTTTTCAATCTTTTAGGATCAAAATAAGTGCTCCCTTATTGTGATAGGCATTGGACACGATGACATCTTTGACGTTTCTTGTCGCAAAAATCATATATTTTGAAGTAATGATATTTTTAAAATTTCTCAAACATTTTAAATACAACTTTTTGTGCTTTAAATGACATTCTCATAGGTAAGTCTAGAAAAAAAATGCTACTCTAATATAACATGTTATATTAATGTAACTCTTTTTATTTATATTACAGATACAAATTATTGAAATATTTTTAATGCTAAGGTTAGCTTATAATATTATTTTATAGTATGATATATTATAATATGATATTGAGTTATTTTTATTAATTTTTTTAATAGTTAGTTTTCTTCAAAATAGTCATTAACATTTTGATCGATTTGTAATAGACTTAACATATCGGAGCTATAATTATATTCTTCCAAATCCTTTCGAGATCTTACATGTCTCCGCGATGAAATCAGTGGGTCTGAAGAGGCCGCCAACATATTAAAAAGATCCTCATTCTGTCTAATCCGTGAAATTTTGCAAGTATTCGCATATCTAAAGTGCTTGTAATCTTTGTTTTTGCATTCCTGGGCGTCTTCTGATAACTCTCCAATTGGTAAGTAATGATATTCAATTAAATATTGGCCATGAGCCAAAGTCTTATGGACCGTAGGAGTAAGTTTCTTCTCAGGGTACTTTTGAGCCAAAAGCTGGGCAGTTTTTGATGCATAATCCTGAAACTCTGGGCCATTTACCATTTCTCTAGAGTTTATAACATTTAGAATAACTGTCAACCTTTTTATAATATGGTTGTCGACACCAGTAATTTGGGCTGTTACCTCCTCATTTTCAAAAAACGATCTGGACATGTTACCATCGTTAGTATTTCCATATCCCTGCTTTGGGCAGTTTTTTTTTAATCCAAGGTTCTTAAGAAATTCATTTTGTATAATATTTTTTCGAGCAGTTAGTTTTTCTTTTGGTGTTGCATTCTCATGAAAATTTTCTCTTTCTCTCGGAATTGTATACGCTAATTTTAAAATAAACTCCATGCACCTAACTCTGGCATGTAACGGAGAAATTCCATATTCATAGATTTGCTCATCACTTGAATCATTAAAATTTTGAAAGTCCTCCTGTGACTTTTTGCAAATTGCATACTTCAAAGTTGAATAAGTATCTGTTATTACATTTAAGACTTTCCCATCAATCATTGTAAGACAAAATTCATAATTAATGAAAACCTTTTTTCCATTCTTCATTTCAATAACAAAAGGCTTTAGTTCGGAAATTTGCTGTTTTGTATCGTTTACTGTAGACTTGATTATTTCTGAAGACTCCTTTGCATATTTAAAAAATATGGGACGGCAAAAATGGACTCTTTCTTTTTCAGGAAAACTTTGAACTAAGCGTTTAGATGTATGATCCATTAAGTCTTGCAGTTCAACTTCTGCTAATACTTCAGTAACTTTTACATTAGATGGTACTGCTTCTTTTTTTGGCAGAGGTAACCTTTTTATATCCAGGAAGAACATTCATTCACATTATGATTCTTTAAAGAGCTTTGTAAAATATTATATTTCTCCTTTGACTATCCCAAGTCGCTAAGGCTTCTTCTATGCTATACTTTGTGGGTAATGCATTCGGAGGAGTTGGAATACTTTCTTTAATCCTTCGTAGTCGATCTGGGCTGGCAAGCTCCACAGCTTTTGTAATATCAGACCTTGATTTATCTTTATCTTTTACGTACTTAAGACATACTGCTTCTGACAGATTCGATGTAGATATATCCTGTAGCATTTTGAAGTTTACGTTTTTTTGTGTACTCCGAACACTCGTTTATAATTTTAGCAGGCCTTCCTTTTCTGCTGTCCAAGGATGTATGCGGTTCTTTGATGTTTTCAAAAGTTGTTACTCCATTTAGCCAGTCTGAGTACTTTTCCATAAAGGTTTTTGTCGTACGGTTTGAGGCAAGCCATTTTCTACGAATATCCAAGAAAACGAAGTGAATTTTGTTTTTAACATCATTTTCGTGGTATCCTGGTAAACCGTGCAATTTTTCCACAATACCCAAATTAAATACATTTTCATTATGTGATTTTCTAAATAACTCGAACAATTCCGAATTTTGAAATGACATTATGAGTTCTGGTACTGATCACTACTTTTGCAAAGTAAAACCTAAAATGATTGCATTACACAATTGCAGATTAATTTATACCCAAAAATAAAAAGGTTCAAACTACCTGATTTGCGAAACATAAATCTAGGCCACAATTAACTGGATTATATACAACTGCAGTTTTTATTTTACTTAGTCCTGATTCACGCACATCAGGTTTACCTGATCAGTTTTTGTTCAATTTTCTTTTGAACCTGCATTTGCGTTCATACACACCGTCAAGTCAAGTCATCAAGTCTCATCAAATAGAGTATTACGAATAACAAAACAAAACGAAAAAACAAACTTGACTGGTACGGTCAAGTATGTGCCCCTTTCCATTCTCTTTTCCTATCTCTCATAAAAACCCAAGACTTGACGACTCAGACCTGACGTGTGTGAATCAGGACTTAGTATAAAAACCAAGTTTTAAAACTACCTGCCTATTTTCATAATGTGTTCTTAAATTTAAATAAATAAACAAATTGTAATAATTATGCCTACCTGATTGACACAGCAAAATATTGTTTATCATTTATATGGGATTCATACTATGACTTTTTATGGTGACTTTGAAAGACTTTATTGACGAATGGTGTACAAAGGCTATCAATTTAAAAGAGAATTAAAGAAAAATGTAGGGAAAAAGTCACTGCTAAAATTTCGTATTAACGAAAAGTAACAAGTGATGCAGTGAAAACAATTTTATAGAGAGAATAATTTCTTTTCATATTTGGAACGCATCTTTGTTACATATATAAAATAATTTTTTAACTTTTAGTAATAAAATACATTTTATAACATAAAGTACAAGTTATTTTTCTCTTATTTTTGTAAAAAAAGAAAACCAAGATTTGATCTTTCTATACGATTATATATATTTCAATGAAATAAGGCTACATACATATTTATAAGTAGGCACATATGCATACATTAACAAAAATATGTCAATCAGTTCCACTTATATTTACATTTTTGTGCTGTAAGATAACATAAAATATAAAAAAAATTAAAATTTTGGTAGCTTTTTTCCTTATTTGGAAATTTTTTTTTAATTTTGGTTGCAAAAATATCTTGGCTGTGGCAGCGCTGGCTATAAGATTGTAACATCTTTCTTCAAATTTCAAGAAAACCTGTAATTTTTTGTGGCCCAATTTAGCTTAATTATTTAAAGTACTGTGTAGTAAATATGCTAAGAAAATATGGCCGTGACCATTTTTGCCCATTTTTAGATTTTCTCTATTCTATTTGTAAAAAGTACCTAAATGTAGGGTGTCTGAAAAACGGCAACTGCCGAAAAAGTAGGTTATCTGGTGGAAATTTTCTTACTTTTTTTAATAAACAATAAATATACCTTTAAAACAATACCAAATAATAAAACTTTAAAAAAAAAATTAAACCGACTTCAAAAATAAGCACTTAAAAGCAACCAATAATATAGATCTAGTTAAATAAAAGATTTTTATATATGTTACCTACAGTGCCGTTTGAAGTTGGTGCCAGCAACATTGGTAACTAAGCAGATACATATGTACATAAAAATTACTTGCAGTTTTTTTACCGGGCATGTTCTTATGTGCTTAGTACCAGTATTACTGGCACCAACTTCAAACGGCACTGTAGGTAACATATATAAAAATCTTTTATTTAACTAGATCTATATTATTTGTTGCTTTTTAGTGCTTATTTTTGAAGTCGGTTTAATTTTTTTTTTTTAAGTTTTATTTTTACCTGTTTAGTGAATACTTTTAAACTCTGGTCAATTCAAAAAAAATTTATTTGTAAGTATCTTTCTTTATTTGGAAATATGGTCCAGTTTCGTAAAAATCGATGAAGTAAAAGCACGTGAAATTAAGTGTTAAATTTTATGGGGCGTGGCTACGCCCCTTTTTTTAAAACAAGATTGTGTATTTTTAAGAGTTCAAGGTGTGTGCTAAGTTTCGTAAAAATCGGTTAAGTAGAACCACGTGTAATGTTATAATACATTTTAATGGGCGTAGCCCCACCCATTTTTTCAACTTAAAAATTTTGTAATTACAAAAACCAAAGATGTTTGCTAGGTTTCCCAGCAATCAAATGAGTAGAAGATTACAAAATCAAATTTAAAAAATTGTAGGCGTAACCCCGCCTACTTTTTTTAACGCAATTTTTTGGCTTTATTAAAGCTTAGGGTGTGTGCCAAGTTTCGTCAATATTGGTTAAATACAAGCACATGAAATATTATACTAAAGTTTAATAGGCGTGCCCCGCCCACTTTTTTAACGCAATTTTGTGCCTTGATTAAAGTTTAGGGTGTGTGCCAAGTTTCGTAAAAATCGGTGAAATAGAACCCTGTGAAATATAATATAAAATTTTAATGGGCGTAATCCCGCCCATTTTTTTAACTCAAGAATTTTTTAATTACAAGAACCAAAGATGTTTGCTAGGTTTCGCAGCAATCAAATAAGTAGAAGATCAATAAATTAAATTTAAAAAATTGTGGGCGTGACCCCGCCAACTTTTTTTCAAATGGGACCAATGGGAAGCTATACCCTCTCAGACAACAAAAAAATTTTTACAATCGGTCTAAAATGCACCGAGTTATGGACCTACACACCTAAAAAAAAAAAAAAAAAAAAAATAGTGACGAATTGTTAACCTCCTTCTTTTTTTGAAGTCGGTTAAAAAGTAGTGATCACATGGCAATATTTCTGACTTTTCAATTCTAAAATGGTTTTTATACCCTTTACCAAAAAAATGGTAAAAGGGTATATATAGGTTTGTCATTCCGTTTGTAATTTCTATAATATCAATAAGCGACCCATAAAATATATATATTCTGGATCCTTATGCATATGGAAGACGAATAAGCGATGTCCGTCTGTCTGTACGTGAAATCGGCTTTCCAAAGCTCCCAGAAGAGCTAGAGCCTTCGTTCTTGGACTGGTGTGTCAGAAATTTTCCAAAATAGATTGGTATTGCAATTCAGCAAAATTTTTATTTTTTTTAATAAATGTGCATATTTTCCACTTCAGTACGACTAAAATTGGAATTTCAAATTAAAAAAATATAAAAAATTAAAAAGACGTTTCCAGGGTTGGAAAACTTTAACTTTTTGTGTTATGTAAAATTAACTACATGTGTCTAAAACTATGTCTGTCACAGGGTATTTTCTCGAGAACCGTAAGAGCTACAGACCTGAAATTTGGACACAGTGTGAAGACCTTTGGCCGCTACAACATGAGAATACATGAGAATTAAAGGGTGTTCCAAAACGAACTACGAAAAGTGTTAAAATCCCATGTATTATACATACAATTGTTTGTATGTATGTATATACACCTGAAATTTGTAAGGTTAGTGTATTTTTATACAGACTACAAAAATTAACACTAAAATTTCAAAAAATTTAAATTAAAGGGTGTTCATCAGTTAATGCAATTTTGACTATGCAATTTTGACAACTTGCTGTATCTTGGAAACCGTAAGAGCAAACTCTTGAAGTTTTCAAAAACGGTAAAACTTAAAAATCAAAAAATTATAAAATCGCCAAACCGAAAAAAATCGCCAAAAACAAAAAAAGAAGCGCGAAACCGAAAAAAGCACCAAATTACAAAACAATTTCTTAGACTAAAATAAATCGCGAATAACCGGAAAAACTGCCAAAATAAAAATAAATTCAGTAAAGTGCGACTCTGACTCGCGCACGAAGGGTTCCGTACGTTGGGCTTTGAGCATTTTTTTAATAGTGTTTTTTTACGTTTTTTCAGCTGAAATAATTTTTTTTTATTATTTTTCGCTTTTTTCTTGTTTTGACGATTTTTTAAATTTTGGCGATTTTTTTTCATTTTGGCGATTTTTTTTAGTTTTGACGATTTTTTTATTTTGGCGATTTTTCCGGTTTTCCGCGATTTATTTTCGATTTAGAAATTTTTTTTTAATTTGGTGCTTTTTTTCGTTTTGGCGATTTTTTTTTGATTTTGGCGATTTTTTTTCGGTTTGGCGATTTTATAATTTTGAGATTTTTTTGTTTTACCGTTTTTGAAAATTTCAAGAAGTTTGCTCTTACGGTTTCCAAGATACAGCAAGTTATCAAAATTACATAGTCGAAATTACATTAACTGATGGTACACCCTTTAAATAAAATTTTTTAAATTTTAGTGCTAATTGTTGTAGTCTGTATAAAAATACACTAACTTTACAAATTTCAAGTGCATATACATACATACAATTGTATGTATATTACATGGGATTTTAACATTTTTCGTTGCTCGTTTTGGCACACCCTTTAATTTCCAATTCTTATGTATTTGCTGTTGTAGCGGCCAAGGGTCTACACACACTGTCCAAATTTCAGGTCCGTAGCTCTTACGGTTCTCAAGAAAATACCCTGTGACGGACAGACGGACAGACGGCCAGATGGACAGCGTAGCGAAAACAATAGGGTTCCATTTTCACCTTTGGTGTACGGAACCCTAAAAATGGCCAAAATGAAAGAAAATCACCAAAATGAAAAAAAACCCCAAAATGAAAAAAATTTGCCAAAATGGAAAAAATCGCCAGAACGGAAAAAATCGCAAAAAACAGAAAAAAATCGCCAAAATGAAAACAAACCCAAAAACAGGAGAAAATCGCCAAAATGAAAAAAAAATCGCCAAATTAAAAAATTCTCCAAAATAAAAAAAAGCCCAAAAAACAGAAAAAAAATCGCCAAAATAAAAAAAACCCCAAAACAGGAAAAAATCGCCAAATGAAAAAAAATCGCCAAAATTAAAAAAATCTCCAAAATGAAAAAAAAGCCCCAAAAACAGAAAAAAATCGCCAAAATGAAACAAACCCCAAAACAGGAAAAAATAGCCAAAAAGGAAAAAAATCTCCAAAATGAAAAAAAGTCCCAAAAACAGAATAAAATCGCAAAAAATTTAAAAAAAAAATCGCCAAAATGAAAAAAAAACGCCAAAATAAAAAACCCCCAAAAACAGAAAAAAATCGCCAAAATAAAATAAACCGAAAAAAAACAGAAAAAAATCGCCAGAATTTGAAAACAGCGACAAAACTGAAATAAAATTCAAAAAAGCAAAAAATGCTCAGAACCGAATGTACGGAACCTTTCGTGTGCGAGTCAAAGTCGCACTTTACTGAATTTTTTAATATTAAAGGAATTAAATGAAACTAAGTTTTTTCTTATTTCGGTTTTGCTTCGTTCGCTAAACATATTTAATGTATTTTTTAAAAAACTAGATTGGTATCAATAATCAGACAAAATTATGACTCCAGGGTTGGAAAACTTACATTTTTTGTGTTATGTAAAATTAAATAGATCTAAATAATTAATTTTTCCTTTATAAATTAAATATATTTTATGCTTCTGAAAGAAAAAATTGGCCTATAATGTTATAAAAATGAAAACCAAGGCTCCAGAGATGGAAGCTTTGAACTTTTTTTGATAATAGAGTAACTAAATAAAACTAAGTTTTTTCTTATTTCGGTTTTGCTTTGTTCACTTAACATATTTTATGTATTTTTTAAAGAACTAGATTGGTATAAGGAATTAGAAAAATCCTAAATTATGATTACAGGTTTGGAAAACTCACCCTTTTTGTAAAATTAAATAGGTCTAAAAATTTTTGTCTTTTCCATTATAACTTGAATATATTTTATGCTTCTGAAAGAAAAGTTTGGCGTATAAAATTTGAAAAATTAAAATTACAGCTCCAAAGATGGAGACATTGAACTTTTTTGATATTAAAGTAGCTAAATAAAATTATTATTTTTATTTGTTTGTTTACTCAACACACTTTATTAATTTTTTAAATCACAAAAATCTAAAAGGTTGATTCCCGGGTTGGTAAATTTATTGTTTTTTTACAAAACTAACTGGGTCAAGTTAGTTTTTTCTTTTTGCTTACAAGTTTTATATACTTTATGACTTAGAATGAAATAGTTTGGCATAGAAATTAGAAAAATAAAAACGTTGCTGCAGAGCTGGAAAACTTAAACTTTACAACAAATATGGTTTCAGGTTGGAGATTGAAAAAAGTTTCGGTAAAAAAGAACCAAAAATATATTTTTTTTTTGCATTTAAACATATATTATGTTTTAGGAAAATCATTAATCAAGATTTTTATACATGTTTATTTTTTATGGATATCTAATTGAAGTATAAACGAAGGTTTGTGTTTATTGTGCTCTCAGCACAATAACTATTAATTTTTAGTAAATGGAGATAAAACTAAAATTTATCGCTAAAGATAAATTAAAGGACATGTTCCGTTTCATTTTCCTGATACCTTTTCTTTCTGAGAACAAATTTAAAAAAAAATTCTGTAGGAATAAAACGTTTAAATAAAATATTCAACTGTTGCTAATATAATAAAATAATTGAATCAAATTCTTTAATCGAAAATACTGAAAGGTCACTTATTATTAATTGCTTTAGTGAAAAAATAAATAAATTTTTTCACAAAATAAATATGTATGTATGTGTCTGTATATAATATATATGTACGTACGTTGGTAAAGGGTATATAAGATTCGGCACAGCCGAATATAACACTCTTACTTGTTTTTTCTCAAAATCACATTTATTTGGACTTTCTAAAAAACTGTCGACTTTAAGCAGCTCAATCAGCTATAATTCTTATCCAATTAAGAAAAACGTTTTTGAATTCTGTTCATTCATTTTACAAAATGTTGTCATCAAATTTTGTATTTTTGCCACGGTTTTTGGGAAAAGGCGCCACAGTGCGGCGTACACAAATACAGCAATCGGCAACATGCAGCCAGCAACAAACACTTGGCAGCGGCTCACCTTTTGCATAAGAGAATCAATTCGTCAATTATAATAGTAACTACACATTATACATATATTTTTCTATATTATAACAATTTATTTGACCTTTTTTTTTAATTACATATAAATTTTATTTAAGCTATATGGCTTTTGTAATAAATTTACAATTTTATTTATTTTTATCGATATTTCGCTTCATTTTTGTGTAGCTTCTTCAGGAAATAAAATTATTCTAAATTTACTAATACATAGAAATATAAATGAAAAATATTTGTCAAAATTGAAAAAATACAAAAGTTCAAAAAGCTTTTTACATACAAAAAGATATTTAAAAGAATTAAAAATATTAAAACAAATGCATATGTCCATAATTATAATTATCAATTAAATATATATATATATATATATATATATATATATATATATATATATATATATGTGTACTAGGCAAGTTAAGGACCGATTGTCAGGCTACCATAACTTTTGGGGACATTTGGGAATTATGCGGACAGTCCTCATAAGCTTGTGTGTGTTGCGTTCCATTTGGGGACATTTCCCATTGAGGACATTCATATAAATTTTTCTTTTCTTGTTGGTAGAGTTGCCAAGCATACCTTAAAAATTTCTTTTATGGTGGTGCAAGCGTAGCCGCGGCGGCTAACGTCGTTGCAAATATTCGACTTTAATGGCGATTAGAAATGAGTGGCATCGGGAAAAATTTATATTGAAATAAGAAAAACGAAATGTTGCATACGAGATTCTGCTATTTTATAGAAAAAATATGAATATGAATATTTTTTGGGACGCGTCCCTGTGTATATACAAAGAATTTCAGGAAACCATTATTTGGCTCAATATTGAATGTAAGTATAATTTCAGTTGGAAAATTACAAGAAATATATGCATATATTTAATTTTCTAGTTTCAGAAAGTTGGCATATTTTTTTCTGGGAAAACTGAAAACTTTAAGTATACATGGATTATGCAAACTGATGGTAATTTTTTAAATATTTGCGTATTTTTCAGGAGTTTAAGATGCATTGAAGGATGTCCATCTGGTGAGAAGCTGCACATCTTCTGCATCCGGTAATTCGTGAAATTTGCTAAAGCCAATATGTACATATTTGTGCCCATTATGCCAAAGTCGTTCATCAGGCTGCTGCTTTTGATTTAGGCGGTGGCAGCAGTCAGGTCACTTTTGCACCCACTGGTCCCAAACAAGTACCAGTATATGATAAATACATGCACGAAGTTAACACCTTGCATAAAAAAATCAATGTCTGTACAAATTCGTATTTGGCTTTGGGGTCGACGGCTGCCAGACATGCAATTTTCTCAAGAGATCATGGCTATGTAGAGACATATATTGACTCTATCTGTGTTAATCACATTATAACAAATATAACCTTTACTTATGACAATGTGGTTTATGAAATATCCGGAAAAGATCATGCTAAATCTACACAAGAAAATCCAATAGTAGATTTTGAAAGTTGTTTGGATTTGGTCAAAAGTAAAGTTATATCTTTGGTTAAACTAATCCATTTACTCTAAAACAGCATACCAAAGCAGCATTTAGTTCTTATTTTGAGAGAGCTACGGAGTCGGGTCTCATCGATCTATTTGCGGGTGGTGAAATTACCGTTGGGGCTTTCCGTAAAAAAGCTCAAGAATTTTGCGCTATACCTAACAACGCGCAGCCATTTATGTGTTTTGATCTGACATACACATCGGTGCTATTGCATGAAGGTTTTGCCTTGTTTTTGGTAAACATATTTCAGTTATAATAAATTTTACAACTTCTTTATTTCCCTAACAGTTGTACAAAAAAATTGATGGTAATAAAATTTCTTGGGCTTTAGGCTGTGTGTACAACGTTTTAACTAGTAATGATAAATATAATTCTTAAAGTATTTTACATGCTTTAGTTTTGTAATGTTTTGCAAATTTCATAATAGTGCCTTAGATTGTTAGCCTTTTCACAAGTTTTATTTTAAATTTTTATCACTTAATCCTTAAAACAATATAAATTCGTTAAAAACTCTTGCATTATTAATAAAAACTATGTTGTATATAATTTATAATGTTTCAGTTCAACAAATTGTGTTATTAAATATACACATAATTCAATCAATAAAAAAATTTTAAATTAAAAAACCATGTTTTTTTCTACATATATATGAAAGTAAAAATTTAGTTCTTGTAAAAAAGTATTCTATAGGGTATGCTCTGTATTCCACGTGAAATTAAAAGGTGTGGAATTGTCATAGAATTGTTGTTACAAATACATATTTCCAGCAACAATTCTATAGCAATTCTACACCTTTTAATTTCACGTTGAATACAGAACATACCCGTATAAGTATTTTTTCAAAAATTTCTTTTTTATTCAAACGACAAATATCTTGCAAGATAGATTAAAAGAAAATTTAAAGGAAATAAAGCTTTGTTTTAGGGTATTGACCAGCACTTATGAAATTTAACTTACCTAACAACAATCTGTCAATATGCATTCAGCAAAATAAAAATAATATCATTAGAAAATTTAATGTACATATTTTAATTTTATTTTCTGTAATAAATTTATAAATAATTAAAAAAATCTGTTCTTCACTGTTTACTTAAATTGTTAAATGCAAAAATAATAAAGCTAACATTTTATTACAATAAAGTTGTAAAAAACAAATTATTTTCTTAAGTAAATCTACATAAAAACAACTTTTAATAAAAAAAGATATTGAAGAATAAATAATTTAATAAACTTGAGTGTAGTTCACAAATAGTTGAATGACTTTTTTTTAGATAAAAAACAAAGATAGGTAAAGTAAAATAAGTTATCAAGTTTTATTTTGCTTTATTAGCTGGGTAAAGCTTTCGACTTTTTATATATGTATGAATATATAATCAAAACCATTTCAGTATATTTACTGTAATAACAGTAGTTTCCGGTGGAGTTTTTCAAAGCACCAAAACATTCCGCCAAAGCTCCATATACAAAGGCCCTTTTTGCTGTAAATATATTTAAAAACCGCAATTGCTAGTTATTATAAAATACATTTACACAAATTTTTGCTTACGTACCAACTTAGATGCGATAATTGGGTATACACATCCAAAATACATGGAGAATTTTGCGGGTTCCATAGCATGACCCAATAATGGCAGCAAATTACCAGCACCTTCGACAATGGTTTCATCATATTCACTTTCGTCGGCATTGCCGCCAGCAGGCTCATCAAACTTCATCGGGCAGAGCATTGTGTTTCAATTCCTTCAAAATATACTAGGAGAAACTTTCAAGTGCAACAAGCACAAGGGAAACCTCTTCATCGTAAAGCACAATTTGGGAATTAGTATGGTAATGGTAATTTCCAACACATTTTATGTCATTCTGCTTCTGCAAGGCAATGATGAATGTCGACAAGGCATCGATGAAAACTTTACGAATATCTTCCTGGGGATGATCAATGGTAACATTCTTGTAAGACTCACCAAGATATGCAATAAAAGCAACTCCGGCAAGTTGACCGAATTCGTTAAGGGCCAATAGAGACTCCTCATTCTCATCCAGATGAAGTTTTCTGCACTGTAACCAGCAATATTGCCATTGAAAGAGGCAACACTTAATGAATACTCACAAATTTTTATTTAAATTTAGTTTTGCTTCAAACACATTAAATTTACATTTGATATAACTTTTTCAATAATTTTTGCTTATTCACATCATTCACATTCTAATAATTTTGTTTATTTTGTTTATGAATTCGTAATACTTTTTTGCAAGCAGGGCTGCCAGATAAAGTTAACGTAATTTTATACTCGAAAAATCGTCAGAAAAATCGGACAAATCAAAATGTAGTTTTTAACGTGTATACTAGGTCGGTTTAATTTGTATGGAAGAAGAAAAATTAAATTAAAATTAAATTAATTGTTTGGCTATTACTTGCTTTATTTAAAGACATTGGGCCGTATGCAAAAAAATATTTTACTTGAGCTTTAAAGTTCATAGTAGTTACCAAGCACTTTAAGGCTAACATTGCTTTGTTAAGAAATTGTATGCAAAAAACAACTTTAATTATTTTGTAATTTACTGGTAACACCACCGTGTTCAACAACCACTTCACGGCTTATGATGTACAACATCGAATACAAATTAATTCGAGTATTCAAATAATTTTTTATTTTATTAAATAAATTTTTATTATCTTGAAGTAAAGCAACCTAATTTAAAAAGTATGAGCTTCTGACATGGAAAGAAAACAGATAAACATTTTTATGAAGTAATAGTAAAAATAATATAATGAACAAAGAAAAATTATGGCAATATATTTTATTCGAATGAAATGAGTATTTGATTATCCAGATTTTTTCCATTCGTTTTGACTGTATGTACATCACTAAAACATTTTTGTATAATTGAATTTATTTTAATTTTTTTATGGATTTTGCTATGTATTTCGAATCAGTTGGATAATTTGGTGATGTTTTCCATAATATAACAGAAATAATAAATTTAAGATAAGAGCTAACACTTCTAGCTTCATTTTTAGATGTATCATGAATCAATATGTGCTATATTAACAAAAATATTTGAAGAACAAACTACACATTTTGGAAATATCAACTTAAAGGACCCTTAACAAATGTAGGTGCCTATTTTAGAATTTTGATATAATAATTTTTTTAGAATACAACTTTACTTAACATTGCTTGGCAAAGCTTTGTTAACTTTTTTTGCATACGACCCATTGGGTCTAATGTATAAAAACTGATCTTTAACTTAAGTTAAGTCTTCTGAGTACAATGTCAAGCAATGAGCACAAGTATACCACCTAGAGCTACAGTAAATATATGTATGCATACAAAATGTATCTTTTGCTCAAAACTTTTTAGTCGAAACAAATACTCAGGTTTTATGCATTAGACCCATAGACTTTAATGATAAAAATGGGGAGCCAAATATTATGTATAAATTAAAGGTAGCTCGCAAAAAATTAAAAGCGGGAAGTACGTACTTGTGAGAAAGAATAATGATGCGAATTTAGTAGCATTTAATTCAGAACATACATTTTTCTATTTGAAAATATTTCAATTTTAAAAAAATGTTTTTCTAAAAGAGATGAAATACTTTTTATTGATTTTAGACACGTAAATTTATTAGAGAATTTTCTCCGAATTTCGTGTAGATTATGTATTTTTTGCAAAAAAAAAAAATTACCCGCCCTAATGTGTACATTTGTTTTATTTTTAATGTTATTGGGAAATTTAAACCATTCCCCCCTTTTAACCCCTTATAACTCTTTTCCTCTCACTGGTAAAATTATGAACAATATTTCCAAGTTATATCCAAGTTTTGGTCTCATTTCTTTGATGGCCGAAAGGTTTTATACGAACTTGGCTTTTTTTACATTTATGTTTTCTTGAGAATATCAATTTTCTCAGATATCAATATAAAATAAAGAGTGGACAAAATTACACCAACATATTATAAAAGGTAAGTAATACATGAATTGTAAAGTCGATTTTTCATAAAAAACTGAAATATTTGGACTTTAAAAAAAAATCGTCAACTTTTAAGAAAAAATCATCATTTCGTCGGTTGGTTTTTGGTTTGCGGCACAGTATATTCAAAATACATTATGTCTGCAGCAAACTCGAAACCAACCAACGATTTTGCTATTTTCGGTACCAAAATCGTCAAAATTACGATAAATCGTCAAATATGGCAGCCGTGTTTGCAAGTTAAACAAGCTGTGTTGCCGTATAGCACAAATTATGACTCTTTTACACATGCGTTTCTCATCGGACATGTTTTAAATTTTCACAAAAATATCCACATAAGAGTATACATTATAATATTAATTTTATTAGGATCTAAGCAGAAATAATGTAGTTTTGATAGTCTAAATTACTTGGTGGTTACACGATCAAGTTAATTCTTTCAATTTCAATACTGCTGCCCTTTTTCACTAATATTTTTATGAACACAATATTATCGAGAAAATGTTGCTAATAATTAACCTTATCGTAGTTGACGTTTTTCGACTTTGATAGCAAATATGTACATGTAAACATGTGCATTTTATAAAAAAAAATGGCACACGAAATGCTGAGACTGGATTATGTGGCTTTAACAAACATCACGTAATTAGCCAAACCAAATTAGCTCAAATTTGGAAAGACTCGTACTCGTACTCCTTTGGTGCTCGACTCGCGAGCACAATTTTTAGTAACTCGCTCGCTTTAAAATTTGTACTCACGAGTTTTATTTTAAAACTCGTAAGCACAAATTTTAAAAGAGTGCAAAACGAGCATAAACGAATTGAAAACGGGTAGTTATTACAAAAAATATTTTTTTGTTTATTCGAATATGTATATGTGGCAGGGTAGGAAAAAATTCTGCTCGCAAATGCTATATTATTTTTTTCGTTCGTTTTCAAATTTGTTGTTGAATCTTATTTTATAATTCTTAAGAACGAATGCAAAAGAGTAATTCTTATAAAATTTAAGTTAGGCTGCAAATTGAGTTCTTTTTGACATATCATCGCCTAGCTCAAACCACTATAGCTATAAATCTCAATTTTGGTGTGGGAAGAGGAATCTCTTCCGATGCATAAATCCACTAAGAAGGGATTTTTTAAAAATTGACCGCGAAGGGGTAAAATAGGTATCTTTATACCTCGGAAACTACATTAGATAGACTAAAAATTCAAAAATCATAAGAATGCTGGCAAAACGCAAGCTGACATATCTTTGGTACTTTTTTTAATATGTGTACTTTTAGGGGTTAAAAGGGGGTAAAAACTGAATTTGGTACCTTTTTTGCATTTGACATATCTTTTAAATTATTGAACGTAGCATTGGCATTAAAGAGTTAAAAAAGTACTTTTTACAAAAAGATACCTTTTTGGGAAAAGTACTTTTTAGAAAAAGGTGATTTTTGAAAAACTTACTTTTAAAAAAAAGGTACTTTTTGGAAAAAAGTACTTTTTAGAAAAAGATACCTTTTAGGAAAAGTACTTTTGAGAAAAAGGTGGTTTTTGGAAAAAGTACTTTTTAGAAAAAGGGATTTTTTGGAAAAAGTACTTTTTAAAAAAAGTTACTTTTGGGAAAAGTACTTTTTAGAAAAAGATACCTTTTAGAAAAAGTACGTTTTAGAAAAAGGTGGTTTTTGGGAAAAGTACTTATTAGAAAAAGATACCTTTTGAGGAAAATACTTTTTAGGAAAAGGTGGTTTTTAGGAAAGTACTTTTTCGAAAAACGGGCTTTTTGGAAAAATTACTTTTTAGAAAAAGTACTTCTTGGGAAAAGTATTTTTTTGAAATAGTATTTTTTAGAAATACGTAGTTTTTGGAAAAAGTATTTTTTAGAAAAAGGTACTTTTAAGAAAATGGTCCATTTTTCAGAAAAAGGTCCTTTTTTTAAAAAAGTAGCTTTAGGAAAAAGCACTTTTTAGAAAGAGGTACTTTTAAGGAAAAGTACCTTTTAGACAAATGTACTTTTTGGAAAAAGTTCTTTTTAGAAAAAGGTACTTCTTTGGAGAAGTATTTTTTAGAAAAATTTACTTTTTGAAAAAAGTACTTTTTGGAAAATGGTACTTTTTGGGAAAAGTACTTTTTAGAAAAAAAATACTTTTTGGGAAAAGTATTTTTTAGAAAAAGGCACTTTTTGAGAAAAGTACTTATAGAAAAAGTTTCTTCTTGGGAAAAGAAAGATACCTTTTAAAAAAATACTTTTCAGAAAAATGTGCTTTTTGGGAAAGTACTTTTTAGAAAAACGTGCTTTTTGAAAAACGTACTTTTGGAAAAAGGTACTTTTTGGAAAAAGTTTTTTTTGGGAACAGTATTTTTTAGAAAAAGTGTTTTTTAGAAAAATATACTTATTGGAAAAAGTATTTTTTAGAAAATGGTACTTTTTGGAAAAAGTAGTTTTAAGAAAAAGTACTTTAAAAAAAGAGGGAAAAGTACTTTTTAAACAAAGTACTTCTTAGAAAAATGTATTTTTTGGTAAAAGTACTTTTAAGAAAAAAAGGTACTTTTTGGAAAAAGTGTGTTTAAGAAAAATTTCCTTTTTCGAAAAAGTAGCTATTAAAAAGGATTTTTTAGATAAAGGTAATTTTTAAGAAAATGGTCCATTTTTTAGAAAAAGGTCCTTTTTTTTTGAAAAAGTAGCTTTAAGAAAAAGCACTTTTTAGAAAGAGGTACTTTTAAGGAAAAGTACTTTTTAGACAAATGTACTGTTTGTAAATATTTACCATTTTCTTCAGGCTCAAGGTCATACCATTTATTTAAATAAAACTCTTTTTTGTTTTATTAAATATGTGTTCTGTTGTTAATCTTGTAGATTTTTGTTAAGTATAACGATAAAGTATATGAACAACTAAAAGGAATGCCAATTGGGCTCCCCAGCATCGCCGGTAATAGCAGACATAGTCATGGAAGAACTTTTGGACACTACAATGGCAAATTTAGATTGCAAACCAAGATTTATGAGTAAATACGTCGATGATTTATTTTGCATTACTAATAAAAACAATGTAGAAAATACACTTGAAAGCCTAAACAGTTTCCACAGACACATAAAGTTTACGAAGGAGCTAGAACAGGATGAAAGGTTGCCATATTTAGATGCACTGATAATACGGAAACATAACACAATTACAATAGATTGGTACCAAAAACCAACTGCCTCAGGACGCATCATCAATTTTTTCTCAAATCATCCTAAACACGTTAAAATCAACACAGCACAAAACTTCGCGAAAAGAGTGCTACTTATCAGTGATACACTATACCATAAAGAAAATATCAAAAGGATAAGGAAAATATTACAAAAAAATAGTTTTTCGTTTACCATGGCAGAATATATAATAAAATACGCTATAAAAAATCTCAATAAAGAACCGGTTAAAAAAATCGCAAAAATTTTTAAATCAATGACTCATGTTCCTGGGTTTTCTGATAGAATTACCTACTCAGATATATTCGACAGACAAAATGTTAATATTGCTCTTGGCACTGATAACACTCTCAATATGTTGTTTTCGAATACAAAAACAGAGGTAGATACATTAGACAAATCGAATGTTATATACAAAATACCTTGTAACGGAGATGGGCTTAACACATGTAATAAAATATATGTAGGAACGACGAAATCTAAACTACGAACAAGATTAGCAGCACACAAGTCTGACTACAAAACACGTAAGGGCACAACAGAACAAAAAACAGCGTTAGCAGCCCACTGTGCAAGTAGTGGTCACTCTCCCAATATCAGTAACGCGGCAATATTACAACAAGAAAACAATTACAAAAAAAGATATACAATTGAGATGCTATATATAATTAACACACCCACGAACATACGAATGAACTACAAGACAGACACAGAAAAGTGCGCGCATGCATATAAACATATATTATCTAGATATAAACAAAAAAGCTTTTAGTATACTTTGAACCTTTATTAAAGTAAGACAATTTTTTGTGCTTTGTTTTTAATGTTTTTGTTTTGTTATTATAATTATTATTTACAAATAATGTTAATATCGGTTTTTTTTTGCATTTGTTGTTTTTTGTAATAGTTTTTTCCTGAAGAAGAGCACCGAAGGTGTTCGAAATATCGAAAGTAAATAAAATAAAAACCTACAAGATTAACAACACAACACATATTTAATAAAACAAAAAAGGAGTTTTATTTAAATAAATGGTATGACCTTGAGCCTGAAGAAAATGGTAAATATTTACGTGTTGGCTGATATAAACCTTTATGTGTGCTTAGAGTTAGCAAGTGCCGATCTTTAGGGTGTACCTCTAGTTGTAAATAAGCTTTTGAAAAGTCGATCTTAGAAAATTTTTCGCCACCCACCATTTTGCTGAACAATTCATCAATGGTTGGCAATGGGTGCTCGTCAACTAGCAGCACGGGATTCAACGTTACTTTATAGTCGCCACATATGCGAACATCACCATCCTTTTTCGGTACCACTACTATAGGCGTTGCCCACTCACTGGTTTCCACCTTTACCAATAGTCCCTCTTCAACTTGTTTTTCTAGATGCTTTTCTACTGCTTCCATCAGCGGAAATGGAACTCTTCAGCCTTTTACAAACTTTGGCGCTGAACCCTGTTTAACATATATGCGTGTTTGCAAATCTTTTATTTTTCCAACTGAGGGGGAAATACATCAGGGTATTTTTTTTTAATCTTCAATACTAAACGATTCTATATTATGTAATCTATCTTAATTTGTGTCAACCACTCTCTGCCACAGAGTGGCTTACGGTCAGAATTCACTATGTATAATTTCATTTGATTTGTTTTGTTTTCGGTTTTTACATTGACATTAACGTAACCCAAACATTTAATAGGCGTTCCACAATAACTCGTTAGATCAATTTCGGATGTATGTAGTTTGGCTTTAGGCACTAACTTTTTTGCATCGTCTACATTTATGATAGATACCGGCAAGCCTGTGTCAATTTTAAATTCGACCCACTTATCATTTATTAAAAATTTATTTAACAATTTTGCACTAGTGGTGTGGATTTTATCACGTTCTTCTATTTTTAGAATTTTTTCAACTGTATTACTTACTCTTTCTTCTATTTGATGTATTTGCTTCTTCTCTTTAAAACACATTTTTCGAAGATGACCTTGCTTTTTGCAAAAATGTCATAATAATACTCATCACCCTGTTAATGCATTACTCTATTTATCATACATTCTCATTCGTAACTTAATATAAATATGATCTTAACAATAAAGGTTAGTTCATACTCAACTACCGTCTTGTTCATTACATGGTGTCAGAATGGCGACGCAGCCTAACGAAACTGAGCAGCAATCATCTGCATTTGTTAAACCTCCGAAACCTTTACAAATAACGGGAAACAATGCATCAACATCATGGAGAAATTGGATACAACAATACAAATGGTTTTCAATTGCAGCACAATTTAATAAAAAATCAGCCGAAATCCAGGTGGCTACACTTATGTCATCCATTGGAGGGGATGCCGTCAACATTTTTAATTCTTTTTCCTTACAACCGAACGAACAAAAAGATATAGCGATAATTCAGCAGAAATTCGAGGAATATTTTGCACCAAAAATAAGTGTTACTTTTGAAAGATATACATTTAATACCTTGTACCAAAATGAGGGAGAAACCTTTGAGGAAGTTTTTACAAAAATAAAAAACCAATAAAAAAAATGTGATTTTGGTAGTATTGAAGATTCTCTGTTGCGCGACAAAATTGTTGTAGGTATTGGAAACGACGCAGTTAGAGAAAAATTACCCCCTGTTTGTGTAAGACGTTTGAGTTAGAAATCTTGGCGTTTTTGTAATAGATTAAAGGAAACTTGTACAACTTTTCTTTAATCTATTACAGAAACGCCAAGATTTTTAACCCAAACGTCTTACACAAACAGGGGGTTACTCTCAGAGGATGATATTAATCTGGAAAGAGCAATAAAAATCTGTAGAGCAAGTGAAATGGCTACACAACAACTCAAAGAGTTGCATAAAAAAGATGATCTAAAAGTAGAAGCATTAAGAAAATATGCAAAACCAAAAAGCTCAAGTACAACAAATAAAAACAATGAGTCATTTTACGATTGCAAACGATGTGGAAAAAATCACGAAATTCAAAATTGCCCAGCATTTAACAGCAAGTGTAAGAACTGTCGACAAAGAGGACACTACGCTAAACTCTGTTATAGAAATAAACGCAATGAAATGAAGCAAGTCAATTCGGTGCAGCAGAATCAAAGTGCCGATTCTGATACCGACAGCGATTTATTTGTTTTAACAATCAAAATGTCAGAAACAAATAAAGACGAAAAAAACAATTGGTATGAAGAAATCATCGTTGATAACAAAAATATTAAATTCAAGCTTGATACAGCAGCACAGTGCAACGTCATTCCAGTAAGTCTGGTAAATCAACATCAATTAACCTTTATGCGACCGGTAAACAATAAATTGATTGCATTTGGTGGAGCAAAAATAGACGTTCGCGGAGAATTAAATTTATTATGCATCGTTCGAAATAAAAAATACAAAATAAAATTTTTAGTAGTTGATGATTTTCCAAGTTTGGAGCCTCTGCTTGGCAAAAATGATTGCGAACGGTTTAATTTAATTCTACGTATTATTGAACTTATAATTGATAATAATATTTTTGATGGCTTGGGAAAAGTAAAAAATTTTGTTTATGATATCGATTTGGTGGACAATCCAACATTTGAACATTATGCTCCGCGGCGAATACCACATGCCATTAAAGACTGTGTGAAAAAAGGTATAGATAACATGGTAAAACTTCAAGTCTTAACAAAAATGGATGAAATAACTCCCGCAGTTTCACCAATGGTTGTAGTTAAACAGAAAGGTAAGATACGCGTATGCATTGACCCTAATGATATAAATAAAAATATTCACAGACGTTATCACCCTTTGAAAATAATTGATGAAATCACTGCAAATATTCAAAGTTCTAAATGGTTTACATTTTTAGATTGTAAAAAAGGATTCTGGCAGATTGAGGTTACTGAGCGTACAAAGAAAATCTTAACAATGGCTACTCCATGGGGCCGTTATTAGCGTTTACCATTTCGTCTAGCATTTGCTCTGGAGATCTATCAACAATTAATGTCTCAATTATTAGAAAACTCGCCTAACACTGAAATATCGATGGATGATATTTTAATTCATGCAGAAACAAAGGAAAAACTTGAGAAACAAACAGAAAAAGTCATAAAAATTTTAGTAGATTCAGGTTTAAAATTGAATAAAGACAAATGTGTTTTTAATGTAAATAAAGTAAAATTTTTAGGACATATTCTGACGTCTCATGGCATAGCTGCTGATTCAGATAAAATTGCTGCAATTAACCAGTTGAAAAAACCAGAAAATCGTACTCAGCTTCAACGGATATTAGGGATGGCTACGTACCTCTGTAAATTTATATCCAATTTATCGGATATAACTTCTCCCCTTCGTGATCTTCTAAAAAAAGATGTTCAATGGTACTGGTCGCCACAACATGATCTGTCGTTTAATAAGCTAAAGAATGCGTTTTCATCAACTCCATTACTTCGATATTACGATCCAAACCTTGATGTTAAACTTGAGGTTGATGCCAGCAAATCAAGCGCAGGTGCAGCTCTTCTACAAAATGAACAACCGGTAGCATATGCTTCAAGAGCTCTATCGAAATCGCAACAAAACTACGCTCAGATTCAAAAAGAAGCAACAGCCATTCGTTTTGCATGTGAGAAGTTTCACGAGTATATTTACGGCAAAATACTAGTAATTGAAACCGACCACAAACCGCTTGAAACGATTTTTAAAAAGCCACTTTACCCGGCATCTCAGAGATTACAAACTATTTTGCTACATATTCTCCCATATACCCCACGCGTAATATACAGAAAAGGAACAGAAATAAAATTGGCTGATACGCTTAGTAGAGACTGCGAAAATAATGAATGGTGCGGCAAAGAACAGAACATCGAAATTCATGTACTTTCAAAGTTTACACCAACAACAAAAGAAAAAATTAAAAATGAAACGTCAAATCACTCTAGCCTAGAAACACTAAAGAAATTTATACTTAATGGATGGCCGTCATCTATAACTGATTTACCAACACAAATTAGAGAGTTTTGGAATTTTCGTGATAAACTCTCACATGATGATGGTATTCTATATAAATCTACTAAAAAGTTAATACCGAAAACCTTACAAAAAAAATAATACATAAAATTCATATTGGGCATTTAGAAATTCAAAGGTGTATCAGTAGAGCACGATCGGTCGTATCGGCCGGTTCCCTCATTACCGTGGGAAATTATAGCTACTGATTTATTTCATTTTAGAAACAATAATTATTTGTTAATCGTCGACAGCTATTCCGGTTTCATGGACTTCGCACGCCTGGAACATTCAACGTCGTACGAAGTAATTCAACAATTAAAAATATGGTTTGCAACACATGGAATTCCCTTGATATTAGAATCTGACAATGGTCCACAATTCTCATCAAAAGAATTTTCTGACTTCACTAAGGCCTGGGACATCCAGCACAAAACATCAAGTCCATACTATCCCAGATCAAATGGATTAGCCGAAAGGTACGTACAAACAGCAAAAGGAATTTTAAAAAAATGCTCAAAAGACAACAGCGACGTTTACATTGCCCTTCTAAACTATAGAAATTCACCAAGATCTGAAGATTTGCAATCACCGAATCAAAGATTAATGAGTAGAATAACACAAAGTACAGTACCAACTTCTAATGAGGTCCTAAATAAATAAATATAAAAATAATTTTGACAAAAACACAAAAAATAATCAATTGATCCAACTAGGTGATAGAGTAAGAGTTCAACGAGGACATCGTAATTGGATAAGCGGAACCATTGAAGATAGCCCCAAGAATATGCCTCGTTCATTGCTGGTAAAGTCAGATGATGGAAAGCTTCTACGAAGAAATTCTATTCACATACAACAGACAAAAGCAAATATACCTATACCACATAATGTTGTAGCACGGACACCCGAAACACCTGAATCTTCAGCACAGATGATGGAATCTAAACCCATATTAACAACACTCATGCCCGTTCCTAAAACATCAAGATATGGCCGACCAATAAAACAGACTGAGTTTTACAAGCCGTAACTTTCCTGAATTCATGTACATACATACTATAAGTATAATCTGCTATAATGAATTTAATTAACTGAATTTCTTTTTATACTTACATATGTTTATTTTTTTAAGCGGGGGATGTCATAATACTCATCACCCTGTTAATGCATTACTCTATTTATCATACATTCTCATTGGCCTTTCACACACGAGAACAATTGTGCTGGCATAACATGCCAGTTTGTAGGTGAGAGAGGCAAAGAGAGGGGTTTCGTGTTTGGCATAATTTTTCAACCAGCTACAACCCCGCATCATCAGCACAAAACCAATACACATATAACTTAAAAAAACAGCAAATATCAAATGCATACAAAAAACACTAACACACACAAAGCTACGTATGCGTATACATTTTTATGTCGGATGAATTAGTCTCGTGTGTTCTTAAAAAAACAAAAATTGTGCGGCATAAAAATTAGTCTCGTGTGTGACAGGCCATACGTAACTTAATATAAATATGATCTTAACAATAAAGGTTAGTTCATACTCAACTACCGTCTTGTTCATTACAATATTTGCAATGATCCGCTAAATGTGTGGTATTGCCACATCGAAAACATTTTTGTTTGCTTTTGCTCAAGTCCGTAACCTTGGATTTTTTTTATTTGCATCATTTCTATTTTTCTCGAACATTTTATTTACCGTTACTCTATCTGGCAATTTCTGTTGTAGCTCCTCCCCTCCTTTTTCAGCTACCTCGTACGTCTTCGCCATATTTATTGCCTCCTCAAATTTTAAAGATTTTCGTTCCAATAATCGATGCTGGATTTTCTTATCTAAAAGGCCAAAAACGAATTGGTTTCTTAAAGCTACCTCCAAATGCGCACCAAAATTACACCCCACTGCCAATCTCCGCAAAGCCACTGCAAATTCAGCGCATGTTTCTTCAGGTTTTTGCTTCCGCAAATTGAACCTGAAATTTTCTAACAATTCGTTAGGCTGAGGGTCATAGTGCTCTTCCAATACTTTACACATTTCGTTGTACTGCATTTCTTCAGGTATTTTTGCAAGCACTTTATCGCACAGCATATTATAGGTAGGTGTACCAATAAAATGAAGCAGCAGCCTCTGATGCTTTTCTGCTTTACATTCGTACAGCTCTAGCGCTGTCTTAAAACGTTTTACCCAGAGAGACCACGTTGTTTTTGATGGCTCAAACGGCTCAAAACTAAAAAAAGGATACCATTTCCTTCACCTGGGCTGGAGTTTCTTGGTTGGGCATTTTTATTGGTGTCTATTGTACTGTAGAAAGAATACACCACGTAACAAAATCATTTAAAAAAACACACACGTGAATTTAATTCTCGTCGCCAAAACTGTTGTAACTGAAACGCTTTGCTTATGTTAGTTCAAATACGACTGGTTTATTATATTTTATTCTTATTCTTATTTATAAACATATGCTGCATTTACATATACATACAAACATAATGCGTATACTTTGTACGTGTGTTATAAGAATAATACATAAGTATATGACATTATAAAATCCCTGTAGGAAATGTCGATGGTGAAAATGTGCTGAGTCGCTTTTGACTTTGGCACCAGTACTACTCTCTAATTAATCCCCATACAATACTTTGTGCTATAGACATTTAGCATGTGCTTGTCATTGAAAATCTACTAGTAACACTAAAACAATTGACTAGGTAGTGACTACATAGTTCTTATGGAACATGGAGAGATACCAACCAGACATTTAGTGCTACATTTCTATACCTTACGTACATACAATTATATGAATATTGACAAGTTGTTGCAAAACCCACCAGAAATACACCACATCTGTTTTCTCTCTTTCTTTTATACTGACGAATAGAAGAGAAATTGTAGACAATGTACCTACTACTAGTATTTTAGTGTTGACATAGAGACATTTGGCCCCAGTCTGACTGTAGGGATTTCATTATGTATGTTTGTGTTTGTGTATTACGTCATCACCTCTTTGTGTGTCATGCCAGACATTTGGTAGTATAAAATATTAGCATCAGAACTTTTTTTTTTAATCCTAGTATGTTTTTATACTTAAGATTGCTGGTTATTTTGTCATGCTTAAAATTGTCCAGCTTTAAAGTCCGCCTGTGAGAAATTTGTTTATATTAAAGATTTTGTTTATTTAGCTACGTCCGGCATCTTTGGCTGAACTTCTTTTCATACGATCATGGGAATTATAGTTTCTATGTCCATAATAAGTTCGTTTAGCTTTGGCATGTGCTTTGAATGTAAGTGTGATTGTCAAGATCTAATAAATACTGGAGTATTGATAAGAAATTTGATATTATGTGTACAAACATATCTACAAATTGATTTTATGTATGTATGTATGTACATACAAATATGTGTTTACACATATTTATATATTATATATATTGCTTGAATACATTTTATTTGTTTTTGTTGTTGTTGTAAATATTCGCCTGGTTTTTTATGTATAAATGTGAAACATCTTCATAGTTTTTTATTTGAAATTAAAAAACGTTGTTTTAATTTTTATCTGTATTTACTTAAAAGTTTGTGAGGATTTTCTTTTTTAAGTAAAACTGAATTCCTTAAGATACATACTTTAGAGCATAGCCACTCAAAATTTCATTTGCAAGCCCATGGGCTTGCGCAGTCGACGTTTTGGTGACACACGTATACTTCGTACAAAGTATGTGTGATGTTGTGTGTTTGGCTGTTTCGTCAGCTACTTCGGACAAAGTGTGTGTGATGATGATGACTCGAACTGCAAAAAGAACAACAAACACACATAAAGAGCAGAAAGAACATACGCATGCGCACAAAAGCGCTCAGTCACGTTTGGTGGGCTCTGCCTTAAAGTAATAGTAACTATAATATAA
Organism: Tachina lurida; assembly: GCA_944452675.1. Classification (NCBI taxonomy): domain Eukaryota; kingdom Metazoa; phylum Arthropoda; class Insecta; order Diptera; family Tachinidae; genus Tachina; species Tachina lurida. The sequence continues at coordinate 69,378,592 of OX101756.1, read as the reverse complement.
ATATTTCCTTTATTTAACTTACATTTGTTTAAAGTTGATGCAGCCTAATAGTCATTCTTAGAAATATTTTGATATTAAATCTTTCCAGCCGTAGGCTTTTGTCACCACCTTTAACATTTTTTTTAGAACACCTTACATTGCCTTTTATACATTTACAAAAATTTTTAAATTGAACTAATCCGGCAGTCCAGCTTAGGTAATGATTTTTTTTTGTTAGCCAGCTTGCTTCTTTGTTTTTATATTTTTTTTGTTGATAAACATTTAAAATCAAAAGGGAGTTTTATATTGAAATTATTATATTCATTTATTTATTTATGTTTTCAACAATTAATCACCCGTATTGCGTATGTCGAGTCGAATATTCGACTACGAGAATTTTGTATTTGATTAAACAAACTTTATACAAGTTTTCTTTATTCTATGACAAAATTCTCGTAGACGAATATTCGACTCGACATACGCAATACGGATGAATAATTGAATTACTTTTGAAACCTTACGCGACTATAAAAATTATGTTATTTTTCATATTGCTTAATTTATAAGACTTTTAGAATTTGACCTTTGATAGGTATATACATATTCTAGTATATGATCAGGAATAAGAATATAGTAAGCTGATTTCCTTGCTTACTATTTCAAATTAAAATGTTATTCAATTGTCTAGCTATTGAAAAAAAGGAGCTTTTATCTTAAACTCTGATACAGTTAGAAGCGCTTGAGATTCTTTCATATAGTAGCTTTGTTGGAATCTTAGATACATATAATATATAGAATTACATAACGTTTATTTATAAATTTTATTTTAAGATCAGCATCATATGAATATGAGACTGAACTTAAATGTACTTTTAAATTAGTTAATTCATAATGAACAATTTTATTTTCTTTTTGACTAGCGATCAACAGAAAACGAAGTCGTTTTCTTACAATTTAGGTCTGGCCTCTCAACTGCTCCTCTAGTATACAAGATGACTTTGTATGTCAGCATTTCTGTCTACTTATTGTCAGCGTTATGGGTAATTAAATTTTAAAATTTTATTTCCTCAAATTGTGTTACTTCATACTCATAATATGTTTACATTAATAAGGTACGAGTGTATGTTTATTTTATGAAGGGTGAGCGCCTATGCCTTTTATTTGATGTTCTGTGATTTTTTTGCTCATTTTACTAAAGTTCAGCGTATTGTATATATATTTATAATAAATATTTTTTTAATACATGATTTTTATTTATTGTATCTTCATATATGAACTAACAATAAGTATTCAAATCTTAAATCTAAAAATATAATTAGGCCCGACCAGTGTCGGACATAAGCTTAGTAATAGTTATATATAATACATTAGTAGTGATAATCAACAGAAAAAAAAAGTATTTTCAAGAAGTCCCATCTGGAGTGCTGTGAATAAGAGCCCTTGTGTCCCCCTTTTTTAGACGGATGTGTCCAGTAAAGTTCAAAATATTACGGGCAAGCGGATTAGGATGTGACTCGAGTTTTGTTAAATATTTGCCTGCGTATTTTGCAATTTTTACAGTCACTAGTGGCATATTTAAATCACGATGTATATTTGAATTTTTTATATACCATGGAGCCGATGTTATTAACCGTAAAATTTTGTTTTGCCTTCGTTGGATTCTCTCGACATTAGAAGCTGAAGCAGTACCCCAAAGCTGAATTTCGTAGCACCATATAGGTTTTAAGAGCGACTTTTATAATAAAAGTTTACAATCTAGGGTGATGTTTGAATTTCTACCAACCAGCCAATGTATCTGAGTTAGTTTAAGTTTCATTGGCGTTAGCTTAGAGTCAATGTGGTATTCCCATGTGAGCCTTCGATCAAGATGTATACCAAGGTATATCACATGTAAGTTTTGAGGAACAATTTGATTATTGATTGTAATGGGGGATTATTAAAGTCTTTTCTTAGGGTAAATGTTACCTGCGCACAATTCTGTTCGTTTACCTTTGTTCTCCACATGTTTAACCATAGTTATAGCTGAGTAATATGTTGCTGAAGATATCGGGAAGCCTCGTGAGGTTTTTCCTGCATACTAAGGTAGGCTGTATCATCGGCAAACGTAGATGTGTGAATGTTACTGCTCAATGGCATATCACAAGTATAAATCAAATACAAAACTGGCCCCAGTATACTCCCCTGTGGCACACCGGATGAGATTATTTCAGGCGTACTCATAAAGTCTCCTTCCACAACAGTGAACTTCCGGGCAATAATGTAACTTTCCAGCAGATTTAGAATGTTTATTGGTAGGTAAGTCTTTAATTTTAAAATTAGGCCTGCATGCCACACTTTATCAAATGCCTGAGAAACGTCAATGAACAGCGCAGAGCAATACTTTTTTTCTTCAAAAGTTTTTCTTATAAATTGAACCAATCAATGAGTTTGTTCAATGGTGCTATGCTGACTTCTAAAACCAAATTGATGGTCCGGTATGCACCCACTACTAACTAGAATTGGGGACAATTTTGTCATGAGCAGTTTTTCGAAAAGCTTTGACATTGTTGACAGTAAACTTATTGGCCTATATGACTCAGCTTTGGTAAGATCTTTGCCCAGCTTTTGAATCATTTTAACCTTGGCAAGCTTCCAGCTGTTTGGATAATACTCCAGTCGTAAAATTGCATTAAAAATGAATAACAGGATTCTAATAGCTATACGAGGCAACATTATCAGCATCTGGTTACTAATTTCATCAATACCCGGAGCTTTTTTCGGGTTGAGTTTGCAATTAGTTTTTGTACATCACGCGTCTTAAATTTTATTGGTCGAGGGGGTAGCGCAACTACATTTGGCAAATCAACTGCACCAGAACATGTGTATGGGGTAAATACGGATTTTAAATGCTCACCAAATATTTACCTTTTTCAGTATCGCTTCTTGCCCAACCTCCTGTAGATGTGCGCAGAGGTGGTTTAAACTCAACTGGTGTTTTAAGCTTTCTAGCAGCGCGCCACAAGGAGTAATTAGATGCTGGTGTGACATCAACACCTTCCAAATAATTTTTAAGAGATGCAGTTTTTTCAAATGCAAGCAACTCTTGGAGTCGTTTAGTACACTCTTTAAATCTGATTTTAAGTTGGGGTGATCTGTGCTGTTGCCATTCTCTTTTAGCTCTTCTTTTTTCACTTACGAGACATTCAATATCCGTAGAATAAATTCTATTTAACCTAGTCTGCGGATGGGCGGTAGTGGCATGTTCAGCAGCCTGTTTAATATTTTCATTAAGGTTGGCAATGTTAGATTCAATATCATCAGGTATAATATTTTCCGTGCAATGACTACTAAGATATTTTTTAAATCGCAGCCAATTAACACGATTTATCAAATTCGCATATGGGTGAGGTAAGTCACTTCTTAATGGGCTACAAATTGTAACGATCGTGGGAGAGTGATCGGACGAGAGATCTAGAGAAGCTTCAATTTGAATTAAATCCCTAGAGATATTTTTCATAACGCCAAAATCTATTACATCCGGAATTTTATGTATGCCAGTAGGCCAATAAGTGGGCTCCCCACTCGAAATGACATCCAAGCCCATTTTAGAAATTGTATTGAACAACGCTCGACCTGTGGGTGTAATGAAACGCGAACCCTAACGTGTGTTTAGCATTATAGTCGCCAGCTGCTACGAAACAAGGGCCCAGAGATTTGTAAAAATCCTCGTATTGATCCTCAGTAATTGCAAATCTAGGAGGAGAGTAAATTGATGATATGACAAAATTAGTGCAAACATTTTCGACACAAATATTCGTTGCTTGTAAATGTTCTTCACAAATGTTGTCAATAATATAATGCTTGAGTCTTGACTTTATTAAAATTGCTGATCCACCGCATGCTCTTCCTCTCGGGTCCTTTGAATCATATAAGGTGTAGCCATAAATTTTAAAAAGGCTTCTCGAAGTCAAATGAGTCTCAGAGACCAACATTATATCAATATTTTTTTCCGTGAGGAAGTGCTCAAGTTCATTTTTATGTTGGCGAATGCCGTTTGCGTTCCAGAAACATATTTTTAACGTGTTCATGGTTTGTTAACTAAAGCTTGAAGCAATGTACTCTACATTCGCAGCATTTCTTGCATCATGCTTGTCATATTAGTTGTAAAATTGTTTATAGTTTGCACCAGATTTTCAATAGTAGCTTCAAGGCGATTAAAATTAAAGCCTGAGTTTGTATTTGTTGAAGTATTTGGCCGTGAAACATTTTGTGTGGGAATAGAGCTTGTCTTAGCAGCATCGGCATACGATACACGTGAGTTAACTGGTTGGCTCACTTGGGCAAGAGTGGCAGAGCAAGTGTTTGCTGTTTGTGCTGGAGCTACTTTAAATTTTTGCCCCATAGTTTTTTTAACGAAAGAATATATATTTTTGGAAGCACTTTGTCGCACAGCACATTATAGGTAGGTGTACCAATAAAATGAAGCAGCAGCCTCTGATGCTTTTCTGCTTTACATTCGTACAGCTCTAGCGCTGTCTTAAAACGTTTTACCCAGCGAGACCACGTTGTTTTTGATGGCACAAACGGCTCAAAACTAAAAAAGGATACCATTTCCTTCACCTGGGCTGGAGTTTCTTGGTTGGGCATTTTTATTGGTGTCTATTGTACTGTAGAAAGAATACACCACGTAAAAAAATCATTTAAAAAAACACACACGTGAATTTAATTCTCGTCGCCAAAACTGTTGTAACTGAAACGCTTTGCTTATGTTAGTTCAAATACGACTGGTTTATTATATTTTATTCTTTCTTTGTACATGGTAAACATATGCTGCATTTACATATACATACAAACATAATGCGTATACTTTGTACGTGTGTTATAAGAATAATACATAAGTATATGACATTATAAAATTTCATTATGTATGTTTGTGTTTGTGTATTACGTCATCACCTCTTTGTGTGTCATGCCAGACATTTGGTAGTATAAAATATTAGCATCAGAACTTTTTTTTTTAATCTTAGTATGTTTTTATACTTAAGATTGCTGGTTATTTTGTCATGCTTAAAATTGTTCAGCTTTAAAGTCTGCCTGTGAGAAATTTGTTTATATTTAAGATTTTGTTTATTTAGCTACGTCCGGCATCTTTGGCTGAACTTCTTTTCATACGCTCTTGGGAATTATAGTTTCTATGTCCATAATAAGTTCGTTTAGCTTTGGCATGTGCTTTGAATGAAAGTGTGATTGTCAAGATCTAATAAATACTGGAGTATTGATAAGAAATTTGATATTATGTGTACAAACATATCTACAAATTGATTTTATGTACATACAAATATGTGTTTGACTCCGTGCTTGAATACATTTTATTTGTTTTTGTTGTTGTTGTAAATATTCGCCTGGTTTTTTATGTATGTATAAATGTGAAATATCTTCATAGTTTTTTATTTGAAATTAAAAAACGTTGTTTTAATTTTTATCTGTATTTACTTAAAAGTTTGTGAGGATTTTCTGTTTTAAGTAAAACTGAATTCCTTAAGATACATACTTTAGAGCATAGCCACTCAAAATTTCATTTGCAAGCCCATGGGCTTGCGCAGTCGACGTTTTGGTGACACACGTATACTTTGTACAAAGTATGTGTGATGTTGTGTGTTTGGCTGTTTCGTCAGCTACTTCGGACAAAGTGTGTGTGATGATGATGACTCGAACCAGTGTTGTCAGATTTATTTGCAGCCTCCTCGCCAAATGACTTGTAAAATATCGCCATTAAATTTTAGCTACAAAAATATTTTTATTATGTAATTGTATTGCAAATATCGTTAAATTTTAAATTCAGTAGTTAACGTCTGTCGTAAAACATAAAAAATATGTTGTTTAAAGCGGCGCACCCACTTGCAATATATCTGTGGCAAAAAGGAAAAAGTGCTTAAGTCGAGATAAGCAAATTTTGAGTTAATGGTACGTCCGTAATCTGCATATTTGAAAGTATCACTGGTCAAAATCCCAATTTATTAGTGTGATTTTTCATGAAGTTATAACACTATGACTTCGACTTATTTTTTTTATACTTCTAATCTCATTTGGAATAATATCTTAATTAAGGTTATAATATGGTATATTTCAACTCAAAAGTCTTACTTACTCGTATAGTGTGTAAAATGATGATTGGTTAAAAAAATAAAGGTTAACAGAAAATTTCCTAATTTATCTGTAAAAGAAATAAATTTCTGAAAATCGACTTGAAACCTTAAAAGTGCTCTCCTGTAAAAGAGTAAAATATGACTTAAGCACTTATTCCTTATTGCCACAGATATGTAATTGTGCAATTTTTCGTATTGCACAATAATATCGCCAATGTGTATGTCATATTCGAAGGTAACACAATATACACATTGGCAAATATCAAAAGACTTCTGATTTTTATTGTACAATCAAGGGAATTGTGTAATGTGGTGGCAACATTTTTCAATGTTGTTTACTTTTTCAATGTCAGGAATATTGGGCAATATTTTCTTTGCAATAATATTGCAAAGTATTTAAATTAACATATAAAAAGTACTGGCGTATAAAAGACTTAAAAATAACTTATTGCAAAAATCAATCTTAATAGGAGAAATTGAACTTGAACACCAAGATCAAAATTATTATTTAAATCTTGTGATAAAACGGAATTAACGTTCACTTAAATGTGTGTTAAAGTACACATATCATATTCTTGAAGTAGTAAGTGCCAGCAGCATCGTCATAATAATACAATTTAGGCGAGAACTCTTTCTGCTTTTTCCTGCTTCATTATCAAAATGTTGGTTCCAATTTATAAAAGGAAGTTTTCTTAACTGTGTTGTATAAACATCAAATGAGATTTTTTGTTCCATAATTTTTTTTAACTTCTTGAGTTTCAGATAAAGAGTCACAACATTTAGAATTTTTTGTACGAAATATTTTATGTTGGAGAAAAAATTGCTTTATATAAGCATATTTTTTAACATTATTCTATTTTATTGAAATCTTAAAAATATAGCCAAAAATATCGCCAAGGAGTTCAAATATCGCCAAGTAAATCGCCAATCGCCATTTCAAAATTTTCATCGCCAAAACCAAATTTTTGTCGCCACGTTTGGCGAGAAATCGCCATATCTGACAACACTGACTCGAACTGCAAAAAGAACAACAAACACACATAAAAAGCAGAAAGAACATACACATGCGCACAAAAGCGCTCAGTCACGTTTGGTGGGCTCTGCTTTAGAGTAATAGTAACTATAATATAAATATTTCCTTTATTTAACTTACATTTGTTTAAAGTTGATGCAGCCTAATAGTCATTCTTAGAAATATTTTGATATTAAATTTTTCCAGCCGTAGGCTTTTGTCACCACCTTTTACATTTATTTTAGAACACCTTGCATTGCCTTTTATACATTTACAAAAATTTTTAAATTGAACTAATCCGGCAGTCCAGCTTAGGTAATGATTTTTTTTTTGTTAGCCAGCTTGCTTTGTTTTTATATTTTTTTGTTGATAAACATTTAAAATCAAAAGGGAGTTTTATATTGAAATTATTATATTCATTTATTTATTTATGTTTTCAACAATTAATAATTGAATTACTTTTGAAACCTTACGCGACTATAAAAATTATGTTATTTTTCATATTGCTTAATTTATAAGACTTTTAGAATTTGACCTTTGATAGGTATATACATATTCTAGTATATGATCAGGAATAAGAATATAGTAAGCTGATTTCTTTGCTTACTATTTCAAATTAAAATTTTATTCAATTGTACCGCTATTGAATAAAAGGAGCTTTTATCTTAAACTCTGATACAGTTAGAAGCGCTTGAGATTCTTTCATATAGTAGCTTTGTTGGAATCTTAGATACATATAATATATAGAATTACATAACGTTTATTTATAAATTTTATTTTAAGATCAGCATCATATGGATATGAGACTGAACTTAAATGTACTTTTAAATTAGTTAATTCATAATGAACATTTTTATTTTCTTTTTGACTAGCGATCAACAGAAAACGAAGTCGTTTTCTTACAATTTAGGTCTGGCCTCTCAACTGCTCCTCTAGTATACAAGATGACTTTGTATGTCAGCATTTCTATCTACTCTTTGTCAGCGTTATGGGTAATTAAATTTTAAAATTTTATTTCCTCAAATTGTGTTACTTCATACTCATAACATGTTTACATTAATAGGGTACGAGTGTATGTTTATTTTATGAAGGGTGAGCGCCTATGCCTTTTATTTGATGTTCTGTGATTTTTTTGCTCATTTTACTAAAGTTCAGCGTATTGTATATATATTTATAATAAATATTTTTTTTTAATACATGATTTTTATTTATTGTATCTTCATATATGAACTAACAATAAGTATTCAAATCTTAAATCTAAAAATATAATTAGGCCCGACCAGTGTCGGACATAAGCTTAGTAATAGTTATATATAATACATTAGTAGTGATAATCAACAGAAAAAAAAAAGTATTTTCAAGAAGTCCCATCTGGAGTGCTGTGAATAAGAGCCCTTGTGTCCCCCTTTTTTAGACGGATGTGTCCAGTAAAGTTCAAAATATTACGGGCAAGCGGATTAGGATGTGACTCGAGTTTTGTTAAATATTTGCCTGCGTATTTTGCAATTTTTTCAGTCACTAGTGGCATATTTAAATCACGATGTATATTTGAATTTTTTATATACCATGGAGCCGATGTTAATAACCGTAAAATTTTGTTTTGCCTTCGTTGGATTCTCTCGACATTAGAAGCTGAAGCAGTACCCCAAAGCTGAATTCCGTAGCACCATATAGGTTTTAAGAGCGACTTGTATAATAAAAGTTTACAATCTGGGGTGAGGGTTGAATTTCTACCAACCAGCCAATGTATCTGAGTTAGTTTAAGTTTCATTTGCGTTAGCTTAGAGTCAATGTGGTATTTCCATGTGAGCCTTCGATCAAGATGTATACCAAGGTATTATTGATTGTAATGGGGCAACAAGTGTCCTTTCTTGAGGTAAATGTTACCTGAGCACACTTCTGTTCGTTTACCTTTATTCTCCACATGTTTAACCATAGTTATAGCTGAGTAATATGTTGCTGAAGATATCGGGAAGCCTCGTGAGGTAGGCTGTATCATCGGCAAACGTAGATGTGTGAATGTTACTGCTCAATGGCATATCACAAGTATAAATCAAATACAAAACTGGCCCCAGTATACTCCCCTGTGGCACACCGGATGAGATTATTTCAGGCGTACTCATAAAGTCTCCTTCCACAACAGTGAACTTCCGGGCAATAATGTAACTTTCCAGCAGATTTAGAATGTTGATTGGTAGGTAAGTCCTTAATTTTAAAATTAGGCCTTCATGCCACACTTTATCAAATGCCTGAGAAACGTCAATGAACAGCGCAGAGCAATACTTTTTTTCTTCAAAAGTTTTTCTTATAAATTGGACCAATCTATGAGTTTGTTCAATGGTGCTATGCTGACTTCTAAAACCAAATTGATGGTGCGGTATGCACCCACTACTAACTAGAATTGGGGACAATTTTGTCATGAACAGTTTTTCGAAAAGCTTTGACATTGTTGACAGTAAACTTATTGGCCTATACGACTCAGCTTTGGTAAGATCTTTGCCCGTCTTTGAAATCATTTTAACCTTGGCAAGCTTCCAGCTGTTTGGATAATACTCCAGTCGTAAAATGACATTAAAAATGAATAACAGGATTCTAATAGGTATACGAGGCAACATTATCAGCATCTGGTTACTAATTTCATCAATACCCGGAGCTTTTTTCGGGTTGAGCTCAGCAATTAGTTTTTGTACATCACGCGTCTTAAATTTTATTGGTCGAGGGGGTAGCGCAAATACATTTGGCAAATCAACAGCACCAGAACATGTGTTTGGGGTAAATACGGATTTTAAATGCTCACCAAATATTTTACCTTTTTCAGTATCGCTTCTTGCCCAACCTCCTGTAGATGTGCGCAGCGGTGGTTTAAACTCAACTGGTGTTTTAAGCCTTCTAGCAGCGCGCCACAAAGAGTAATTAGATGCTGGTGTGACATCAACACCTTCCAAATAATTTTTAAGAGATGCAGTTTTTTCAAATGCAAGCAACTCTTGGAGTCGTTTAGTACACTCTTTAAATCTGATTATAAGTTGGGGTGATCTGTGCTGTTGCCATTCTCTTCTAGCTCTTCTTTTTTCACTTACGAGACGTTCAATATCCGTAGAATAAATTCTATTTAACCTAGTCTGCGGGTGGGCGGTAGTGGCATGTTCAGCAGCCTGTTTAATATTTTCATTAAGGTTGGCAATGTTAGATTCAATATCATCGGGTGTTCTGAGCGTAATATTTTCCGTGCAATGACTACTAAGATATTTTTTAAATCGCAGCCAATTAACACGATTTATCAAATTCGCATATGGGTGAGGTAAATCACTTGTTAATGGGCTACAAATTGTAACGATCGTGGGAGAGTGATCGGACGAGAGATCTAGAGAAGCTTCAAATTCAAAATATTTTTCATAACGCCAAAATCTATTACATCCGGAATTTTATGTATGCCAGTAGGCCAATAAGTGGGCTCCCCACTCGAAATGACATCCAAGCCCATTTTAGAAATTGTATTGAACAACGCTCGACCTCTGGGTGTAATGAAACGCGAACCCCAGAACGTGTGTTTAGCATTATAGTCACCAGCTGCTACGAAACAAGGGCCCAGAGATTTGTAAAAATCCTCGTATTGATCCTCAGTAATTGCGAATCTAGGAGGAGAGTAAATTGATGATATGACAAAATTAGTGCAAAAATTTTCGACACAAATATTCGTTGCTTGTAAATGTTCTTCACAAATGTTGTCAATAATATAATGCTTGAGTCTTGACTTTATTAAAATTGCTGATCCACCTCATGCTCTTCCTCTCGGGTCCTTTGAATCATATAAGGTGTAGCCATACATTTTAAAAAGGCTTCTCGAAGTCAAATGAGTCTCAGAGACCAACATTATATCAATATTTTTTTCCGTGAGGAAGTGCTCAAGTTCATTTTTATGTTGGCGAATGCCGTTTGCGTTCCAGAAACATATTTTTAACGTGTTCATGGTTTGTTAACTAAAGCTTGTATTCTACATTCGCAACATTTCTTGCATCATGCTTGTCATATTTGTTGTAAAATTGTTTATAGTTTGCACCAGATTTTCAATAGTAGCTTCAAGGCGATTAAAATTAAAGCCTGAGTTTGTATTTGTTGAAGTATTTGGCCGTGAAACATTTTGTGTGGGAATAGAGCTTGTCTTAGCAGCATCGGCATACGATACACGTGAGTTAACTGATTGGCTCTTTGGGGCAAGAGTGGCGGAGTAAGTGTTTGCTGTTTGTGCTGGAGCTACTTTAGGTTTTTGCCCCATAGTCTTTTTAACGTATGCTCTTGCAAGACTTTTCATCCTTGAAACACCAAAATGTGCAGTATGCAGTTCGTCCAACACACTTTCGCGTAGTGTCCTGGGTATATAAACGCGCATTTCTCTTAACAAACAGCCATCGTGTAAAGTAAATTTGCTTTGTGCAATCCCAAACCTATTTTTGCTGTCACATTCGCGGCCATACTTTAGACATTCCATTAGGATTTTAATTTCGTTATCGCATTTAGTTTCAACTTTTAATTCAACTGCAGTTACGGGTAAGTTTTAGATAGTTGCGTCTTCTATAGCGTAAACCTCCTCAACAAAATTGTACGTTTCATCATTTGGTAAACGTGACATGGCATCTGCATTTGCGTTTTCCTTTGACCTCTTGCACTTAATTGTATAATCGAACTGTTCCAAAAATAGGGCGTAGTGTTGCATACGAGTAGACGACAGGCTTGATAATGCCATGTTAGGCGAGAATATTTCTGATATGGACCGATTGTCTGTAATTAGAGTAAACTTCCTACCATATAAATATTGATGAAACTTACGTATACCGAAGATAACAGCATATGCCTCCTTGTCAATTTGGGAATAGTGTTGCTGTGTTTTGTTGAGGGTTTGCGATGCGAATTGTATTGGCCTTTCTGAACCGTCATCAAAACTGTGGCTCAATAGCGCTCCTACTCCCATGGGGCTTGCATCAACTGCTAAAATTACTGGCCGTTTTGGGTCATAATGAACAATATATTGCTTAAATTTTTTACGAATCGTCCGTAATAATTCACAAGTCCCATGAACGCTCGAATTTCATCCTTACTGGTAGGTGCTTTCATTTTTTGAATACCTTCTATTTTGCTTTGCATGCGCTGAATACCATGTTTGTTTATTACATACCCGCAGTAGGTGATACATTCCTTCATAAACTCTGACTTCTCTAGATTGACCCTCATGTTATATTTGTTTAGTTGTTTCAGTACTTCATCTAGTCTACGCATGTGGCTTTCATCATCTGGTGATGTCATCTAAAAATACCGATACGCCTGGAATATCACCTAATATTTGTTCCATAAGACGTTGCCACTTAGCAGGTACGCTGGCAACGCCGAACATTAAACGTGTTGGCTGATATGTTAGATAATTTCTTCGACCTTAAAATTTGTAAATATTTACCATTTTCTTCAGGCTCAAGGTTATACCATTTATTTAAATAAAACTCTTTTTTGTTTTATTAAATATGCGTTGTGTTGTTAATCTTGTAGATTTTTATTTTATTTACTTTCGATATTTCGAACACCTTCGGTGCTCTTCTTCAGGAAAAAACTATTACAAAAAAAAACAAATGCAAAAAAAAAACAGATATTAACATTATTTGTAAATAATAATTATAATAACAAAACAAAAACATTAAAAACAAAGCACAAAAAATTGTCTTACTTTAATAAAGGTTCAAAGTATACTAAAAGCTTTTTTGTTTATATCTAGATAATATATGTTTATATGCATGCGCGCACTTTTCTGTGTCTGTCTTGTAGTTTATTCGTATGTTCGTGGGTGTGTTAATTATATGTAGCATCTCAATTGTATATCTTTTTTTGTAATTGTTTTCTTGTTGTAATATTGCCGCGTTACTGATATTGGGAGAGTGACCACTACTTGCACAGTGGGCTGCTAACGCTGTTTTTTGTTCTGTTGTGCCCTTACGTGTTTTGTAGTCAGACTTGTGTGCTGCTAATCTTTTTCGTAGTTTAGATTTCGTCGTTCCTACATATATTTTATTACATGTGTTAAGCCCATCTCCGTTACAAGGTATTTTGTATATAACATTCGATTTGTCTAATGTATCTACCTCTGTTTTTGTATTCGAAAACAACATATTGAGAGTGTTATCAGTGCCAAGAGCAATATTAACATTTTGTCTGTCGAATATATCTGAGTAGGTAATTCTATCAGAAAACCCAGGAACATGAGTCATTGATTTAAAAATTTTTGCGATTTTTTTAACCGGTTCTTTATTGAGATTTTTTATAGCGTATTTTATTATATATTCTGCCATGGTAAACGAAAAACTATTTTTTTGTAATATTTTCCTTATCCTTTTGATATTTTCTTTATGGTATAGTGTATCACTGATAAGTAGCACTCTTTTCGCTAAGTTTTGTGCTGTGTTGATTTTAACGTGTTTAGGATGATTTGAGAAAAAATTGATGATGCGTCCTGAGGCAGTTGGTTTTTGGTACCAATCTTTTGTAATTGTGTTATGTTTCCGTATTATCAGTGCATCTAAATATGGCAACCTTTCATCCTGTTCTAGCTCCTTCGTAAACTTTATGTGTCTGTGGAAACTGTTTAGGCTTTCAAGTGTATTTTCTACATTGTTTTTATTAGTAATGCAAAATAAATCATCGACGTATTTACTCATAAATCTTGGTTTGCAATCTAAATTTGCCATTGTAGTGTCCAAAAGTTCTTCCATGACTATGTCTGCTATTACCGGCGATGCTGGGGAGCCCATTGGCATTCCTTTTAGTTGTTCATATACTTTATCGTTATACTTAAAATACCTATTATCTTTGATACAGAAATTTACGATATCAATGAACAGATCTTTTGGTATTGCAGTATATGTAGAAATTTCTTCCCACTTTCTCTTTATTATTTTCACTGCCAAGTTGACAGGAATGCTGGGGAACAAGGATACCACATCGAACGAAACTAAGACTTCTTCTTCACAAATCTGTATATTGTTTAATTTTTTCTTAAACTCAATCGCATCCTTCACATTATACTTGGAATTTCTTGTTATATTTTTCAATATATCTACTATGTATCTACATAATCCGTACGATGGTGATTTTATTGAAGAACAAATGGGTCTTAGTGGCATGCCATCTTTATGAACCTTAGGAAGTCCATATATTCTCGGTGCGGTCGCTATATTGGTAAGCAATCTGTATTTTTCACTTGCATCAATTATATTTAACTGGAATAGCTTTTCTACTAATTTGTTGTTACGTGTTTGTAGTTTAGTTGTTGGGTCAACTTTTAGGCGTTTATAAGTACACATGTCTTGTAACATGTTTCTCATTTTATTATCGTACTCAGTTTTTTCCACTGCGACTGTCTTGTTGCCTTTATCGGCATTCAAAATTAAAACGTTCTTATTTTTGTTCAAAAATTTTTTTGTTTCATCCACTGTGCTTATCAACTCTTTTTCTTTAGTTGTTAATGATCTTTTATTGAGATAATTATCCATTGTCATTACAAGCTTAGTTCTTGCTATCTCTTGTTTTTCTTTTTCCTTATTGGTTTGGATAATATCTTCTCCGTCGGCAATACATTTGAAAATAGGGAATTGTTGTTTTTTATAGGCAGTGCAAACTTTGGACCTAACGATAACAATTTTTGAACATTAGTAGGGATTTCTATATTTGTTTTGTTTATAAACCACTCTCTGTTGTATTTTATATACGGTTTTTTATCTAGTATTGCTTTTAGTTCCTGAAATTTGTTTATTTGTTTCTGTGTATGTTTTCTCGCAATACTTTCATATATTATATTTTCACTTTTAAGTAATAACCTAAAGTCATTTTCCAAGATATTTTGTTGTAAATACGTGATACTTTTCTCAAATTCCTTTTGATTATTTTTAGATTCTTCGTGCTTGGCTTTTATTATTAGGTTAAGGATTTTTATATGGAAATTTTCGATATGTTTATGAACAAGATTTTTAATTTTCAGTAATGTTGGACTGTGTACTTTATTTTCAGAACTGAATAGTTTTTCAACGTTTTTTGTTGAGTTTAGAATAAACTTTGGTATTATACCAAATTTCCTACATTTAATTAAGAACGTTATTGTCGTTTTTATCTTGGCTCTTGATTTGTTTATTTTTGCATATTGACGAATTCGTTTATTGATGTTGTTAGTGTAGTTTTCACGTAGATGATTATACAGCTTCATAATGATGCTTTTCGGCGTGCCCTCCGAAGTTTATATGTTAGATAATTTCTTCGACCTTAAAATTTGTAAATATTTACCATTTTCTTCAGGCTCAAGGTCATACCATTTATTTAAATAAAACTCTTTTTTGTTTTATTAAATATGTGTTCTGTTGTTAATCTTGTAGATTTTTATTAAGTATAACGATAAAGTATATGAACAACTAAAAGGAATGCCAATTGGGCTCCCCAGCATCGCCGGTAATAGCAGACATAGTCATGGAAGAACTTTTGGACACTACAATGGCAAATTTAGATTGCAAACCAAGATTTATGAGTAAATACGTCGATGATTTATTTTGCATTACTAATAAAAACAATGTAGAAAATACACTTGAAAGCCTAAACAGTTTCCACAGACACATAAAGTTTACGAAGGAGCTAGAACAGGATGAAAGGTTGCCATATTTAGATGCACTGATAATACGGAAACATAACACAATTACAAAAGATTGGTACCAAAAACCAACTGCCTCAGGACGCATCATCAATTTTTTCTCAAATCATCCTAAACACGTTAAAATCAACACAGCACAAAACTTAGCGAAAAGAGTGCTACTTATCAGTGATACACTATACCATAAAGAAAATATCAAAAGGATAAGGAAAATATTACAAAAAAATAGTTTTTCGTTTACCATGGCAGAATATATAATAAAATACGCTATAAAAAATCTCAATAAAGAACCGGTTAAAAAAACCGCAAAAATTTTTAAATCAATGACTCATGTTCCTGGGTTTTCTGATAGAATTACCTACTCAGATATATTCGACAGACAAAATGTTAATATTGCTCTTGGCACTGATAACACTCTCAATATGTTGTTTTCGAATACAAAAACAAAGGTAGATACATTAGACAAATCGAATGTTATATACAAAATACCTTGTAACGGAGATGGGCTTAACACATGTAATAAAATATATGTAGGAACGACGAAATCTAAACTACGAACAAGATTAGCAGCACACAAGTCTGACTACAAAACACGTAAGGGCACAACAGAACAAAAAACAGCGTTAGCAGCCCACTGTGCAAGTAGTGGTCACTCTCCCAATATCAGTAACGCGGCAATATTACAACAAGAAAACAATTACAAAAAAAGATATACAATTGAGATGCTACATATAATTAACACACCCACGAACATACGAATGAACTACAAGACAGACACAGAAAAGTGCGCGCATGCATATAAACATATATTATCTAGATATAAACAAAAAAGCTTTTAGTATACTTTGAACCTTTATTAAAGTAACACAATTTTTTGTGCTTTGTTTTTAATGTTTTTGTTTTGTTATTATAATTATTATTTACAAATAATGTTAATATCTATTTTTTTTTTGCATTTGTTGTTTTTTGTAATAGTTTTTTCCTGAAGAAGAGCACCGAAGGTGTTCGAAATATCGAAAGTAAATAAAATAAAAACCTACAAGATTAACAACACAACACATATTTAATAAAACAAAAAAGGAGTTTTATTTAAATAAATGGTATGACCTTGAGCCTGAAGAAAATGGTAAATATTTACGTGTTGGCTGATATAAACCTTTATGTGTGCTTAGAGTTAGCAAGTGCCGATCTTTAGGGTGTACCTCTAGTTGTAAATAAGCTTTTGAAAAGTCGATCTTAGAAAATTTTTCGCCACCCACCATTTTGCTGAACAATTCATCAATGGTTGGCAATGGGTGCTCGTCAACTAGCAGCACGGGATTCAACGTTACTTTATAGTCGCCACATATGCGAACATCACCATCCTTTTTCGGTACCACTACTATAGGCGTTGCCCACTCACTGGTTTCCACCTTTACCAATAGTCCCTCTTCAACTTGTTTTTCTAGATGCTTTTCTACTGCTTCCATCAGCGGAAATGGAACTCTTCAGCCTTTTACAAACTTTGGTGCTGAACCCTGTTTAACATATATGCGTGTTTGCAAATCTTTTATTTTTCCAACTGAGGGGGAAATACATCAGGGTATTTTTTTTTAATCTTCAATACTAAACGATTCTATATTATGTAATCTATCTTAATTTGTGTCAACCACTCTCTGCCACAGAGTGGCTTACGGTCAGAATTCACTATGTATAATTTCATTTGATTTGTTTTGTTTTCGGTTTTTACATTGACATTAACGTAACCCAAACATTTAATAGGCGTTCCACAATAACTCGTTAGATCAATTTCGGATGTATGTAGTTTGGCTTTAGGCACTAACTTTTTTGCATCGTCTACATTTATGATAGATACCGGCAAGCCTGTGTCAATTTTAAATTCGACCCACTTATCATTTATTAAAAATTTATTTAACAATTTTGCACTAGTGGTGTGGATTTTATCACGTTCTTCTATTTTTAGAATTTTTTCAACTGTATTACTTACTCTTTCTTCTATTTGATGTATTTGCTTCTTCTCTTTAAAACACATTTTTCGAAGATGACCTTGCTTTTTGCAAAAATGTCATAATAATACTCATCACCCTGTTAATGCATTACTCTATTTATCATACATTCTCATTCGTAACTTAATATAAATATGATCTTAACAATAAAGGTTAGTTCATACTCAACTACCGTCTTGTTCATTACATGGTGTCAGAATGGCGACGCAGCCTAACGAAACTGAGCAGCAATCATCTGCATTTGTTAAACCTCCGAAACCTTTACAAATAACGGGAAACAATGCATCAACATCATGGAGAAATTGGATACAACAATACAAATGGTTTTCAATTGCAGCACAATTTAATAAAAAATCAGCCGAAATCCAGGTGGCTACACTTATGTCATCCATTGGAGGGGATGCCGTCAACATTTTTAATTCTTTTTCCTTACAACCGAACGAACAAAAAGATATAGCGATAATTCAGCAGAAATTCGAGGAATATTTTGCACCAAAAATAAGTGTTACTTTTGAAAGATATACATTTAATACATTGTACCAAAATGAGGGAGAAACCTTTGAGGAAGTTTTTACAAAAATAAAAAACCAATAAAAAAAATGTGATTTTGGTAGTATTGAAGATTCTCTGTTGCGCGACAAAATTGTTGTAGGTATTGGAAACGACGCAGTTAGAGAAAAATTACCCCCTGTTTGTGTAAGACGTTTGAGTTAGAAATCTTGGCGTTTTTGTAATAGATTAAAGGAAACTTGTACAACTTTTCTTTAATCTATTACAGAAACGCCAAGATTTTTAACCCAAACGTCTTACACAAACAGGGGGTTACTCTCAGAGGATGATATTAATCTGGAAAGAGCCATAAAAATCTGTAGAGCAAGTGAAATGGCTACACAACAACTCAAAGAGTTGCATAAAAAAGATGATCTAAAAGTAGAAGCATTAAGAAAATATGCAAAACCAAAAAGCTCAAGTACAACAAATAAAAACAATGAGTCATTTTACGATTGCAAACGATATGGAAAAAATCACGAAATTCAAAATTGCCCAGCATTTAACAGCAAGTGTAAGAACTGTCGACAAAGAGGACACTACGCTAAACTCTGTTATAGAAATAAACGCAATGAAATGAAGCAAGTCAATTCGGTGCAGCAGAATCAAAGTGCCGATTCTGATACCGACAGCGATTTATTTGTTTTAACAATCAAAATGTCAGAAACAAATAAAGACGAAAAAAACAATTGGTATGAAGAAATCATCGTTGATAACAAAAATATTAAATTCAAGCTTGATTAAGCAGCACAGTGCAACGTCATTCCAGTAAGTCTGGTAAATCAACATCAATTAACCTTTATGCGACCGGTAAACAATAAATTGATTGCATTTGGTGGAGCAAAAATAGACGTTCGCGGAGAATTAAATTTATTATGCATCGTTCGAAATAAAAAATACAAAATAAAATTTTTAGTAGTTGATGATTTTCCAAGTTTGGAGCCTCTGCTTGGCAAAAATGATTGCGAACGGTTTAATTTAATTCTACGTATTATTGAACTTATAATTGATAATAATATTTTTGATGGCTTGGGAAAAGTAAAAAATTTTGTTTATGATATCGATTTGGTGGACAATCCAACATTTGAACATTATGCTCCGCGGCGAATACCACATGCCATTAAAGACTGTGTGAAAAAAGGTATAGATAACATGGTAAAACTTCAAGTCTTAACAAAAATGGATGAAATAACTCCCGCAGTTTCACCAATGGTTGTAGTTAAACAGAAAGGTAAGATACGCGTATGCATTGACCCTAATGATATAAATAAAAATATTCACAGACGTTATCACCCTTTGAAAATAATTGATGAAATCACTGCAAATATTCAAAGTTCTAAATGGTTTACATTTTTAGATTGTAAAAAAGGATTCTGGCAGATTGAGGTTACTGAGCGTACAAAGAAAATCTTAACAATGGCTACTCCATGGGGCCGTTATTCATACCAGCGTTTACCATTTCGCCTAGCATTTGCTCTGGAGATCTATCAACAATTAATGTCTCAATTATTAGAAAACTCGCCTAACACTGAAATATCGATGGATGATATTTTAATTCATGCAGAAACAAAGGAAAAACTTGAGAAACAAACAGAAAAAGTCATAAAAATTTTAGTAGATTCAGGTTTAAAATTGAATAAAGACAAATGTGTTTTTAATGTAAATAAAGTAAAATTTTTAGGACATATTCTGACGTCTCATGGCATAGCTGCTGATTCAGATAAAATTGCTGCAATTAACCAGTTGAAAAAACCAGAAAATCGTACTCAGCTTCAACGGATATTAGGGATGGCTACGTACCTCTGTAAATTTATATCCAATTTATCGGATATAACTTCTCCCCTTCGTGATCTTCTAAAAAAAGATGTTCAATGGTACTGGTCGCCACAACATGATCTGTCGTTTAATAAGCTAAAGAATGCGTTTTCATCAACTCCATTACTTCGATATTACGATCCAAACCTTGATGTTAAACTTGAGGTTGATGCCAGCAAATCAATCGCAGGTGCAGCTCTTCTACAAAATGAACAACCGGTAGCATATGCTTCAAGAGCTCTATCGAAATCGCAACAAAACTACGCTCAGATTCAAAAAGAAGCAACAGCCATTCGTTTTGCATGTGAGAAGTTTCACGAGTATATTTACGGCAAAATACTAGTAATTGAAACCGACCACAAACCGCTTGAAACGATTTTTAAAAAGCCACTTTACCCGGCATCTCAGAGATTACAAACTATTTTGCTACATATTCTCCCATATACCCCACGCGTAATATACAGAAAAGGAACAGAAATAAAATTGGCTGATACGCTTAGTAGAGACTGCGAAAATAATGAATGGTGCGGCAAAGAACAGAACATCGAAATTCATGTACTTTCAAAGTTTACACCAACAACAAAAGAAAAAATTAAAAATGAAACGTCAAATGACTCTAGCCTAGAAACACTAAAGAAATTTATACTTAATGGATGGCCGTCATCTATAACTGATTTACCAACACAAATTAGAGAGTTTTGGAATTTTCGTGATAAACTCTCACATGATGATGGTATTCTATATAAATCTACTAAAAAGTTAATACCGAAAACCTTACAAAAAAAATAATACATAAAATTCATATTGGGCATTTAGAAATTCAAAGGTGTATCAGTAGAGCACGATCGGTCGTATCGGCCGGTTCCCTCATTACCGTGGGAAATTATAGCTACTGATTTATTTCATTTTAGAAACAATAATTATTTGTTAATCGTCGACAGCTATTCCGGTTTCATGGACTTCGCACGCCTGGAACATTCAACGTCGTACGAAGTAATTCAACAATTAAAAATATGGTTTGCAACACATGGAATTCCCTTGATATTAGAATCTGACAATGGTCCA
Organism: Tachina lurida; assembly: GCA_944452675.1. NCBI lineage: Eukaryota > Metazoa > Arthropoda > Insecta > Diptera > Tachinidae > Tachina > Tachina lurida. Next base: position 69,357,367 of record OX101756.1, on the reverse strand, counting down.
CAATTCTCATCAAAATAATTTTCTGACTTCACTAAGGCCTGGGACATCCAGCACAAAACATCAAGTCCATACTATCCCAGATCAAATGGATTAGCCGAAAGGTACGTACAAACAGCAAAAGGAATTTTAAAAAAATGCTCAAAAGACAACAGCGACGTTTACATTGCCCTTCTAAACTATAGAAATACACCAAGATCTGAAGATTTGCAATCACCGAATCAAAGATTAATGAGTAGAATAACACAAAGTACAGTACCAACTTCTAATGAGGTCCTAAGACTCAGAGTAATATCTCAAGTACAAACAAACATAAGTAAACTAAGAAATAAATATAAAAATAATTTTGACAAAAACACAAAAAATAATCAATTGATCCAACTAGGTGATAGAGTAAGAGTTCAACGAGGACATCGTAATTGGATAAGCGGAACCATTGAAGATAGCCCCAAGAATATGCCTCGTTCATTGCTGGTAAAGTCAGATGATGGAAAGCTTCTACGAAGAAATTCTATTCACATACAACAGACAAAAGCAAATATACCTATACCACATAATGTTGTAGCACGGACACCCGAAACACCTGAATCTTCAGCACAGATGATGGAATCTAAACCCATATTAACAACACTCATGCCCGTTCCTAAAACATCAAGATATGGCCGACCAATAAAACAGACTGAGTTTTACAAGCCGTAACTTTCCTGAATTCATGTACATACATACTATAAGTATAATCTGCTATAATGAATTTAATTAACTGAATTTCTTTTTATACTTACATATGTTTATTTTTTTAAGCGGGGGATGTCATAATACTCATCACCCTGTTAATGCATTACTCTATTTATCATACATTCTCATTGGCCTTTCACACACGAGAACAATTGTGCTGGCATAACATGCCAGTTTGTAGGTGAGAGAGGCAAAGAGAGGGGTTTCGTGTTTGGCATAATTTTTCAACCAGCTACAACCCCGCATCATCAGCACAAAACCAATACACATATAACTTAAAAAAACAGCAAATATCAAATGCATACAAAAAACACTAACACACACAAAGCTACGTATGCGTATACATTTTTATGTCGGATGAATTAGTCTCGTGTGTTCTTAAAAAAACAAAAATTGTGCGGCATAAAAATTAGTCTCGTGTGTGACAGGCCATTCGTAACTTAATATAAATATGATCTTAACAATAAAGGTTAGTTCATACTCAACTACCGTCTTGTTCATTACAATATTTGCAATGATCCGCTAAATGTGTGGTATTGCCACATCGAAAACATTTTTGTTTGCTTTTGCTCAAGTCCGTAACCTTGGATTTTTTTTATTTGCATCATTTCTATTTTTCTCGAACATTTTATTTACCGTTACTCTATCTGGCAATTTCTGTTGTAGCTCCTCCCCTCCTTTTTCAGCTACCTCGTACGTCTTCGCCATATTTATTGCCTCCTCAAATTTTAAAGATTTTCGTTCCAATAATCGATGCTGGATTTTCTTATCTAAAAGGCCAAAAACGAATTGGTTTCTTAAAGCTACCTCCAAATGCGCACCAAAATTACACCCCACTGCCAATCTCCGCAAAGCCACTGCAAATTCAGCGCATGTTTCTTCAGGTTTTTGCTTCCGCAAATTGAACCTGAAATTTTCTAACAATTCGTTAGGCTGAGGGTCATAGTGCTCTTCCAATACTTTACACATTTCGTTGTACTGCATTTCTTCAGGTATTTTTGCAAGCACTTTATCGCACAGCATATTATAGGTAGGTGTACCAATAAAATGAAGCAGCAGCCTCTGATGCTTTTCTGCTTTACATTCGTACAGCTCTAGCGCTGTCTTAAAACGTTTTACCCAGAGAGACCACGTTGTTTTTGATGGCTCAAACGGCTCAAAACTAAAAAAGGATACCATTTCCTTCACCTGGGCTGGAGTTTCTTGGTTGGGCATTTTTATTGGTGTCTATTGTACTGTAGAAAGAATACACCACGTAACAAAATCATTTAAAAAAACACACACGTGAATTTAATTCTCGTCGCCAAAACTGTTGTAACTGAAACGCTTTGCTTATGTTAGTTCAAATACGACTGGTTTATTATATTTTATTCTTATTCTTATTTATAAAGATATGCTGCATTTACATATACATACAAACATAATGCGTATACTTTGTACGTGTGTTATAAGAATAATACATAAGTATATGACATTATAAAATCCCTGAAGGAAATGTCGATGGTGAAAATGTGCTGAGTCGCTTTTGACTTTGTCACCAGTACTACTCTCTAATTAATCCCCATACAATACTTTGTGCTATATACATTTAGCATGTGCTAGTCATTGAAAATCTACTAGTAACACTAAAACAATTGACTAGGTAGTGACTACATAGTTCTTATGGAACATGGAGAGATACCAACCAGACATTTAGTGGTACATTTCTATACCTTACGTACATACAATTATATGAATACCCTACAGTCAGACTGGGGCCAAATGTCTCTATGTCAACACTAAAATACTAGTAGTAGGTACATTGTCTACAATTTCTCTTCTATTCGTCAGTATAAAAGAAAGAGAGAAAACAGATGTGGTGTATTTCTGGTGGGCTTTGCAACAACTTGTCAATATTCATATAATTGTATGTACGTAAGGTATAGAAATGTACCACTAAATGTCTGGTTGGTATCTCTCCATGTTCCCATAAGAACTATGTAGTCACTACCTAGTCAATTGTTTTAGTGTTACTAGTAGATTTTCAATGACAAGCACATGCTAAATGTCTATAGCACAAAGTATTGTATGGGGATTAATTAGAGAGTAGTACTGGTGACAAAGTCAAAAGCGACTCAGCACATTTTCACCATCGACATTTCCTTCAGGGTATTGACAAGTTGTTGCAAAACCCACCAGAAATACACCACATCTGTTTTCTCTCTTTCTTTTATACTGACGAATAGAAGAGAAATTGTAGACAATGTACCTACTACTAGTATTTTAGTGTTGACATAGAGACATTTGGCCCCAGTCTGACTGTAGGGATTTCATTATGTATGTTTGTGTTTGTGTATTACGTCATCACCTCTTTGTGTGTCATGCCAGACATTTGGTAGTATAAAATATTAGCATCAGAACTTTTTTTTTTAATCCTAGTATGTTTTTATACTTAAGATTGCTGGTTATTTTGTCATGCTTAAAATTGTCCAGCTTTAAAGTCCGCCTGTGAGAAATTTGTTTATATTAAAGATTTTGTTTATTTAGCTACGTCCGGCATCTTTGGCTGAACTTCTTTTCATACGATCATGGGAATTATAGTTTCTATGTCCATAATAAGTTCGTTTAGCTTTGGCATGTGCTTTGAATGTAAGTGTGATTGTCAAGATCTAATAAATACTGGAGTATTGATAAGAAATTTGATATTATGTGTACAAACATATCTACAAATTGATTTTATGTATGTATGTATGTACATACAAATATGTGTTTACACATATTTATATATTATATATATTGCTTGAATACATTTTATTTGTTTTTGTTGTTGTTGTAAATATTCGCCTGGTTTTTTATGTATAAATGTGAAACATCTTCATAGTTTTTTATTTGAAATTAAAAAACGTTGTTTTAATTTTTATCTGTATTTACTTAAAAGTTTGTGAGGATTTTCTTTTTTAAGTAAAACTGAATTCCTTAAGATACATACTTTAGAGCATAGCCACTCAAAATTTCATTTGCAAGCCCATGGGCTTGCGCAGTCGACGTTTTGGTGACACACGTATACTTCGTACAAAGTATGTGTGATGTTGTGTGTTTGGCTGTTTCGTCAGCTACTTCGGACAAAGTGTGTGTGATGATGATGACTCGAACTGCAAAAAGAACAACAAACACACATAAAAAGCAGAAAGAACATACGCATGCGCACAAAAGCGCTCAGTCACGTTTGGTGGGGTCTGCCTTAAAGTAATAGTAACTATAATATAAATATTTCCTTTATTTAACTTACATTTGTTTAAAGTTGATGCAGCCTAATAGTCATTCTTAGAAATATTTTGATATTAAATCTTTCCAGCCGTAGGCTTTTGTCACCACCTTTTACATTTATTTTAGAACACCTTACATTGCCTTTTATACATTTACAAAAATTTTTAAATTGAACTAATCCGGCAGTCCAGCTTAGGTAATGATTTTTTTTTTGTTAGCCAGCTTGCTTCTTTGTTTTTATATTTTTTTTGTTGATAAACATTTAAAATCAAAAGAGAGTTTTATATTGAAATTATTATATTCATTTATTTATTTATGTTTTCAACAATTAATCACCCGTATTGCGTATGTCGAGTCGAATATTCGACTACGAGAATTTTGTATTTGATTAAACAAACTTTATACAAGTTTTCTTTATTCTATGACAAAATTCTCGTAGACGAATATTCGACTCGACATACGCAATACGGATGAATAATTGAATTACTTTTGAAACCTTACGCGACTATAAAAATTATGTTATTTTTCATATTGCTTAATTTATAAGACTTTTAGAATTTGACCTTTGATAGGTATATACATATTCTAGTATATGATCAGGAATAAGAATATAGTAAGCTGATTTCTTTGCTTACTATTTCAAATTAAAATTTTATTCAATTGTCTAGCTATTGAAAAAAAGGAGCTTTTATCTTAAACTCTGATACAGTTAGAAGCGCTTGAGATTCTTTCATATAGTAGCTTTGTTGGAATCTTAGATACATATAATATATAGAATTACATAACGTTTATTTATAAATTTTATTTTAAGATCAGCATCATATGAATATGAGACTGAACTTAAATGTACTTTTAAATTAGTTAATTCATAATGAACAATTTTATTTCTTTTTGACTAGCGATCAACAGAAAACGAAGTCGTTTTCTTACAATTTAGGTCTGGCCTCTCAACTGCTCCTCTAGTATACAAGATGACTTTGTATGTCAGCATTTCTGTCTACTCATTGTCAGCGTTATGGGTAATTAAATTTTAAAATTTTATTTCCTCAAATTGTGTTACTTCATACTCATAATATGTTTACATTAATAAGGTACGAGTGTATGTTTATTTTATGAAGGGTGAGCGCCTATGCCTTTTATTTGATGTTCTGTGATTTTTTTGCTCATTTTACTAAAGTTCAGCGTATTGTATATATATTTATAATAAATATTTTTTTTAATACATGATTTTTATTTATTGTATCTTCATATATGAACTAACAATAAGTATTCAAATCTTAATCGGACATAAGCTTAGTAATAGTTATATATAATACATAAGTAGTGATAATCAAAATAGAAAAAATAAAAGTATTTTCAAGAAGTCCCATCTGGAGTGCTGTGAATAAGAGCCCTTGTGTCCCCCTTTTTTAGACGGATGTGTCCAGTAAAGTTCAAAATATTACGGGCAAGCGGATTAGGATGTGACTCGAGTTTTGTTAAATATTTGCCTGCGTATTTTGCAATTTTTACAGTCACTAGTGGCATATTTAAATCACGATGTATATTTGAATTTTTTATATACCATGGAGCCGATGTTATTAACCGTAAAATTTTGTTTTGCCTTCGTTGGATTCTCTCGACATTAGAAGCTGAAGCAGTACCCCAAAGCTGAATTTCGTAGCACCATATAGGTTTTAAGAGCGACTTTTATAATAAAAGTTTACAATCTAGGGTGATGGTTGAATTTCTACCAACCAGCCAATGTATCTGAGTTAGTTTAAGTTTCATTGGCGTTAGCTTAGAGTCAATGTGGTATTCCCATGTGAGCCTTCGATCAAGATGTATACCAAGGTATATCACATGTAAGTTTTGAGGAACAATTTGATTATTGATTGTAATGGGGGATTATTAAAGTCTTTTCTTAGGGTAAATGTTACCTGCGCACAATTCTGTTCGTTTACCTTTGTTCTCCACATGTTTAACCATAGTTCTAGCTGAGTAATATGTTGCTGAAGAAATCGGAAAGCCTCGTGAGGTTTTTCCTGCATACTAAGGTAGGCTGTATCATCGGCAAACGTAGATGTGTGAATGTTACTGCTCAATGGCATATCACAAGTACAAATCAAATACAAAACTGGCCCCAGTATACTCCCCTGTGGCACACCGGATGAGATTATTTCAGGCGTACTCATAAAGTCTCCTTCTACAACAGTGAACTTCCGGGCAATAATGTAACTTTCCAGCAGATTTAGAATGTTTATTGGTAGGTAAGTCCTTCATTTTAAAATTAGGCCTGCATGCCACACTTTATCAAGTGCCTGAGAAACGTCAATGAACAGCGCAGAGCAATACTTTTTTTCTTCAAAAGTTTTTCTTATAAATTGAACCAATCTATGAGTTTGTTCAATGGTGCTATGCTGACTTCTAAAACCAAATTGATGGTCCGGTATGCACCCACTACTAACTAGAATTGGGGACAATTTTGTCATGAGCAGTTTTTCGAAAAGCTTTGACATTGTTGACAGTAAACTTATTGGCCTATATGACTCAGCTTTGGTAAGATCTTTGCCCGGCTTTTGAATCATTTTAACCTTGGCAAGCTTCCAGCTGTTTGGATAATACTCCAGTCGTAAAATTGCATTAAAAATGAATAACAGGATTCTAATAGATATACGAGGCAACATTATCAGCATCTGGTTACTAATTTCATCAATACCTGGAGCTTTTTTCGGGTTGAGTTCAGCAATTAGTTTTTGTACATCACGCGTCTTAAATTTTATTGGTCGAGGGGGTAGCGCAACTACATTTGGCAAATCAACTGCACCAGAACATGTGTATGGGGTAAATACGGATTTTAAATGCTCACCAAATATTTACCTTTTTCAGTATCGCTTCTTGCCCAACCTCCTGTAGATGTGCGCAGAGGTGGTTTAAACTCAACTGGTGTTTTAAGCTTTCTAGCAGCGCGCCACAAGGAGTAATTAGATGCTGGTGTGACATCAAGACCTTCCAAATAATTTTTAAGAGATGCAGTTTTTTCAAATGCAAGCAACTCTTGGAGTCGTTTAGTACACTCTCTAAATTTGATTTTAAGTTGGGGTGATCTGTGCTGTTGCCATTCTCTTTTAGCTCTTCTTTTTTCACTTACGAGACATTCAATATCCGTAGACTAAATTCTATTTAACCTAGTCTGCGGATGGGCGGTAGTGGCATGTTCTGCAGCCTGTTTAATATTTTCATTAAGGTTGGCAATGTTAGATTCAATATCATCAGGTATAATATTTTCCGTGCAATGACTACTAAGATATTTTTTAAATCGCAGCCAATTTACACGATTTATCAAATTCGCATATGGGAGAGGTAAATCACTTCCTAATGGGCTACAAATTGTAACGATCGTGGGAGAGTGATCGGACGAGAGATCTAGAGAAGCTTCAATTTGAATTAAATCCCTAGAGATATTTTTCATAACGCCAAAATCTATTACATCCGGAATTTTACATATATATTTTACAGCTGCTACGAAACAAGGGCCCAGAGATTTGTAAAAATCCTCGTATTGATCCTCAGTAATTGCGAATCTAGGAGGAGAGTAAATTGATGATATGACAAAATTAGTGCAAACATTTTCGACACAAATATTCGTTGCTTGTAAATGTTCTTCACAAATGTTGTCAATAATATAATGCTTGAGTCTTGACTTTATTAAAATTGCTGATCCACCGCATGCTCTTCCTCTCGGGTCCTTTGAATCATATAAGGTGTAGCCATAAATTTTAAAAAGGCTTCTCGAAGTCAAATGAGTCTCAGAGACCAACATTATATCAATATTTTTTTCCGTGAGGAAGTGCTCAAGTTCATTTTTATGTTGGCGAATGCCGTTTGCGTTCCAGAAACATATTTTTAACGTGTTCATGGTTTGTTAACTAAAGCTTGAAGCAATGTATTCTACATTCGCAGCATTTCTTGCATCATGCTTGTCATATTAGTTGTAAAATTGTTTATAGTTTGCACCAGATTTTCAATAGTAGCTTCAAGGCGATTAAAATTAAAGCCTGAGTTTGTATTTGTTGAAGTATTTGGCCGTGAAACATTTTGTGTGGGAATAGAGCTTGTCTTAGCAGCATCGGCATACGATACACGTGAGTTAACTGGTTGGCTCACTTGGGCAAGAGTGGCGGAGCAAGTGTTTGCTGTTTGTGCTGGAGCTACTTTAAATTTTTGCCCCATAGTTTTTTTAACGAAAGAATATATATTTTTGGAAGCACTTTGTCGCACAGCACATTATAGGTAGGTGTACCAATAAAATGAAGCAGCAGCCTCTGATGCTTTTCTGCTTTACATTCGTACAGCTCTAGCGCTGTCTTAAAACGTTTTACCCAGCGAGACCACGTTGTTTTTGATGGCTCAAACGGCTCAAAACTAAAAAAGGATACCATTTCCTTCACCTGGGCTGGAGTTTCTTGGTTGGGCATTTTTATTGGTGTCTATTGTACTGTAGAAAGAATACACCACGTAACAAAATCATTTAAAAAAACACACACGTGAATTTAATTCTCGTCGCCAAAACTGTTGTAACTGAAACGCTTTGCTTATGTTAGTTCAAATACGACTGGTTTATTATATTTTATTCTTTCTTTGTACATGGTAAACATATGCTGCATTTACATATACATACAAACATAATGCGTATACTTTGTACGTGTGTTATAAGAATAATACATAAGTATATGACATTATAAAATTTCATTATGTATGTTTGTGTTTGTGTATTACGTCATCACCTCTTTGTGTGTCATGCCAGACATTTGGTAGTATAAAATATTAGCATCAGAACTTTTTTTTTTAATCTTAGTATGTTTTTATACTTAAGATTGCTGGTTATTTTGTCATGCTTAAAATTGTTCAGCTTTAAAGTCTGCCTGTGAGAAATTTGTTTATATTTAAGATTTTGTTTATTTAGCTACGTCCGGCATCTTTGGCTGAACTTCTTTTCATACGATCTTGGGAATTATAGTTTCTATGTCCATAATAAGTTCGTTTAGCTTTGGCATGTGCTTTGAATGAAAGTGTGATTGTCAAGATCTAATAAATACTGGAGTATTGATAAGAAATTTGATATTATGTGTACAAACATATCTACAAATTGATTTTATGTACATACAAATATGTGTTTGACTCCGTGCTTGAATACATTTTATTTGTTTTTGTTGTTGTTGTAAATATTCGCCTGGTTTTTTATGTATGTATAAATGTGAAATATCTTCATAGTTTTTTATTTGAAATTAAAAAACGTTGTTTTAATTTTTATCTGTATTTACTTAAAAGTTTGTGAGGATTTTCTGTTTTAAGTAAAACTGAATTCCTTAAGATACATACTTTAGAGCATAGCCACTCAAAATTTCATTTGCAAGCCCATGGGCTTGCGCAGTCGACGTTTTGGTGACACACGTATACTTTGTACAAAGTATGTGTGATGTTGTGTGTTTGGCTGTTTCGTCAGCTACTTCGGACAAAGTGTGTGTGATGATGATGACTCGAACCAGTGTTGTCAGATTTATTTGCAGCCTCCTCGCCAAATGACTTGTAAAATATCGCCATTAAATTTTAGCTACAAAAATATTTTTATTATGTAATTGCATTGCAAATATCGTTAAATTTTAAATTCAGTAGTTAACGTCTATCGTAAAACATAAAAAATATGTTGTTTAAAGCGGCGCACCCACTTGCAATATATCTGTGGCAAAAAGGAAAAAGTGCTTAAGTCGAGATTAGCAAATTTTGAGTTAATGGTACGTCCGTAATCTGCATATTTGAAAGTATCACTGGTCAAAATCCCAATTTATTAGTGTGATTTTTCATGACTTCGACTTATTTTTTTTATACTTCTAATCTCATTTGGAATAATATCTTAATTAAGGTTATAATATGGTATATTTCAACTCAAAAGTCTTACTTACTCGTATAGTGTGTAAAATGATGATTGGTTAAAAAAATAAAGGTTAACAGAAAATTTCCTAATTTATCTGTAAAAGAAATAAATTTCTGAAAATCGACTTGAAACCTTAAAAGTGCTCTCCTGTAAAAGAGTAAAATATGACTTAAGCACTTATTCCTTATTGCCACAGATATGTAATTGTGCAATTTTTCGTATTGCACAATAATATCGCCAATGTGTATGTCATATTCGAAGGTAACACAATATACACATTGGCAAATATCAAAAGACTTCTGATTTTTATTGTACAATCAAGGGAATTGTGTAATGTGGTGGCAACATTTTTCAATGTTGTTTACTTTTTCAATGTCAGGAATATTGGGCAATATTTTCTTTGCAATAATATTGCAAAGTATTTAAATTAACATATAAAAAGTACTGGCGTATAAAAGACTTAAAAATAACTTATTGCAAAAATCAATCTTAATAGGAGAAATTGAACTTGAACACCAAGATCAAAATTATTATTTAAATCTTGTGATAAAACGGAATTAACGTTCACTTAAATGTGTGTTAAAGTACACATATCATATTCTTGAAGTAGTAAGTGCCAGCAGCATCGTCATAATAATACAATTTAGGCGAGAACTCTTTCTGCTTTTTCCTGCTTCATTATCAAAATGTTGGTTCCAATTTATAAAAGGAAGTTTTCTTAACTGTGTTGTATAAACATCAAATGAGATTTTTTGTTCCATAATTTTTTTTAACTTCTTGAGTTTCAGATAAAGAGTCACAACATTTAGAATTTTTTGTACGAAATATTTTATGTTGGAGAAAAAATTGCTTTATATAAGCATATTTTTTAACATTATTCTATTTTATTGAAATCTTAAAAATATAGCCAAAAATATCGCCAAGGAGTTCAAATATCGCCAAGTAAATCGCCAATCGCCATTTCAAAATTTTCATCGCCAAAACCAAATTTTTGTCGCCACGTTTGGCGAGAAATCGCCATATCTGACAACACTGACTCGAACTGCAAAAAGAACAACAAACACACATAAAAAGCAGAAAGAACATACACATGCGCACAAAAGCGCTCAGTCACGTTTGGTGGGCTCTGCTTTAGAGTAATAGTAACTATAATATAAATATTTCCTTTATTTAACTTACATTTGTTTAAAGTTGATGCAGCCTAATAGTCATTCTTAGAAATATTTTGATATTAAATTTTTCCAGCCGTAGGCTTTTGTCACCACCTTTTACATTTATTTTAGAACACCTTGCATTGCCTTTTATACATTTACAAAAATTTTTAAATTGAACTAATCCGGCAGTCCAGCTTAGGTAATGATTTTTTTTTGTTAGCCAGCTTGCTTTGTTTTTATATTTTTTTTGTTGATAAACATTTAAAATCAAAAGGGAGTTTTATATTGAAATTATTATATTCATTTATTTATTTATGTTTTCAACAATTAATAATTGAATTACTTTTGAAACCTTACGCGACTATAAAAATTATGTTATTTTTCATATTGCTTAATTTATAAGACTTTTAGAATTTGACCTTTGATAGGTATATACATATTCTAGTATATGATCAGGAATAAGAATATAGTAAGCTGATTTCTTTGCTTACTATTTCAAATTAAAATTTTATTCAATTGTACCGCTATTGAATAAAAGGAGCTTTTATCTTAAACTCTGATACAGTTAGAAGCGCTTGAGATTCTTTCATATAGTAGCTTTGTTGGAATCTTAGATACATATAATATATAGAATTACATAACGTTTATTTATAAATTTTATTTTAAGATCAGCATCATATGGATATGAGACTGAACTTAAATGTACTTTTAAATTAGTTAATTCATAATGAACATTTTTATTTTCTTTTTGACTAGCGATCAACAGAAAACGAAGTCGTTTTCTTACAATTTAGGTCTGGCCTCTCAACTGCTCCTCTAGTATACAAGATGACTTTGTATGTCAGCATTTCTATCTACTCTTTGTCAGCGTTATGGGTAATTAAATTTTAAAATTTTATTTCCTCAAATTGTGTTACTTCATACTCATAACATGTTTACATTAATAAGGTACGAGTGTATGTTTATTTTATGAAGGGTGAGCGTTTATGGCTTTTATTTGATGTTCTGTGATTTTTTTGCTCATTTTACTAAAGTTCAGCGTATTGCATATATATTTATAATATATATATATATTTTTTTTAATACATGATTTTTATTTATTGTATCTTCATATATGAACTAACAATAAGTATGCAAATCTTAAATCTAAAAATATAATTAGGCCCGACCAGTGTCGGACATAAGCTTAGTAATAGTTATATATAATACATAAGTAGTGATAATCAAAATAGAAAAAATAAAAGTATTTTCAAGAAGTCCCATCTGGAGTGCTGTGAATAAGAGCCCTTGTGTTCCCCTTTTTTAGACGGATGTGTCCAGTAAAGTTCAAAATATTACGGACAAGCGGATTAGGATGTGACTCGAGTTTTGTTAAATATTTGCCTGCGTATTTTGCAATTTTTTCAGTCTCTAATGGCATATTTAAATCACGATGTATATTTGAATTTTTTATATACCATGCAGCCGATGTTAATAACCGTAAAATTTTGTTTTGCCTTCGTTGGATTCTCTCGACATTAGAAGCTGAAGCAGTACCCCAAAGCTGAATTCCGTAGCACCATATAGGTTTTAAGAGCGACTTGTATAATAAAAGTTTACAATCTAGGGTGAGGGTTGAATTTCTACCAACCAGCCAATATATCTGAGTTAGTTTAAGTTTCATTTGCGTTAGCTAAGAGTCAATGTGGTATTCCCATGTGAGCCTTCGATCAAGATGTATACCAAGGTATATCACATGTAAGTTTTGAGGAACAATTTGATTATTGATTGTAATGGGGGATTATTAAAGTCTTTTCTTAGGGTAAATGTTACCTGCGCACACTTCTGTTCGTTTACCTTTATTCTCCACATGTTTAACCATAGTTCGAGCTGAGTAATATGTTGCTGAAGAAATCGGAAAGCCTCGTGAGGTTTTTCCTGCATACTAAGGTAGGCTGTATCATCGGCAAACGTAGATGTGTGAATGTTACTGCTCAATGGCATATCACAAGTATAAATCAAATACAAAACTGGCCCCAGTATACTCCCCTTTGGCACACCGGATGAGATTATTTCAGGCGTACTCATAAAGTCTCCTTCCACAACAGTGAACTTCCGGGCAATAATGTAACTTTCCAGCAGATTTAGAATGTTTATTGGTAGGTAAGTCTTTAATTTTAAAATTAGGCCTGCATGCCACACTTTATCAAATGCCTGAGAAACGTCAATGAACAGCGCAGAGCAATACTTTTTTTCTTCAAAAGTTTTTCTTATAAATTGAACCAATCTATGAGTTTGTTCAATGGTGCTATGCTGACTTCTAAAACCAAATTGATGGTCCGGTATGCACCCACTACTAACTAGAATTTTTTTTTTTTTTTTAATACATGATTTTTATTTATTGTATCTTCATATATGAACTAACAATAAGTATTCAAATCTTAAATATAAAAATATAATTAGGCCCGACCAGTGTCGGACATAATCTAGTTAGTAGTAGTTATATATAATACATAAGTATTGATAATCAAAAGGAAAAAATATAAAAAATAAAAGAATTTTCAGGTAGTCCCATCTGGAGTGCTGTGAATAAGAGCCCTTGTATCCCTCTTTTTTAGGCGGATGTGTCCAGTAAAGTTCAAAATATTACGGGCAAGCGGATTATAATGTGACTCGAGTTTTGTTAAATATTTGCCAGCGTTTTTTGAAATTTCTTCAGTCACTAGTGGCATATTTAAGTCACGATGTATATTTGAATTTTTTATATACCATGGAGCCGATGTTATTAACCGTAAAATTTTGTTTTGCCTTCGTTGGATTCTCTCGACATTAGAAGCTGAAGCAGTACCCCATAGCTGAATTCCGTAGCACCATATAGGTTTTAAGAGCGACTTGTATATTAAAAGTTTACAATCTAGGGTGAGGGTTGAGTTTCTACCAACCAGCCAATGTATCTGAGTTAGTTTAAGTTTCATTTGCGTTAGCTTGGAGTCAATGTGGTATTTCCATGTGAGCCTTCGATCAAGATTTATACCAAGGTATTTCACATGTAAGTTTTGAGGAACAATTTGGTTATTGATTGTAACGGGGTAACAACTGTCTTTTCTTAAGGTAAATGTTACCTGAGCACACTTCTGTTCGTTTACCTTTATTCTCCACATGTTTAACCATAGTTCTAGCTGAGTAATATGTTGCTGAAGATATCGGGAAGCCTCGTGTGGGTTTTCGTGCATACTAAGGCAGGCTGTATCATCGGCAAACGTAGATGTGTGAATGTTACTGCTCAATGACATATCACAAGTATAAATCAAATACAAAACTGGCCCCAGTACACTCCCCTTTGGCACACAGGATGAGATTATTTCAGGCGTACTCATAAAGTCTCCTTCCACAACAGTGAACTTCCGGGTAATAATGTAACTTTCCAGCAGATTTAGAATGTTTATTGGCAGGTAAGTCTTTAATTTTAAAATTAGGCCTTCATGCCACACTTTATCAAATGCCTGAGAAACGTCAATGAACAGCGCAGAGCAATACTTTTTTTCTTCAAAAGTTTTTCTTATAAATTGAACCAATCTATGAGTTTGTTCAATGGTGCTATGCTGACTTCTAAATCCAAATTGATGATCCGGTATGCACTCATTATCAGTTAGAATTGGGGACAATTTTTCCATGAGTAACTTTTCAAAGAGCTTTGACATTGTTGACAGTAAGCTTATTGGCCTATATGACTCAGCTTTGGTAAGATCTTTGCCCGGCTTTGGAATCATTTTAACCTTGGCAAGCTTCCAGCTGTTTGGAAAATACTCCAGTCGTAAAATAGCGTTAAAAATGAATAACAGGATTCTAATAGCTATACGAGGCAACTTCATCAACATCTGGTTACTAATTCCATCAATACCCGGGGCTTTTTTCGGGTTGAGTTCTGCAATTATTTTTTGTACATCACGCGTCTTAAATTTTATTGGTCGAGGGGGTAGCGCAACTACATTTGGCAAATCAACAGCACCAGAACACGTGTTTGGGGTGAATACGGATTTTAAATGCTCACCAAATATTTTACCTTTTTCAGTATCGCTTCTTGCCCAACCTCCTGTAGATGTGCGCAGAGGTGGTTTAAACTCAACTGGTGTTTTAAGCTTTCTAGCAGCGCGCCACAAAGAGTAATTAGATGCTGGTGTGACATCAAGACCTTCCAAATAATTTTTAAGAGATGCAGTTTTTTCAAATGCAAGCAACTCTTGGAGTCGTTTAGTACACTCTTTAAATCTGATTTTAAGTTGGGGTGATCTGTGCTGTTGCCATTCTCTTCTAGCTCTTCTTTTTTCACTTACAAAACGTTCAATATCCGTAGAATATATTTTATTTACCCTAATCTGCGGATGGGCGGTAGTGGCATGTTCAGCAGCCTGTTTAATATTTTCATTAAGGATGGCAATGTTAGATTCAATATCATCATGTGTTCTTAGCGTAATATTTTCCGTGCAATGACTACTAAGATATTTTTTAAATCGCAGCCAATTAACACGATTTATCAAATTCGCATATGGGAGAGGTAAATCACTTCCTAATGGGCTACAAATTGTAACGATCGTGGGAGAGTGATCGGACGAGAGATCTAGAGAAGCTTCAATTTGAATTAAATCCCTAGAGATATTTTTCATAACGCCAAAATCTATTACATCCGGAATTTTACGTATGTCAGTAGGCCAATAAGTGGGCTCCCCACTCGAAATGACATCCAAGCCCATTTTGGAAATTGTATTGAACAACGCTCGACCTCTGGGTGTAATAAGACGCGAACCCCAGAACGTGTGTTTAGCATTATAGTCGCCAGCTGCTACGAAACAAGGGCCCAGAGATTTGTAAAAATCCTCGTATTGATCCTCAGTAATTGCGAATCTAGGAGGAGAGTAAATTGATGATATGACAAAATTAGTGCAAAAATTTTCGACACAAATATTCGTTGCTTGTAAATGTTCTTCACAAATGTTGTCAATAAAATAATGCTTGAGTCTTGACTTTATTAAAATTGCTGATCCACCGCATGCTCTTCCTCTCGGGTCCTTTGAATCATATAAGGTGTAGCCATAAATTTTAGAAAGGCTTCTCGAAGTCAAATGAGTCTCAGAGACCAACATTATGTCAATATTTTTTTCCGTGAGGAAGTGTTCAAGTTCATTTTTATGTTGGCGAATGCCGTTTGCGTTCCAGAAACATATTTTTAACGTGTTCATGGTTCGTTAACTAAAGCTTGAAGCAATGTATTCTACATTCGCAGCATTTCTTGCATCATGCTTGTCATATTTGTTGTAAAATTGTTTATAGTTTGCACCAGATTTTCAATAGTAGCTTCAAGGCGATTAAAATTAAAGCCTGATTTTGTATTTGTTGAAGTATTTGGCCGTGAAACATTTTGTGTGGGAATAGAGCTTGTCTTAGCAGCATCGGCATACGATACACGTGAATTAACAGATTGGCTCACTTGGGCAAGAGTGGCGGAGCAAGTGTTTGCTGTTTGTGCTGGAGCTACTTTAAATTTTTGCCCCATAGTTTTTTTTAACGAAAGAATATACAGGGCATCATCTATAGTTAGCGGTGTGATTACCTCCACAATTACTGCATTTTTTTCTGCTTGATCTTTTGGTTTAGTACAACTAGCAGTACCGTGCAATTCACCTCAAATAACACAAATTGTAGGTAATTTGCAGTAAATTTTTGTGTAGCCATATTCTTGACAATTATGGCACTGTACGGGTCCAGAACGCTTGTGTGGTTCTTCAACTGTTATTTTTCGGTATAAAAGATATTTTAAATTATAAATTGGGTGCGGCTCATTTTTTCTCAATTTTATATCATTCGGCTCAAGTTCAACGCGAAATAGATGCTGGGGGATCTTCTCCCTATTTATTATATTGGAAACATTTTTTACCTTGAATCCCTGGAGGACGAGTGCATCTTTTATTTCTTCGGGAACAACATAAGAATCTATACCCTTCAATACGATCTGCAGGCCTTTAGCACTCTTAAGCTGGTATGTGTAGAAACTTGTTTTATTTTTTTTCAAATTCAGAAACCATTTTGCGGAAATCTGTTTCGTCATAAATTTGAATTTTCGTTTCATCGATATTGCCACATTTTATTGGAACAATGTGAAATTTATTCTCACCAATGACCGAAATTAATTTCTTAATAAGAGCTTTGGAATTTTTTTCTCTCAATTAGATTGGTGGCGGCTTGGAGGTTTTGTTCGCGGATATATCAGGTGTGTCGTTGTCATCTTGCAATATTTGAAAACGATTAGTGGATGATGCGCTGTTATCCCTAGACACATTTGAAGCAGATGCAATTTTAGTAGAATTTGGGCTGCGCCCGCGCTTTCCCACAATAATATATATTGGTCCATTCCGACTTGGACCTTGGGTTTTGGGCTACTCATATTTACAGTGACTAATTGGGTAAGTGATGAATCGGATGATATCGCTGATTTAAATGACGAAGTAGTAGGCAACTGTAATGTTAACGAATCATTAGTTGGCATTGGACAAATCGAGGTTGATCGCTGACGAAAAATTGGCTTAGCCGTTAAAAAAAGTCTATCATTAGAATTTTTATTTATTTTGTTTAAATTAAGATCATCAGAACTCACAATATTTTTTGTATGGTTTTTTTTTAGCATGTTCATATGTAAAACAAGTGAGAGTGTTATATTCGGCTGTGCCGAATCTTATATACACTTTACCAACGCACGTATATATATATTATATACAGACACATACATACATATTTATTTTGTGAAAAAATTTATTTCTTTTTTCACTAAAGCAATTAATAATAAGTGACCTTTCAGTATTTTTCGATTAAAGAATTTGATTCAATTATTTTATTTTCGATATTAGCAACAGTTGAATATTATTTTTAAACGTTTTATTCCTACAGAATTTTTTTTAAATTTGTTCTCAGAAAGAAAAGGTATCAGGAAAATGAAACGGAACATGTCCTTTAATTTATCTTTAGCGATAAATTTTAGTTTTATCTCCATTTACTAAAAATTAATAGTTATTGTGCTGAGAGCACAATAAGCACAAACCTTCGTTTATACTTCAATTAGATATCCATAAAAAATTAAACATGTATAAAAATCGTGATTAATGATTTTCCTAAAACATAATATATGTTTAAATGCAAAAAAAAAAATATTTTTGGTTCTTTTTTTACCGAAACTTTTTTCAATCTCCAACCTGAAACCATATTTCTAAAGTTTAAGTTTTCCAGCTCTGGAGCTACGTCTTTTATTTTTCTAATTTCTATGCCAAACTATTTCATTCTAAGTCATAAAGTATATAAAACTTGTAAACAAAAAGAAAAAACTAACTTGACCCAGTTAGTTTTGTAAAAAAACAATAAATTTACCAACCCGGGAATCAACCTTTTAGATTTTTGTGATTTAAAAAATTAATAAAGTGTGTTAAGTAAACAAACAAATAAAAAAAAATTATTTTATTTAGCTACTTTAATATCAAAAAAATTCAATGTCTCCATCTTTGGAGCTGTAATTTTAATTTTTCAAATTTTATACGCCAAACTTTTCTTTCAGAAGCATAAAATATATTTAATTAATATATAAGTTTTCTAACCCTGGAATCATAATATAGGATTTTTCTAATTCCTTATACCAATCTATTTCTTTAAAAAATACATTAAATATGTTTAGTGAACGAAGCAAAAACGAAATAAGAAAAAACTTAGTTTCATTTAATTCCTTTAATATTAAAAAATTCAGTAAAGTGCGACTTTGACTCGCGCACGAAGGGTTCCGTACATTCGGTTCTGAGCATTTTTTAATGTGGCTTTTTTGCTTTTTGAAGTTTTTTTTTAGTTTAATCGATTTTTTCAGTTTTGTCGCTGTTTTCTCATTCTGGCGATTTTTATAGCTATTGCTATTTATGGCGCGATACAGGGGTTACAAAATGATTTTCGTAACAAAATTAATCGACACTATTACAGTTATAAATTTATTTTTGTTTTGATTTCTTTGTACTTAAAGGCAACGTACGAAAATAAACGAAACAAATTGTTTGAATTTGTTTTGCTTCGTTCTTTGAACTGAGTGAAAAAAAACAAAACAAAAACAACGAGAAACATTGCTGAATTTGATTTTGTATTGTTTTTGTTATGATCACAAGCCAGAGAACACAGCCGATCGACTGTAAGCCGGCTAACAGCCGCCACCGGCCACAAACAATATATTAATTTAATCGTGTGCCGCTAGAAAATATAATAATGGGAAATAAATGGAAACGTTTTGAAATATTTGCGGCAAATTTGACGCTATCATATAATATATTTTTATTGCATTGTATTTAACACATTAAGTTTGTTTTATACTATGTTCACACTTATGTTTTTAAACATTTTTAAGACGAGTTTTCTAAGAACTAAACACAACCGTTCACATTATATTTGAGATGTTTATTGTTGACGTTTTGTGAATAAATAAATTATTGTGTTTGTAAGAAATTTCGAACAATTATGCTTTTTGTTTGCTTTATTATTTTTAAACAACACATGTTTTTGTAAATAATGTAATATTTTTTAAGCAATTATTGTGTTCCAAATAATTTTTTTAACGTGCCGCAATTTAATAACAACACAAAGTTGCCAGAGTTATCAAAAACGCACTGAACATACTCCATACGATGAGCTTAATTTTAAAACTTGTTATCTGAGATGCTTTACAAAACAAGTCAATGTATGGTAAAACGTCAAAAAATTATTGTGCTTAAGCTCCTAAAGACGAATAGGACGTTAAACACATAAGTGTTCACATAGTATTATATAGCTAAGTAGCAATTGCTACTGTTTCTGTTTTTTTCGGTTTTTTCATTTTGGCGATTTTTTCTGTTCTTGGGTTTTTTTCATTTTGGAGTTTTTTTCATTTTGACGATTTTTTCTTGATTTTTTGCGATTTTATTCTGTTTTTGGACTTTTTTTTCATTTTTTAAGATTTGTTTAATTTTGGCGATTTTTTTTTCATTTTGGCGATTTTCTCCTGTGTTTGGTTTTTTTTCATTTTGTCGATTTTTTTTCTGTTTTTTGGGGTTTTTTTCGTTTTGGCGATTTTTTTCCATTTTGGCGATTTTTTTTCATTTTGCGGTTTTTTTCATTTTTGTGATTTTCTTTCATTTTAACGATTTCTTTTTCATTTTGGCAATTTTTCCGGTTATTCGCGATTTATTTTATTAGTCTTAGACATTTTTTTTTGTAATTTGGTGTTTTTTTTTCGTTTTTGCGCTTCTTTTTTTGTTTTTGGCGATTTTTTTTTGGTTTGGCGATTTTATAATTTTTTAATTTTTTAGTTTTACCGTTTTTGAAAATTTCAAGAGTTTTTCTCTTACGGTTTCCAAGATACAGCAAGTTGTCAAAATTGCATAGTCAAAATTCCATTAACTGATGAACACCCTTTAATTTAAATTTTTTGAAATTTTAGTGTTAATTTTTGTAGTCTGTATAAAAATACACTAACCTTACAAATTTCAGGTGTATATACATACATACATACAATTGTATGTATATTACATGGGACTTTAACATTTTTCGTAGTTCGTTTTGGAACACCCTTTAATTTCCAATTCTCATGTATTTGTTGTTGTAGCGGTCTGTAGCTCTTACGGTTCTCGAGAAAATACCCTGTGACAGACATAGTTTTAGACACATAACACAAAAAGTTAAAGTTTTCCAACCCTGGAAACGTCTTTTTAATTTTTTTATATTTTTTTAATTTAAAATTTCAATTTTAGTCGTACAGAAGTGGAAAATATGTTCATTTATTAAAAAAAATAAAAATTTGTTTTCGGTAGTTACTTTTATATGGCAATATGAAGTTTAAGTTTTCCAGCTCTGCAATCGTCAGCCTGATTTTGCTGAATTGCAATACCAATCTATTTTGGAAAATTTCTAAAACACCAGTCCAAGCACGAAGTCTCTAGCTTTTCTGGGAGCTTCGGAAACCCGATTTCACGTACAGACAGACGGATAGACGGACATCGCTTACTCGTCTTCCCTATGCATAAGAATCCAGAATATATATATTTTATGAGTCGCTTATTGATCTTATAGAAATTACAAACGTAATGACAAACCTTTTACCATTTTTTTTGGTAAAGGGTATAAAAAATTCCGCTAATACGTCTGTTCACTATGAAGGTACAACGAGAACTGACAAACGTACATAATGAAATTTTATAATATTATGAAATTCGTACACACAGACACACACATACATACATACTCACATACACACACACATACAAATTCCTATAATTCATATGATAGTCGTGTGGTAGTCGTCAAATCTAATTTATCTGATGGACCCAGAACAAAATCGCTAGCATCAGTTTGTCATACAAAGGTACGAGAAAAATCGGGACACGTAAAAGTAGATGCTTCTATAAGTTTTGGTGTATGTCTCCAAAAGATATTTCCTATAATTATTACATTAAAGTAAAATATACTGAAATAAAAATATCATTACCCCTATTCAAAAAATTCTGCTTATCAACCTGATTTGATTCAAAATATTTAACATCTGAAATTCACTTGTACATATAAAACCTATGCCAACACAATATTTTCTATCTCCATAAGAATAGCAACTTCAATAGCCTAGAAAACATATACACATTCATTTGTAAATATGTATGAAAAACTCTCGAAGGCTAAACAATACACACAAGCAATGATATTCTTCAAAGTAAAAATAGATAAGATCACATACATTAGTACAGCAACATATAGATACATTACCAAATACATACATGTACAACAGGGTTGCCACTCTCTGCAGCTATTAGATTATTTCCCCAGAGATCGCAAACATAAATGCATACATACAATAACCCTACATAAGCATTCTAACAATAACTCAAAACAGCAACTCAAAGTCTATCAAATAACAATCACTACACACACAAATACACAGATCCCTTGTCACTACCCTGCAGTCAGACTGGGAGCAAGTGTCTTTGTGTCAACAATAAAATTCTAGTTACAACTTTGGTATGATAAGTTTTCTACTATCCGTCAGTATAAAAGAAGGAGAGAGGTGGAATTGACAATAACTTGTCAATATACATACATTTGTATGTACGTAAATTATAGAAATGTACCAGTAACTAACTGTCTGGTTACTATGTCTCATGACCCCATAAGAACTACGTAGCCACTACCTAGTCAATTGTTTTAGTGTTATTACTAGGGTCTGTCTCAATGACAAGCACATGCTAAATTATTATAGAGTAGTAAAGGTGACAAGCTAGTCAAAAGCTAGTCAGCACATTTTCACTATCAACATTTCCTACTGGGTATAATGATTGGTCTGCCACTACAACAAAAGTATCGGACACCGGCAAACACACAAGTAAATACAAAAACGCATACTCATACATACACACACACACACATACACACACACACCCAAACACACACATACGAACATAATCAAAGAATCAAACTCACACACACACACAGACACAGCCTAACGAAATCTCAGCATGAAAATCCCCAAAATCCCTCCATTTGTAACAGGGTTTCCACCCTTTTTGATTTTTCCCGGCTTTGAATTCTCAAAACATGTCACCACTCGATCCCATTGAGCCCCATACCATCATATTACACCCCCCATGCTTCACCGTGTTATTCAGGTTATTATCGTTAAGGCTGGAGCTTTTCTTTGCCATGCAAAGAAAGATTATATTAATCACTATGATGACTTTTGGGACACTGCTGAATCCAAATTTAATATATTTGGATGTTATCGTTGTAGATTTTTTTTATTTTTTTTTTAAAGAGAAGTAACACTCAGGCAATTAATGCCTACTACTATTACTAGGTGTTACCTTCTTTAGGAAAGGGATAGTGATAGAGAAGACAGGTGGGGTGAAGGGAGAGATAGAGGAAAGTTTCATTCTTTTACAACTCTGCTTTTTTGCACGTTTTTGATAATGCAGTGTTGCTGCGCCATCTGGTGTGAAATGAGGCATATTAAATTTTTGAAGCTGTGTTTGGTAGCCATTTTATTGATTATTTTACTTCGCCGATGATTTTTGCTACACAACGAACGAAGGAGGGCGCTCTGATGTTACATTAGGACTAGTATCTTCTGAAGTCGGTATAGTTAAGTGACCAGTGACTATGCCTTCATCATTTGAACTTTCCTACAACAACTGATACAAAGGGACACTAATGCACATCAGAAAAATGCGTGGTGTTGTTATTCAATGACTGTTGGATACAGGGATTGAACTCAGGATCTTCGGTTTTGTAGTCAACGTGCTAACTACTTCAGCCAACGCCACCCTCAAGATATCTCCCAGCAAAAGGTTGGGGCATCCCTTAATTGCCCTCTTACCATCAAATAGTGTCTATACTCTGCTTTTCCCAAAGGTGTACTTTAAATTTCCCATAAAGTGCTCTTTGGTAAAAGTTGAGAAGTAATAAACACAAAAATTGTACATATACATTTGTGTAAACGTGATCAAATCACATACATATGTTTCTATGTATGATTCAATATGTAAAGTCCAAAAATTTTAAGCCAATCGTAATACGTTGTAGATTTTTGTGGCGAAGAGGAATTCCAGCATTAGTGATAAAAACCTGAATAACACGGTGAAGCATGGGGGGTGTAATATGATGGTATGGGGCTCTATGGGATCGAGTGGTGTATGAAATCCGGTTTTTATAGAACGTACAATAAATAAAATGAATTATTTAAAAATACTAAGAGATAATTTAGCACAGTTAAATGTAAGTGGATACTATCGATTAGTTAGAGTTAAATACCCGAAACATTCGTCTTCAATAATAAGAGAATGGCTTCCATTCAATGGGAAAAAATTGCAGGCACATCCTCCCTAGATCCTTGGCCTTAGTACAAATGAAATTCTGTGGGCGTATGTGAACAAAAAATTACGCGAGCTAAAAATTAACTCAAAAGTGCTCTCCAGGGCATATTGGACCATATAGATCCCAAAATTACCAAAACCCAAGTTCATTCTATGAGAATAATCTATTAGATGCTAGACGTGGCCACATCTAGTACTAATTTTTAGTGTATTCCTTATTTCATAGCTCCTTCCTGAAAGAAGAGTTAGTGTACAAGATTTTTTTTTGCTCTTGAAAATAGTGTTATTTTATGTTAGGTTATTTTTTTAGTATTAAAATAAATTTCTTAATAAAATTAAAGATTTCTATAGAAAGCTTATTAATTTGTCTTGAAACTGCTTTTGGGTTTAGCTTAAAATCTTACAAAGCAACAGAGATACTTTGATTAGAAGGGCGGAGCGTTTGCTGTACAAGTTTTTTCTTTGCTTACTGTATATTAGAAATATGTCTGACAGGTACAAAAAGCTCACTTAAATATATTGAGTTCTCGTTGTACCTTCATAGTGAACAGACGTATTAGCGGATTTTTTTTTTACATACATGCTAAACAAAAAAAACCATACAAAAAAATATTTGTAGTACATAATATTCGTTGTACATTAACTTTGATAAACAAGCTTTTTTTGCATAGAAAGTAATCACCCCTATTCTGAGTTTCGATTCGAATCGAAATTTTCTCCATTTGGCAACTTCGGTATTCTGCGTTTCGATTCCGCTCAGTTTCTTTCGATTATATATATTCTGCATTACGATCGTAGCTCCGTTTTTCTACGTTGTTATTTAAGCGGCGTAACTTGTTTCTATTTTTCTTTTTGCGAGCTAAAAAAGTGTTTAATTAAAAAAATGTAAGTATAAAATGCAATAAAATGGGTAATAAATGATTTAAATATTTTGTTGTTGTTTTAATTTATTATATTTTGTACTAAAATATAAAGATTTATATTTCAATGTCAAAAACAACAACACCCGAGCAATATGAAAAGCTGGCAGATATCATGTCAGCTGAAGAAGATATTGCTTGTAGATACCATAAGCGATCCAAAGACAAAGTGCAGGTGTTTTGGGAGGAAGTAACACAAACGCTTAACGCGTTAGGACCTCCAACAAAAAGTGCCACTGTATGGAAGAAGGTATGTATGATATATTAAAAAAAATTTTGCATGTACTTATTATCTTTAATAGGTATGGATTGACTGGAAGTGCTACAGTAAGCGGAAACTTTCAGCAAATAAAAAATAAATTAGTGTTTTTATGGGAATTGTTAAAATTTAAGTTTAAAATTTTTAAACAACTAATAATCCCAAATTATTATTTTACTTATTAAGTAAAATATTTTTTATTAAAAATACATTGAAATTGATTATTGAGGGGTTTAGCTGGATCCTATACGCATTTCACTGCTGCTAATGCAGATCATCAGGGAACCTTTACCCAAATTTCTTAGAACAACTAGAGTTATTATGTTATAAACTTTTATTTTAACAAATGAGAAGCCTAACAACAAATAACAAAGTTGAAACAAGAACTCAATAATCAACATGTTTTTTTATTTTCTTGCTTTACCATTGCTACATTGGCTGACTTTTTTTCAGCTTCAAATTGTAGTTGTAAGAGTATGTAAAAGAAAATAAATGTAAATAACAACAACAGCTATTAAATAGAGTGTTGCCACACAAGTATTTTTGACCGGGTGCAGTCAAGTTAGTAATTAGTGTTTTTATGGGAATTGTTAAAATTTAAGTTTAAAATTTTTAAACAACTAATAATCCCAAATTATTATTTTACTTATTAAGTAAAATATTTTTTATTAAAAATACATTGAAATTGATTATTGAGGGGTTTAGCTGGATCCTATGCTGTTGTGAATCAGAATTGATCAACCCTCGTACCCGTACATTGCACAACTAGTACTAGTTTTTATTAACAAAGCCTTTTTTAAATAAACCATTAATATACTAAAACAAAAATCCGTATTTAAATTTAAAACACAACATTTTGGCGCAGCCGGTATTAGCAAGAGTACAGTTTGATACCTTTTGTGCAGTTTGAAGGAAATATATTGATATTGGAAAGCTATTTTAGCTCAATTTAATTTTAATATACTGAAATAAATTGTTAAAAGGATACGTTGTTCTGTATACCAACATTTACTATACAACGCAAGGTTTTAATGAGCTATTTTAGCTGCCTTAAATTACGCAGACTTTGGTGGTAAACTCAACGACGATCAAACATTTGCTCGAGACAAATGGGACCAACACAAATGGTAAAAATATTTATATAAGTGTTGAATTAGTAAATTAAACTAGATAAATGCATAGTGAAAAATTCAAAATGATTAGCAGTATTTAAATAGAAGGAAAGTTTGTTTGTGAAAGTGAACATTGAAAATAAAAGTGGATTTAGGAAATTTTGCTTGAGCTATATGGAGGATTTGAAAAAAAAATTACAAAAGACACAAGAGGAGACCAGGGAAATTTCTGAGCAAGTGTGGAATCTCATAAAGTACCTTAACAATACCAAAGAGTATATAGAATTAGTAAAGCATAAAGTGAGGAGCCAGGGAAACATAACCGAATTTGAAAAGATAGATATTTTATTGGAAGAACTACAAGTGCTACATGAACATCAACAAAGTCCAGCTATATCTAAGGAAATAGAAGAATATTTACACGTTAACCGGATTTTGAAGCAGCAGAACGAAAGCTTAAGAAAAACCATTGAAGAAGCTGAACAACAGATTCAAGACAGCGAACAGAAGACACAAGCATTTGAAGACTTCGCGCAGCGCGTTAACCCTAACTTGACTCCTAACCAGTTGCAGCAAGTTATCGAAAATAGAAAGGTGATAGAGGAAAAGACTCAACAAATCGAAACGCTGAAGTCAAAGATACGAAACTTACAAGGAGAGACGAGGAAAGTGATTACAATTAACACCACAACAAGTAGTAACAACATGACAACTTTTACCGAACTCTTGAAAACCATATCCCATGTGGTACCAATTTTCTACGGAACTGATGGGCCAGAACTGGCAAGGGAAGCCAAGAAGTTTATTGAAGGATGTATGATAGCAAAGGATAAACTAGAAGAACCAGGTAATGTGATCGACATAATCAAATGCATCAAAACTAGATTATTTGGAAACGCTTACTCATATTTGCACAATAAAGAGTTCACAACAATAGAAAGAAGCCTTATGTCAGGCTATTAGAGAAAAATTTGTAAAAGGCAAAACTCTAACAGAATTGCAACAACTAATTTTTAGTAGTAAGCAAGGTCCAACGGAGACAGCATATGAATTTGGAGAGAGACTAGAAGGACTACTTACAGATGCCACAGAACTAATTGCAGCACAATGGCAAGAAGTTTCCCATCAAAAATCTATGATAGATCATTGCAACCAATCCGCAGTAAGGAGTTACATAAGAGGCTTACGAGATCCTAGATTGATGTCAAAATTCATCGGACACGAAAACGAAAAACTATCTGCCCTGCTGAAAATCACCAAGGATGCTCAAAATCTCTTTGGTTCTAATATGAAACCTTCAAATATCATGACAATGCATACCGAGGAACCTTTATATGATACGGTCCAGCAGTTGATAAAAGAAGTCCGACAACTATCCATGCATCAGAAGACCTGTAACCATTCAATGCCAAACAGTAATTCACGAGAAAACTCAAAATACTGGAGCCCTATGATAGACGAATGCTATAACCAAGGAAACAATATGTGCTATAATCAAAGCAGACGACAGGGGCATAACGAATGCAATTTCAGAATAAATAGGCAAAATTTCACAAGCTCGAAAACTCAAAATAAAAGTGAAACTAGGTATAACAACAACGAGGAGCGTCGCTGTTTTAGATGCAATCAACATGGTCACATTTCTAATAATTGCCCAAGAAACAGACGGAGTATAAATAGCGATAATAGAAATGGCATCAATAGAGGCAACAATGATGTAAACAGAAGCAGATATAATTACAACAGCAATAATTCGGGAAACGAGAATCGGCCCGGCCAAGATTAATGGACCGGAATGCCGAAAAATTTAGAGAAATTGAAGAAAATGAGAATAAAACACACCACGTAAGAACTAACTATGAAGAAGATAAAGCTTTTAATATCATAACTTTAGATATTAACAATATACACTTGACAGAGGAGCAGGATAATCAGAAACAAGAAGACAAGGATAACATCGAATTAATATCTGGTGCAAGACGCACAGATTTAGTAAGAAAACCCCTGAATAATATGGCAATGATGACATGTAATGATATAAATAATAGGATAATTAAGGACGGAAACGTCGCAGAACATCAAATCAACCACTCAGAGTACAAAAATGAACTGAGACTGGAGAGTGATGTTAGTAGCAATGAAAGTTGTGAGATAAACGATGCGTATATAAGCTTCCCTTGTAGAGAGGCAAAAGAGGAAAAATTACTACTGTTGGTAGACTCAGTCGCTGATACTACACTAGTAAAGGAAGAAGCCTTTACATCGTGCATAAAAGTTAATGAAAATGAGAAGAAAACCTTGTCAGGAGCCTTTGGAGGAAACATGAGTACCAAAGGAACTATAACTGTGAACCATAAATACGTGGACAAACTAAGTTTTAAAGTGCACATAGTACCAAAGGGCACAATTTTGCCAGCAGATGGTTTGCTGGGCCGAGATATGATGTGGAATAGGTCGGTTACCGACACAATAAACAAAAACATAAAATTTTTTGAAAACCAGAAGGAAATAGTTTCCTTGCCACTTGTTTCAGAAATTCCTCCATTATATATATCCGAAAATTTTTCTATAAAAGGACGTTCCCAGGGAGTTGTATCAGTAGTAGTAACCAAGGCTACGGGAAAAATAATAGTAAATAAACTACAAATTTTACCAGGGATTTTTGTGGGTGAAACCTTAACATCGATCAAAAGGGGAATAGGTTAGGACCATATGAAATTGTAGATATACCAACACGTGTAAACATAAAATTGAGAGCAAAAAGGTGTGAAAAGGTCTAATATAAGAATTTAGTAAAACCCTACAAGGAACGGCATTTAATATAAGGTATATGGTGACCTATATAGGATAATTGATCATCCAGTTACGATCCAGGCTATTTAGTTATAAATTTTTAAGGGAGAGCATTGATCTTTAATTATTTTACTTTTTTATATAAATTTTGCTTCAAATGTAGAAAATTGTTTAACAACAGTAAATAATTAATTTCCGGGTACTTTAAAACAAACAAAAAACACAGATATGCTTACTAAAACGTTTCTTTAAATAATAAAAAAAGAAATTAAACATAAAAAGTTAGTTGAATAAACCCTCGCTACAATACGTAATTGCAATTGAGCAAAATTGTTGACAAAAGGGAAATAATACAAAAATAAAGAACTTTTTTAACTGCAATACGAGCTTGAGGAAAGTTAAGCTAGATCAGTTATGCATTGTACGGTATGAGCTGGCGAATACGTGCGTCAACAACCTGAAGTATCAAAGTGCTGATGACGTTTTTTTTTTTTCTACATGCCGTGTATATGCACACCTGTTATCATGTTTTTATTTTTATTAATTTTAAGTTCAACAACTTTATGTTGACATACTTTAAATTTGATGACCATTTAAATTCAGTAATTTTAGATTGAAAAACAAAATAATAACAATGACAAACAGTAATTATTTCGAAAGAAAAACATTGCCAACTAATGAAATTGTAAAGGCGAAATAATAATGAATCTTTAAGTAAAATTAATATATTGAAAATCTATAGGTGTATTTCAGTATGGTCAAATATTTAGTAATTAAATGAATATTAAATTAAAAAAAATATTTATGTATATAGCAAAAGGTAAAAAATTTCTGTAAGTATTTGAAAAAAAACACTAAAAAATTATTGTTAGAATTTCTTGTATACCATAAAGATAAGTGCAACAGCGGCTCAATGACAATCCCCAGAAGCAAGAAAACTGACAAAAATGCAGATAACGCAAGGCGCATAGTCTCCTGCAGCCAACAACATTACTGACCGAGTCTTCAAAAACAAAGTCAACAAAAGCTGAAGCATCAAGTAATTCTCTTATTCGACGGGCATAGTACATTGTTGACAAATAATGAACCAGAACTACATGTGAGATGAATTATTGACTGCCTTAGCAGAACTCCCAGTAGTCTGCAGGGTCGGATTACTCCGGGAGTCAAGTCCCAGTAATACTTCAAGGAAAATCTTCGTATAGATTACAACTCTATGAAATCAACTACAGAATATTGACATTCATTTGAGTACACCTAAATCAGTCATTTTACGGATTTATATTCCAATATCCGAAGTGAGGAGGTTTTTGGGACTGTAATCCTAAAATCAGAAAGTAAGATGGTTCATCGCAAATTGGTACATTCAGCTTTACTACAAGCAGCTCAGTAACCGAGATATTGAAACTATAGTGAATATAGAAACTCTACCTTTAGCCAATTGATTGAAAATTAAAATTAACTAATGAATTGAATGAGGAGTAACTTCAAAGTGGATTCAAATGGACAATTAGTTAGCAGTTGTTACAGATGTGCAACATTATACGTCCAACAAGCTGATATGTGTAATAACAATGTTTTGATGTGATGAACCACCAAGGTATATACCCCATATGGAAGTGTACAGGTCGTTCGTTCCAAGATGGGTGCTCACGTTCATGATGCCGTCGGGTTACAGTTGAAACTAACCATCCATTGTGTAAAATCACCATTTTGGACCCTTAGAACATCTAGTCTCAACCGAGAAAAATTTTATTGGCTTAGCTCCTGAAGATGCTGATTTCTCGATACACCTATGTTCGGCAGAGAACATTGTTAGTGGCGATTCTGTTTTATAACTTAGTGGCCCAAGCAAGGGCGTGCCTGCATAAAGAAGAAAGTTACGAAATAATTAGAGATACCATAAACACAGGAACACAAACCAAATCATGTCAACCTGACTGAGAGCTAAGGAATTATAAGATCAGAATGCAGCGTATTTTCTCTACGTTAAAGGGGGAGTTATGTTATGAGTCCGTTTCGCTTACTGTTTAGCTACTTAGAATATCATAAGATCAACTACATTTAAGATTATATAATATGTAAAAGCATTTGATCCAAATAGTATTCTTGGAAAATATCTATAACTAGATATTTTCTTCTGCCAAGGGGGGAGGGATGTTGTGAATCAGAATTGATCAACCCTCGTACCCGTACATTGCACAACTTTGTTAACGCAGCAACAACCAGTTCATTCACTTGGTTGTTTGCTAAATTCTTTGCGTTGACAAATTGTGCAATAGCAATATTTCGTAATTGGGTCAAAAGCTAAATAACATTAAGGAAATAGGTTAGCAAGTTAGCATAATAATAATAACTGTTAAGCATAATATTAATGTTGAAATATATTTAAGTATGATTAAGTTTTGTATAAATAGTTCGATTTAAGAAAGAAACATTTGGGTTGTATTTTGGCAGTTGTAAGAGAGAGTTGTGTTTAGGAGTTGTATTAAGGAGTTGTAATGGTCTTGTATTTAGCAGTCAAAAGTTAGAGTCATACCTGCAATTTCCACGTGACCCTACAGGTTTAAAATTGTAAAGTAAAATAATAAGATACTAGTTTTTATTAACAAAGCCTTTTTTAAATAAACCATTAATATACTAAAAGAAAAATCCGTATTTAAATTTAAAACACAACAATGCGCATTTCACTGTTGCTAATGCAGATCATCAGGGAACCTTTACCCAAATTTCTTAGAACAACTAGAGTTATTATGTTATAAACTTTCATTTAAACAAATGAGAAGCCTAACAACAAATAACTAAGTTGAAACAAGAACTCAATAATCAACATGTCTTTTTATTTTCTTACTTTACCATTGCTACATTGGCTGACTTTTTTCAGCTTCAAATTGTAGTTGTAAGAGTATGTAAAAGAAAATAAATGTAAATAACAACAACAGCTATTAAAGAACAGAGTGTTGCCACACAAGTATTTTTGACCGGGTGCAGTCAAGTTAGTAATTAGTGTTTTTATGGGAATTGTTAAAATTTAAGTTTAAAATTTTTAAACGACTAATAATCCCAAATTATTATTTTACTTAATAAGTCAAATATTTTTTATTAAAAATACATTGAAATTGATTATTGAGGGGTTTAGCTGGATCCTATGCGGATTTCACTGTTGCTAATGCAGATCATCAGGGAACCTTTACCCAAATTTCTTAGAACAACTAGAGTTATTATGTTATAAACATGTTATTAACCGTAAAATTTTATTTTGCCGTCGTTGGATTCTATCCACATCTGAATCTGAAACAGTGCCCCATAGCTGAATTCCGTAGCACCATATTGGCTTCAAAACTGACTTGTATATCAAAAGTTTGCAGTATAGACTGAGTGTTGAATTTCTGCCAATCAACCAATGTATTTGAGTTAACTTAAGTTTCATTTGAATTAGTTTAGCGTCAATATGATGTTGCCATGTAAGCCTGCAATCAAGGTGTATGCCAAGGTATTTCACTTGAGAATGTTGAGGAATATTTTGATTATTGATTCGAATGGGGGAACAGGTATCTTTTCTTAGGGTAAACGTTATATGAACACACTTTTGTTCATTTACTTTAATTCTCCATAAGTTCAACCATCTTTCAAGCTGGGTAATGTGTTCTTGGAGATTGCGCGATGCCTCATCAGGGTTTTTGTGCATACTCAAGCAGGCTGTATCATCGGCAAATGTAGAAAAGTGGATGTTATTGCTTACAGGCATATCACAAGTATATATTAAATATAAGACTGGCCCCAGAATACTACCCTGTGGCACACCAGAAGATATAGATTCGGGCACACTCATAAAGTCTCCTTCCACAACAGTAAACTTCCTATCAACAATATAACTTTCCAAAAGTTTTTCTATATTTATTGGCAAATATGTCTTCAATTTTAAAAATAGGCCTTCGTGCCATGCTTTGTCAAATGGCTGAGAAACATCAATAAAAAGGGCAGAATAATACTTTTTTTCTTCAAAAGTCCTCCTTATAACTTTAACCAATCTATGCGTTTGCTCAATAGTGCTATGCTGACTTCTAAAGCCAAATTGATGGTCCGGGATGCACCCATTATCAGCTAAAATTGTGGACAATTTAGTCATGAGCAGCTTTTCGAAAAGTTTTGAGACTGTTGATAGTAAGCTTATAGGCCTATATGACTCAGCCTTGGTAAGATCTTTGCCCGGCTTCGGAATCATTTTAATCTTGGCAAGTTATCAGTTATGTGGAAAATACTGCATTCGTAAAATGGCATTAAAAATAAATAGCAGGATTCTTATTGCAATATGAGGCAAGTTCATCAGCAACTTGTTACTAATTCCATCAATATTTGGAGTTTTTTTCGGATTAAGTTCAGCAATTAGTTTTTGTACATTGCGCATCTTAAACTTTATGGGTCGCAGGGGTAGCGCAACTACATTTGGCAAATCAACAGCATCAGAACATGTGTTTCGGGTAAATACAGATTTTAAATGCTCACCAAATATTTTACCTTTTTATCGCTTCTTGCCCAACCTCCTGTAGATGTGCGCAGAGGTGGTTTAAACTCAACTGGTGTTTTAAGCTCTCTAGCAGCGCGCCAGAAAGAGTAATTAGATGCTGGTGTGACATCAAGACCTTCCAAATAATTTTTAAGAGATGCATTTTTTCAAATGCAAGCAACTCTTGGAGTCGTTTAGTACACTCTTTAAATCTGATTTTAAGTTGGGGTGATCTGTGCTGTTGCCATTCTCTTCTAGCTCATCTTTTTTCACTTACGAGACGTTCAATATCCGTAGAAAAATTTTTATTAACCCTAGTCTGCGGATGGGCGGTAGTGGCATGTTCAGCAGCCTGTTTAATATTTTCATTAAGGTTGGCAATGTTAGATTCAATATCATCGGGTGTTCTTAGCGTAATATTTTCCGTGCAATGACTACTAAGATATTTTTTAAATCGCAGCCAATTAACACGATTTATCAAATTCGTATATGGGTGAGTTAATCACTTGTTAATGGGCTACAAATTGTAACGATCGTGGGAGAGTGATCGGACGAGAGATCTAGAGAAGCTTCAAATTGAATTAAATATTTTTCATAACGCCAAAATCTATTACATCCGGAATTTTATGTATGCCAGTAGGCCAATAAGTGGGCTCCCCACTCGAAATGACATCCAAGCCCATTTTAGAAATTGTATTGAACAACGCTCGACCTCTGGGTGTAATGAAACGCGAACCCCAGAACGTGTGTTTAGCATTACAGTCGCCAGCTGCTACGAAACAAGGGCCCAGAGATTTGTAAAAATCCTCGTATTGATCCTCAGTAATTGCGAATCTAGGAGGAGAGTAAATTGATGATATGACAAAATTAGTGCAAAAATTTTCGACACAAATATTCGTTGCTTGTAAATGTTCTTCGCAAATGTTGTCAATAATATAATGCTTGAGTCTTGACTTTATTAAAATTGCTGATCCACCGCATGCTCTTCCTCTCGGGTCCTTTGAATCATATAAGGTGTAGCCATAAATTTTAAAAAGGCTTCTCGAAGTCAAATGAGTCTCAGAGACCAACATTATATCAATATTTTTTTCCGTGAGGAAGTGTTCAAGTTCATTTTTATGTTGGCGAATGCCGTTTGCGTTCCAGAAACATATTTTTAACGTGTTCATGGTTCGTTAACTAAAGCTTGAAGCAATGTATTCTACATTCGCAGCATTTCTTGCATTATGCTTGTCATATTTGTTGTAAAATTATTTATAGTTTGCACCAGATTATCAATAGTAGCTTCAAGGCGATTGAAATTAAAGTTCGAGTTTGTATTTGTTGAATTATTTGGTGGTGAAACATTTTGTGTATGAATAGAGCTTGTCTTAGCAGCATCGGCATACGATACACGTGAATTAACTGGTTGGCTCACTTGGGCAAGAGTGGCGGAGCAAGTGTTTGCTGTTTGTGGTGGAGCTACTTTAAATTTTTGCCCCATAGTTTTTTTTAACGAAAGAATATACAGGGCATCCTCTATAGTTAGCGGTGTGATTACCTCCACAATTACTGCATTTTTTTCTGCTTGATCTTTTGGTTTCGTACAATTAGCAGTACCGTGCAATTTACCTCAAATAACACAAACTGTAGGTATTTTGCAGTAAGTTTTTGTGTAGCCATACTCTTGACAATTATGGCACTGTACGGGTCCAGAACGCATGTGTAGTTCTTCAACTGTTATTTTTCGGTATAAAAGATATTTTAAATTATAAATTGGGTGCGGCTCATTTTTTCTCAATTTTATATCATTCGGCTCAAGTATAACGCGAAATAGAGGCTGGGGGATCTTCTCCCTATTTATTATATTGGAAACATTTTTTAACTTGAATCCCTGGAGGACGAGTGCATCTTTTATTTCTTCGGGAACAACATAAGAATCTATGCCCTTCAATACGATTTGCAGGCCTTTAGCACTCTTAAGCTGGTATGTGTAGAAACTTGTTTTATTTTTTTCAAATTCAGAAACCATTTTGCGGAAATCTGTTTCGTCATAAATTTGAATTTTCGTTTCATCGATATTGCCACGTTTTATTGGAACAATGTGAAATTTATTCTCACCAATGACCGAAATTAATTTCTTAATAAGAGCGTTTGAATTTTTTTCTCTCAAATAGATTGGTGGCGGCTTGGAGGTTTTGTTCGAGGATATATCAGGTGTGTCGTTGTCATCTTGCAATATTTGAAAACGATTAGTGGAGGATCCCTAGATACCTTTGAAGCAGATGCAATTTTATTGGAATTTGGGCTTCGCCCGCGCTTTCCCTCAATAATATATCGGTCCATTCCGACTTGGACCTTGGGTTTTGGGCTACTCTTATTTACAGTGACTACTTGTGTAAGTGATGAATCAGATAATATCGCTGATTTAAATGACGAAGTAGTAGGCAACTGTAATGTTAACGAATCACTAGTTGGCATTGGACAAAGCGAAGTTGATCGCTGACTAAAAATTGGCTTAGCCGTTAAAAAATCTATCATTAGGTTTTTTATTTATTTTGTTGAAATTAAGATCATCAGAACTCACAGTAAGTCTATCATCATAGTTATCATTAAGATCATCAGAGCTCACAGTAAGATAGGCATTTCTACCGTTATAACTCACTTCACATTTATTTGTTTTTGAGGTACTCATATAGAGTATTCCTCAAGGGCACTTTGTTAGTGTATTCCTCAAGGGCACTTTGAGTTATTTTGTTTACAGTTGTTTTTGTTTTACTTATTCACCCCTGTTCTGAGTTTCGATTACGTCTCCGCATTCAGTTACGCTACGATCTAAAATTGGTATTCCAAACAAAAACTGAATCGAAAGAAAAAGAAGAAGACAACAATGTTTACAAAACCAATTGTTTCAACGTGGAATGGGGAATAGAAACAGAAAAATTAGCACATTTGCTATCATTTTAATAAACAAAAGTCAAATTTAGTGCATACAGAAAAGTGAAAATAAATAAATATATGTATAATAAATAAAAATATATATGGCATTATTAATAATAAAAAACCAGAACGTAAGACACATTTTTGGTGGCAAAATATTCCAGTGTAAAAAATCCTGTCGCACCGGAGGAGATATTTTCATTTTTTATGCATCATTGTATCATAAAAGTAAAGTTTTTCTGTTGCAATTTCAAGGAGAAATGGAATCCATAGCAGTGGCTTTATTGTTGGAAGAGGAAAACAACGTGGCTCGAAATGCAGAGGAAAGGTTTGAAAAGCGAAAACTGAGATATAGTTGCAATCTATTCGAGATGAGCGATCCGTTGTAGGAAATTATATTTAAAGATTTTGATTTTTTAAATAACTAGTTAACTTTTATATATTCAAAAAGAACTTTCGTCTAAACAAAGACGCGTTTAAGTATGTTTTAGACACCTTTGCAGAAGAAGCACAGCCCTGTAACTTAATAACTTCGTCACCCCTTAACCATGGTGTGGCTGCTTTGAGATTCTTTGCCGAAGGAAGCTACCAACATGGAGTTGGTGCAGATCATAATGTTGGGATGGCTCAATCGAAAGTGTTTAAATCACTATCGTGTTTTCTCGATATAATGCAGCGAAAGCTTTGCCTTCAGTGGATACAATTTGACCAGAGAGAGGAGGAAAAGATGCAAGCTAAACGAGAATTCTATGCGAAGGCCGACTTTCCAGGTGTCAGCATGTGTGTTGATGGCACACATATAAAGATATCAAAACCATCCGTAGAAGAGTTCCTTTATTATAATAGAAAGAGGTTTTTTAGCATTAATGCTATGGTGGTGAGTTTTTCGTTTTAATGATTACAGTGCTCCTAAATTGAATTATTGTTTCCAGGTGTGCGATAACAAAATGCGCATAAGGTGCATTGACGCTAGATATCCTAGATGCAACCACGATTCGCATATATGGAATTTCAGTAAAGCGAGATCTCATTTAGAACAAAAATATCGTAAAGGAGAGAGAAACACTTGGCTAATAAGTATTAATTTGTGTAGAACTGTGTGATGATTTGAAAAACTTAACGTTTTTTTAACAGGTGATGCGGGAAGCCAGGAAAGCAATTACAATATTCGGCATTCAAAAGCGAGGAACATAGTTGAAAGAACTATTGGAGTTTTAAAGAACCGATTTCGTTGTTTATTGGGTGCTAGAGAACTTTAAAGTCAGCCAAATTAGAAATGTTGTTTGTGCTCCACACAACATTTGTATACACTACCGGGTGGAAGATTTGGACACTCAGGTATTGCAATTGGAAAGTTTTGAAGAAGAGGGAGAAGAAAATATAAACTCCAACTACCTTTCTATATCATGCAGTGTTCCTTTCCACTTTTTAAAGTCCACAGAAAATCTAACTTAAAGGTCATTGCATCAATAAAAATATTTATTTTCTTATTTCATATTTTGAATATTTTACTTATTTATTTCATATAAATAAATGAATTTTAAATAAATATTTTTTTTTTATAAATAAATAAATAAATAAATACATTTTTATTTAATTAAAATAAAAAAATTAAAGCGTATTCAGTTCATTTTATGCTTGGTTTACTTAGGACTAAAAACGGAAACTTATATATAAATTCAATAAACAATAACAAAAAAAAACCTTATATGTACATATTAAAAAATAAAAATTAAAGCGCATTCATTGCATTTGCTTTCATAAATCTTTAAAAATTAATTAAAAATCTTCATTTTAAATTTTTTATCACAGGTCAATCAGAGTCAAAGGATGGGTGCTCCAACTTAAGCATTCTCAGCTTAATTTCTACTTACTTTTTCAGCAACTCTTCCTTGATTTTATTATGCCGCCGCTCTTCTTCCATCTGCTTAGATGCAATTTCAGCCATTTTTTCAAGGGATCGGTTCATTCGCTTTAAATGTGTAGACACCTCATCATACTTTTTAAGTATGTCGTCATGAAACTGTTTACAGTGTTCATAGAATTCTTTTTGGCCATTTATTTGCTGTTTCAACAAAGACCAAGTGGTATCTTTTGGACTTTCTTGCCGTTTTTTTGGAAGTGGTCGGTAATCCAAAGGGTCTTCGGACCGACAGGAAATATACATTTCAGACACTCCATGCAATTCTTCCTGCGTCCCACTGCAGCACTAATACCACTTGTATTTGTTACTAGTCTCGTCAGCTTTATAACTTTTTCTTGTAGAGGGCTTATAAGCTGCGAGCGACAGCAGCCTCCTCCAGTGCACCCGGTCAAAAATACTTGTGTAGCAACACTCTATTCTTTAATAGCTGTTGTTGTTATTTACATTTATTTTCTTTTACATACTCTTACAACTACAATTTGAAGCTGAAAAAAGTCAGCCAATGTGGCAATGGTAAAGTAAGAAAATAAAAAGACATGTTGATTATTGAGTTCTTGTTTCAACTTAGTTATTTGTTGTTAGGCTTCTCATTTGTTTAAATGAAAGTTTATAACATAATAACTCTAGTTGTTCTAAGAAATTTGGGTAAAGGTTCCCTGATGATCTGCATTAGCAACAGTGAAATCCGCATAGGATCCAGCTAAACCCCTCAATAATCAATTTCAATGTATTTTTAATAAAAAATATTTGACTTATTAAGTAAAATAATAATTTGGGATTATTAGTCGTTTAAAAATTTTAAACTTAAATTTTAACAATTCCCATAAAAACACTAATTACTAACTTGACTGCACCCGGTCAAAAATACTTGTGTGGCAACACTCTGTTCTTTAATAGCTGTTGTTGTTATTTACATTTATTTTCTTTTACATACTCTTACAACTACAATTTGAAGCTGAAAAAAGTCAGCCAATGTAGCAATGGTAAAGTAAGAAAATAAAAAGACATGTTGATTATTGAGTTCTTGTTTCAACTTAGTTATTTGTTGTTAGGCTTCTCATTTGTTTAAATGAAAGTTTATAACATAATAACTCTAGTTGTTCTAAGAAATTTGGGTAAAGGTTCCCTGATGATCTGCATTAGCAACAGTGAAATGCGCATTGTTGTGTTTTAAATTTAAATACGGATTTTTCTTTTAGTATATTAATGGTTTATTTAAAAAAGGCTTTGTTAATAAAAACTAGTATCTTATTATTTTACTTTACAATTTTAAACCTGTAGGGTCACGTGGGAATTGCAGGTATGACTCTAACTTTTGACTGCTAAATACAAGACCATTACAACTTCTTAATACAACTCCTAAACACAACTCTCTCTTACAACTGCCAAAATACAACCCAAATGTTTCTTTCTTAAATCGAACTATTTATACAAAACTTAATCATACTTAAATATATTTCAACATTAATATTATGCTTAACAGTTATTATTATTATGCTAACTTGCTAACCTATTTCCTTAATGTTATTTAGCTTTTGACCCAATTACGAAATATTGCTATTGCACAATTTGTCAACGCAAAGAATTTAGCAAACAACCAAGTGAATGAACTGGTTGTTGCTGCGTTAACAAAGTTGTGCAATGTACGGGTACGAGGGTTGATCAATTCTGATTCACAACATCCCTCCCCCCTTGGCAGAAGAAAATATCTAGTTATAGATATTTTCCAAGAATACTATTTGGATCAAATGCTTTTACATATTATATAATCTTAAATGTAGTTGATCTTATGATATTCTAAGTAGCTAAACAGTAAGCGAAACGGACTCTTATAATTCCTTAGCTCTCAGTCAGGTTGACATGATTTGGTTTGTGTTCCTGTGTTTATGGTATCTCTAATTATTTCGTAACTTTCTTCTTTATGCAGGCACGCCCTTGCTTGGGCCACTAAGTTATAAAACAGAATCGCCACTAACAATGTTCTCTGCCGAACATAGGTGTATCGAGAAATCAGCATCTTCAGGAGCTAAGCCAATAAAATTTTTCTCGGTTGAGACTAGATGTTCTAAGGGTCCAAAATGGTGATTTTACACAATGGATGGTTAGTTTCAACTGTAACCCGACGGCATCATGAACGTGAGCACCCATCTTGGAACGAACGACCTGTACACTTCCATATGGGGTATATACCTTGGTGGTTCATCACATCAAAACATTGTTATTACACATATCAGCTTGTTGGACGTATAATGTTGCACATCTGTAACAACTGCTAACTAAT
The DNA here is from genome assembly GCA_944452675.1 of Tachina lurida. Classification (NCBI taxonomy): domain Eukaryota; kingdom Metazoa; phylum Arthropoda; class Insecta; order Diptera; family Tachinidae; genus Tachina; species Tachina lurida. The sequence continues at coordinate 69,316,722 of OX101756.1, read as the reverse complement.
TGTCCATTTGAATCCACTTTGAAGTTACTCCTCATTCAATTCATTAGTTAATTTTAATTTTCAATCAATTGGCTAAAGGTAGAGTTTCTATATTCACTATAGTTTCAATATCTCGGTTACTGAGCTGCTTGTAGTAAACCTGAATGTACCAATTTGCGATGAACCATCTTACTTTCTGATTTTAGGATTACAGTCCCAAAAACCTCCTCACTTCGGATATTGGAATATAAATCCGTAAAATGACTGATTTAGGTGTACTCAAATGAATGTCAATATTCTGTAGTTGATTTCATAGAGTTGTAATCTATACGAAGATTTTCCTTGAAGTATTACTGGGACTTGACTCCCGGAGTAATCCGACCCTGCAGACTACTGGGAGTTCTGCTAAGGCAGTCAATAATTCATCTCACATGTAGTTCTGGTTCATTATTTGTCAACAATGTACTATGCCCGTCGAATAAGAGAATTACTTGATGCTTCAGCTTTTGTTGACTTTGTTTTTGAAGACTCGGTCAGTAATGTTGTTGGCTGCAGGAGACTATGCGCCTTGCGTTATCTGCATTTTTGTCAGTTTTCTTGCTTCTGGGGATTGTCATTGAGCCGCTGTTGCACTTATCTTTATGGTATACAAGAAATTCTAACAATAATTTTTTAGTGTTTTTTTTTTTCAAATACTTACAGAAATTTTTTACCTTTTGCTATATACATAAATATTTTTTTTAATTTAATATTCATTTAATTACTAAATATTTGACCATACTGAAATACACCTATAGATTTTCAATATATTAATTTTACTTAAAGATTCATTATTATTTCGCCTTTACAATTTCATTAGTTGGCAATGTTTTTCTTTCGAAATAATTACTGTTTGTCATTGTTATTATTTTGTTTTTCAATCTAAAATTACTGAATTTAAATGGTCATCAAATTTAAAGTATGTCAACATAAAGTTGTTGAACTTAAAATTAATAAAAATAAAAACATGATAACAGGTGTGCATATACACGGCATGTAGAACAAATAAATACGTCATCAGCACTTTGATACTTCAGGTTGTTGACGCACGTATTCGCCAGCTCATACCGTACAATGCATAACTGATCTAGCTTAACTTTCCTCAAGCTCGTATTGCAGTTAAAAAAGTTCTTTATTTTTGTATTATTTCCCTTTTGTCAACAATTTTGCTCAATTGCAATTACGTATTGTAGCGAGGGTTTATTCAACTAACTTTTTATGTTTAATTTCTTTTTTTATTATTTAAAGAAACGTTTTAGTAAGCATATCTGTGTTTTTTGTTTGTTTTAAAGTACCCGGAAATTAATTATTTACTGTTGTTAAACAATTTTCTACATTTGAAGCAAAATTTATATAAAAAAGTAAAATAATTAAAGATCAATGCTCTCCCTTAAAAATTTATAACTAAATAGCCTGGATCGTAACTGGATGATCAATTATCCTATATAGGTCACCATATACCTTATATTAAATGCCGTTCCTTGTAGGGTTTTACTAAATTCTTATATTAGACCTTTTCACACCTTTTTGCTCTCAATTTTATGTTTACACGTGTTGGTATATCTACAATTTCATATGGTCCTAACCTATTCCCCTTTTGATCGATGTTAAGGTTTCACCCACAAAAATCCCTGGTAAAATTTGTAGTTTATTTACTATTATTTTTCCCGTAGCCTTGGTTACTACTACTGATACAACTCCCTGGGAACGTCCTTTTATAGAAAAATTTTCGGATATATATAATGGAGGAATTTCTGAAACAAGTGGCAAGGAAACTATTTCCTTCTGGTTTTCAAAAAATTTTATGTTTTTGTTTATTGTGTCGGTAACCGATCTATTCCACATCATATCTCGGCCCAGCAAACCATCTGCTGGCAAAATTGTGCCCTTTGGTACTATGTGCACTTTAAAACTTAGTTTGTCCACGTATTTATGGTTCACAGTTATAGTTCCTTTGGTACTCATGTTTCCTCCAAAGGCTCCTGACAAGGTTTTCTTCTCATTTTCATTAACTTTTATGCACGATGTAAAGGCTTCTTCCTTTACTAGTGTAGTATCAGCGACTGAGTCTACCAACAGTAGTAATTTTTCCTCTTTTGCCTCTCTACAAGGGAAGCTTATATACGCATCGTTTATCTCACAACTTTCATTGCTACTAACATCACTCTCCAGTCTCAGTTCATTTTTGTACTCTGAGTGGTTGATTTGATGTTCTGCGACGTTTCCGTCCTTAATTATCCTATTATTTATATCATTACATGTCATCATTGCCATATTATTCAGGGGTTTTCTTACTAAATCTGTGCGTCTTGCACCAGATATTAATTCGATGTTATCCTTGTCTTCTTGTTTCTGATTATCCTGCTCCTCTGTCAAGTGTATATTGTTAATATCTAAAGTTATGATATTAAAAGCTTTATCTTCTTCATAGTTAGTTCTTACGTGGTGTGTTTTATTCTCATTTTCTTCAATTTCTCTAAATTTTTCGGCATTCCGGTCCATTAATCTTGGCCGGGCCGATTCTCATTTCCCGAATTATTGCTGTTGTAATTATATCTGCTTCTGTTTACATCATTGTTGCCTCTATTGATGCCATTTCTATTATCGCTATTTATACTCCGTCTGTTTCTTGGGCAATTATTAGAAATGTGACCATGTTGATTGCATCTAAAACAGCGACGCTCCTCGTTGTTGTTATACCTAGTTTCACTTTTATTTTGAGTTTTCGAGCTTGTGAAATTTTGCCTATTTATTCCATAGTCTGGAGGTTATATATTCCTTCTGAAATTGCATTCGTTATGCCCCTGTCGTCTGCTTTGATTATAGCACATATTGTTTCCTTGGTTATAGCATTCGTCTATCATAGGGCTCCAGTATTTTGTGTTTTCTCGTGAATTACTGTTTGGCATTGAATGGTTACAGGTCTTCTGATGCATGGATAGTTGTCGGACTTCTTTTATCAACTGCTGGACCGTATCATATAAAGGTTCCTCGGTATGCATTGTCATGATATTTGAAGGTTTCATATTAGAACCAAAGAGATTTTGAGCATCCTTGGTGATTTTCAGCAGGGCAGATAGTTTTTCGTTTTCGTGTCCGATGAATTTTGACATCAATCTAGGATCTCGTAAGCCTCTTATGTAACTCCTTACTGCGGATTGGTTGCAATGATCTATCATAGATTTTTGATGGGAAACTTCTTGCCATTGTGCTGCAATTAGTTCTGTGGCATCTGTAAGTAGTCCTTCTAGTCTCTCTCCAAATTCATATGCTGTCTCCGTTGGACCTTGCTTACTACTAAAAATTAGTTGTTGCAATTCTGTTAGAGTTTTGCCTTTTACAAATTTTTCTCTAATAGCCTGACATAAGGCTTCTTTCTATTGTTGTGAACTCTTTATTGTGCAAATATGAGTAAGCGTTTCCAAATAATCTAGTTTTGATGCATTTGATTATGTCGATCACATTACTTGGTTCTTCTAGTTTTTCCTTTGCTATCATACATCCTTCAATAAACTTCTTGGCTTCCCTTGCCAGTTCTGGCCCATCAGTTCCGTAGAAAATTGGTACCACATGGGATATGGTTTTCAAGAGTTCGGTAAAAGTTGTCATGTTGTTACTACTTGTTGTGGTGTTAATTGTAATCACTTTCCTCGTCTCTCCTTGTAAGTTTCGTATCTTTGACTTCAGCGTTTCGATTTGTTGAGTCTTTTCCTCTATCACCTTTCTATTTTCGATAACTTGCTGCAACTGGTTAGGAGTCAAGTTAGGGTTAACGCGCTGCGCGAAGTCTTCAAATGCTTGTGTCTTCTGTTCGCTGTCTTGAATCTGTTGTTCAGCTTCTTCAATGGTTTTTCTTAAGCTTTCGTTCTGCTGCTTCAAAATCCGGTTAACGTGTAAATATTCTTCTATTTCCTTAGATATAGCTGGACTTTGTTGATGTTCATGTAGCACTTGTAGTTCTTCCAATAAAATATCTATCTTTTCAAATTCGGTTATGTTTCCCTGGCTCCTCACTTTATGCTTTACTAATTCTATATACTCTTTGGTATTGTTAAGGTACTTTATGAGATTCCACACTTGCTCAGAAATTTCCCTGGTCTCCTCTTGTGTCTTTTGTAATTTTTTTTTCAAATCCTCCATATAGCTCAAGCAAAATTTCCTAAATCCACTTTTATTTTCAATGTTCACTTTCACAAACAAACTTTCCTTCTATTTAAATACTGCTAATCATTTTGAATTTTTCACTATGCATTTATCTAGTTTAATTTACTAATTCAACACTTATATAAATATTTTTACCATTTGTGTTGGTCCCATTTGTCTCGAGCAAATGTTTGATCGTCGTTGAGTTTACCACCAAAGTCTGCGTAATTTAAGGCAGCTAAAATAGCTCATTAAAACCTTGCGTTGTATAGTAAATGTTGGTATACAGAACAACGTATCCTTTTAACAATTTATTTCAGTATATTAAAATTAAATTGAGCTAAAATAGCTTTCCAATATCAATATATTTCCTTCAAACTGCACAAAAGGTATCAAACTATACTCTTGCTAATACCGGCTGCGCCAAAATGTTGTGTTTTAAATTTAAATACGGATTTTTGTTTTAGTATATTAATGGTTTATTTAAAAAAGGCTTTGTTAATAAAAACTAGTACTAGTTGTGCAATGTACGGGTACGAGGGTTGATCAATTCTGATTCACAACAGCATAGGATCCAGCTAAACCCTTCAATAATCAATTTCAATGTATTTTTAATAAAAAATATTTTACTTAATAAGTAAAATAATAATTTGGGATTATTAGTTGTTTAAAAATTTTAAACTTAAATTTTAACAATTCCCATAAAAACACTAATTACTAACTTGACTGCACCCGGTCAAAAATACTTGTGTGGCAACACTCTATTCTTTAATAGCTGTTGTTGTTATTTACATTTATTTTCTTTTACATACTCTTACAACTACAATTTGAAGCTGAAAAAAAGTCAGCCAATGTAGCAATGGTAAAGCAAGAAAATATAAAAACATGTTGATTATTGAGTTCTTGTTTCAACTTTGTTATTTGTTGTTAGGCTTCTCATTTGTTAAAATAAAAGTTTATAACATAATAACTCTAGTTGTTCTAAGAAATTTGGGTAAAGGTTCCCTGATGATCTGCATTAGCAGCAGTGAAATGCGTATAGGATCCAGCTAAACCCCTCAATAATCAATTTCAATGTATTTTTAATAAAAAATATTTTACTTAATAAGTAAAATAATAATTTGGGATTATTAGTTGTTTAAAAATTTTAAACTTAAATTTTAACAATTCCCATAAAAACACTAATTTATTTTTTATTTGCTGAAAGTTTCCGCTTACTGTAGCACTTCCAGTCAATCCATACCTATTAAAGATAATAAGTACATGCAAAATTTTTTTTAATATATCATACATACCTTCTTCCATACAGTGGCACTTTTTGTTGGAGGTCCTAACGCGTTAAGCGTTTGTGTTACTTCCTCCCAAAACACCTGCACTTTGTCTTTGGATCGCTTATGGTATCTACAAGCAATATCTTCTTCAGCTGACATGATATCTGCCAGCTTTTCATATTGCTCGGGTGTTGTTGTTTTTGACATTGAAATATAAATCTTTATATTTTAGTACAAAATATAATAAATTAAAACAACAACAAAATATTTAAATCATTTATTACCCATTTTATTGCATTTTATACTTACATTTTTTTAATTAAACACTTTTTTAGCTCGCAAAAAGAAAAATAGAAACAAGTTACGCCGCTTAAATAACAACGTAGAAAAACGGAGCTACGATCGTAATGCAGAATATATATAATCGAAAGAAACTGAGCGGAATCGAAACGCAGAATACCGAAGTTGCCAAATGGAGAAAATTTCGATTCGAATCGAAACTCAGAATAGGGGTGATTACTTTCTATGCAAAAAAAGCTTGTTTATCAAAGTTAATGTACAACGAATATTATGTACTACAAATATTTTTTTGTATGGTTTTTTTTGTTTAGCATGTATGTAAAAAAAAAATCCGCTAATACGTCTGTTCACTATGAAGGTACAACGAGAACTCAATATATTTAAGTGAGCTTTTTGTACCTGTCAGACATATTTCTAATATACAGTAAGCAAAGAAAAAACTTGTACAGCAAACGCTCCGCCCTTCTAATCAAAGTATCTCTGTTGCTTTGTAAGATTTTAAGCTAAACCCAAAAGCAGTTTCAAGACAAATCAATAAGCTTTCTATAGAAATCTTTAATTTTATTAAGAAATTTATTTTAATACTAAAAAAATAACCTAACATAAAATAACACTATTTTCAAGAGCAAAAAAAAATCTTGTACACTAACTCTTCTTTCAGGAAGGAGCTATGAAATAAGGAATACACTAAAAATTAGTACTAGATGTGGCCACGTCTAGCATCTAATAGATTATTCTCATAGAATGAACTTGGTTTTTGGTAATTTTGGGATCTATATGGTCCAATATGCCCTGGAGAGCACTTTTGAGTTAATTTTTAGCTCGCGTAATTTTTTGTTCACATACGCCCACAGAATTTCATTTGTACTAAGGCCAAGGATCTAGGGAGGATGTGCCTGCAATTTTTTCCCATTGAATGGAAGCCATTCTCTTATTATTGAAGACGAATGTTTCGGGTATTTAACTCTAACTAATCGATAGTATCCACTTACATTTAATTTGGCAGCTAACTGTGCTAAATTATCTCTTAGTATTTTTAAATAATTCATTTTATTTATTGTACGTTCTATAAAAACCGGATTTCATACACCACTCGATCCCATAGAGCCCCATACCATCATATTACACCCCCCATGCTTCACCGTGTTATTCAGGTTTTTATCACTAATGCTGGAATTCCTCTTCGCCACAAAAATCTACAACGTATTACGATTGGCTTAAAATTTTTGGACTTTACATATTGAATCATACATAGAAACATATGTATGTGATTTGATCACGTTTACACAAATGTATATGTACAATTTTTGTGTTTATTACTTCTCAACTTTTACCAAAGAGCACTTTATGGGAAATTTAAAGTACACCTTTGGGAAAAGCAGAGTATAGACACTATTTGATGGTAAGAGGGCAATTAAGGGATGCCCCAACCTTTTGCTGGGAGATATCTTGAGGGTGGCGTTGGCTGAAGTAGTTAGCACGTTGACTACAAAACCGAAGATCCTGAGTTCAATCCCTGTATCCAACAGTCATTGAATAACAACACCACGCATTTTTCTGATGTGCATTAGTGTCCCTTTGTATCAGTTGTTGTAGGAAAGTTCAAGTGATGAAGGCATAGTCACTGGTCACTTAACTATACCGACTTCAGAAGATACTAGTCCTAATGTAACATCAGAGCGCCCTCCTTCGTTCGTTGTGTAGCAAAAATCATCGGCGAAGTAAAATAATCAATAAAATGGCTACAAAACACAGCTTCAAAAATTTAATATGCCTCATTTCACACCAGATGGCGCAGCAACACTGCATTATCAAAAACGTGCAAAAAAGCAGAGTTGTAAAAGAATGAAACTTTCCTCTATCTCTCCCTTCACCCCACCTGTCTTCTCTATCACTATCCCTTTCCTAAAGAAGGTAACACCTAGTAATAGTAGTAGGCATTAATTGCCTGAGTGTTACTTCTCTTTAAAAAAAAAATAAAAAAAATCTACAACGATAACATCCAAATATATTAAATTTGGATTCAGCAGTGTCCCAAAAGTCATCATAGTGATTAATATAATCTTTCTTTGCATGGCAAAGAAAAGCTCCAGCCTTAACGATAATAACCTGAATAACACGGTGAAGCATGGGGGGTGTAATATGATGGTATGGGGCTCAATGGGATCGAGTGGTGACATGTTTTGAGAATTCAAAGCCGGGAAAAATCAAAAAGGGTGGAAACCCTGTTACAAATGGAGGGATTTTGGGGATTTTCATGCTGAGATTTCGTTAGGCTGTGTCTGTGTGTGTGTGTGTGAGTTTGATTCTTTGATTATGTTCGTATGTGTGTGTTTGGGTGTGTGTGTGTATGTGTGTGTGTGTGTATGTATGAGTATGCGTTTTTGTATTTACTTGTGTGTTTGCCGGTGTCCGATACTTTTGTTGTAGTGGCAGACCAATCATTATACCCAGTAGGAAATGTTGATAGTGAAAATGTGCTGACTAGCTTTTGACTAGCTTGTCACCTTTACTACTCTATAATAATTTAGCATGTGCTTGTCATTGAGACAGACCCTAGTAATAACACTAAAACAATTGACTAGGTAGTGGCTACGTAGTTCTTATGGGGTCATGAGACATAGTAACCAGACAGTTAGTTACTGGTACATTTCTATAATTTACGTACATACAAATGTATGTATATTGACAAGTTATTGTCAATTCCACCTCTCTCCTTCTTTTATACTGACGGATAGTAGAAAACTTATCATACCAAAGTTGTAACTAGAATTTTATTGTTGACACAAAGACACTTGCTCCCAGTCTGACTGCAGGGTAGTGACAAGGGATCTGTGTATTTGTGTGTGTAGTGATTGTTATTTGATAGACTTTGAGTTGCTGTTTTGAGTTATTGTTAGAATGCTTATGTAGGGTTATTGTATGTATGCATTTATGTTTGCGATCTCTGGGGAAATAATCTAATAGCTGCAGAGAGTGGCAACCCTGTTGTACATGTATGTATTTGGTAATGTATCTATATGTTGCTGTACTAATGTATGTGATCTTATCTATTTTTACTTTGAAGAATATCATTGCTTGTGTGTATTGTTTAGCCTTCGAGAGTTTTTCATACATATTTACAAATGAATGTGTATATGTTTTCTAGGCTATTGAAGTTGCTATTCTTATGGAGATAGAAAATATTGTGTTGGCATAGGTTTTATATGTACAAGTGAATTTCAGATGTTAAATATTTTGAATCAAATCAGGTTGATAAGCAGAATTTTTTGAATAGGGGTAATGATATTTTTATTTCAGTATATTTTACTTTAATGTAATAATTATAGGAAATATCTTTTGGAGACATACACCAAAACTTATAGAAGCATCTACTTTTACGTGTCCCGATTTTTCTCGTACCTTTGTATGACAAACTGATGCTAGCGATTTTGTTCTGGGTCCATCAGATAAATTAGATTTGACGACTACCACACGACTATCATATGAATTATAGGAATTTGTATGTGTGTGTGTATGTGAGTATGTATGTATGTTTGTCTGTGTGTACGAATTTCATAATATTATAAAATTTCATTATGTACGTTTGTCAGTTCTCGTTGTACCTTCATAGTGAACAGACGTATTAGCGGAATTTTTTATACCCTTTACCAAAAAAATGGTAAAAGGGTATATATAGGTTTGTCATTACGTTTGTAATTTCTATAAGATCAATAAGCGACTCATAAAATATATATATTCTGGATTCTTATGCATAGGGAAGACGAGTAAGCGATGTCCGTCTATCCGTCTGCCCGTCTGTCTGTACGTGAAATCGGGTTTCCGAAGCTCCCAGAAAAGCTAGGGACTTCGTGCTTGGACTGGTGTTTTAGAAATTTTCCAAAATAGATTGGTATTGCAATTCAGCAAAATCGGGCTGACGATTGCAGAGCTGGAAAACTTAAACTTCATATTGCCATATAAAAGTAACTACCGAAAACAAATTTTTATTTTTTTTAATAAATGAACATATTTTCCACTTCTGTACGACTAAAATTGAAATTTTAAATTAAAAAAATATAAAAAAATTAAAAAGACGTTTCCAGGGTTGGAAAACTTTAACTTTTTGTGTTATGTGTCTAAAACTATGTCTGTCACAGGGTATTTTCTCGAGAACCGTAAGAGCTACAGACCGCTACAACAACAAATACATGAGAATTGGAAATTAAAGGGTGTTCCAAAACGAACTACGAAAAATGTTAAAGTCCCATGTAATATACATACAATTGTATGTATGTATGTATATACACCTGAAATTTGTAAGGTTAGTGTATTTTTATACAGACTACAAAAATTAACACTAAAATTTCAAAAAATTTAAATTAAAGGGTGTTCATCAGTTAATGGAATTTTGACTATGCAATTTTGACAACTTGCTGTATCTTGGAAACCGTAAGAGAAAAACTCTTGAAATTTTCAAAAACGGTAAAACTAAAAAATTAAAAAATTATAAAATCGCCAAACCAAAAAAAATCGCCAAAAACAAAAAAAGAAGCGCAAAAACGAAAAAAAAACACCAAATTACAAAAAAAAAATGTCTAAGACTAATAAAATAAATCGCGAATAACCGGAAAAATTGCCAAAATGAAAAAGAAATCGTTAAAATGAAAGAAAATCACAAAAATGAAAAAAACCGCAAAATGAAAAAAAATCGCCAAAATGGAAAAAAATCGCCAAAACGAAAAAAACCCCAAAAAACAGAAAAAAAATCGACAAAATGAAAAAAAAACCAAAAACAGGAGAAAATCGCCAAAATGAAAAAAAAATCGCCAAAATTAAACAAATCTTAAAAAATGAAAAAAAAGTCCAAAAACAGAATAAAATCGCAAAAAATTAAGAAAAAATCGTCAAAATTAAAAAAACTCCAAAATGAAAAAAACCCAAGAACAGAAAAAATCGCCAAAATGAAAAAAACCGAAAAAAACAGAAACAGTAGCAATTGCTACTTAGCTATATAATACTATGTGAACACTTATGTGTTTAACGTCCTATTCGTCTTTAGGAGCTTAAGCACAATAATTTTTTGACGTTTTACCATACATTGACTTGTTTTGTAAAGCATCTCAGATAACAAGTTTTAAAATTAAGCTCATCGTATGGAGTATGTTCAGTGCGTTTTTGATAACTCTGGCAACTTTGTGTTGTTATTAAATTGCGGCACGTTAAAAAAATTATTTGGAACACAATAATTGCTTAAAAAATATTACATTATTTACAAAAACATGTGTTGTTTAAAAATAATAAAGCAAACAAAAAGCATAATTGTTCGAAATTTCTTACAAACACAATAATTTATTTATTCACAAAACGTCAACAATAAACATCTCAAATATAATGTGAACGGTTGTGTTTAGTTCTTAGAAAACTCGTCTTAAAAATGTTTAAAAACATAAGTGTGAACATAGTATAAAACAAACTTAATGTGTTAAATACAATGCAATAAAAATATATTATATGATAGCGTCAAATTTGCCGCAAATATTTCAAAACGTTTCCATTTATTTCCCATTATTATATTTTCTAGCGGCACACGATTAAATTAATATATTGTTTGTGGCCGGTGGCGGCTGTTAGCCGGCTTACAGTCGATCGGCTGTGTTCTCTGGCTTGTGATCATAACAAAAACAATACAAAATCAAATTCAGCAATGTTTCTCGTTGTTTTTGTTTTGTTTTTTTTTCACTCAGTTCAAAGAACGAAGCAAAACAAATTCAAACAATTTGTTTCGTTTATTTTCGTACGTTGCTTTTAAGTACAAAGAAATCAAAACAAAAATAAATTTATAACTGTAATAGTGTCGATTAATTTTGTTACGAAAATCATTTTGTAACCCCTGTATCGCGCCATAAATAGCAATAGCTATAAAAATCGCCAGAATGAGAAAACAGCGACAAAACTGAAAAAATCGATTAAACTAAAAAAAAACTTCAAAAAGCAAAAAAGCCACATTAAAAAATGATCAGAACCGAATGTACGGAACCCTTCGTGCGCGAGTCAAAGTCGCACTTTACTGAATTTTTTAATATTAAAGGAATTAAATGAAACTAAGTTTTTTCTTATTTCGTTTTTGCTTCGTTCACTAAACATATTTAATGTATTTTTTAAAGAAATAGATTGGTATAAGGAATTAGAAAAATCCTATATTATGATTCCAGGGTTAGAAAACATATATATTAATTAAATATATTTTATGCTTCTGAAAGAAAAGTTTGGCGTATAAAATTTGAAAAATTAAAATTACAGCTCCAAAGATGGAGACATTGAATTTTTTTGATATTAAAGTAAATAAAATAATTTTTTTTTATTTGTTTGTTTACTTAACACACTTTATTAATTTTTTAAATCACAAAAATCTAAAAGGTTGATTCCCGGGTTGGTAAATTTATTGTTTTTTTACAAAACTAACTGGGTCAAGTTAGTTTTTTCTTTTTGTTTACAAGTTTTATATACTTTATGACTTAGAATGAAATAGTTTGGCATAGAAATTAGAAAAATAAAAGACGTAGCTCCAGAGCTGGAAAACTTAAACTTTAGAAATATGGTTTCAGGTTGGAGATTGAAAAAAGTTTCGGTAAAAAAAGAACCAAAAATATTTTTTTTTTGCATTTAAACATATATTATGTTTTAGGAAAATCATTAATCAAGATTTTTATACATGTTTAATTTTTTATGGATATCTAATTGAAGTATAAACGAAGGTTTGTGCTTATTGTGCTCTCAGCACAATAACTATTAATTTTTAGTAAATGGAGATAAAACTAAAATTTATCGCTAAAGATAAATTAAAGGACATGTTCCGTTTCATTTTCCTGATACCTTTTCTTTCTGAGAACAAATTTAAAAAAAATTCTGTAGGAATAAAACGTTTAAAAATAATATTCAACTGTTGCTAATATCGAAAATAAAATAACTGAATCAAATTCTTTAGTCGAAAAATACTGAAAGGTCACTTATTATTAATTGCTTTAGTGAAAAAAGAAATAAATTTTTTCACAAAATAAATATGTATGTATGTGTCTGTATATAATATATATATACGTGCGTTGGTAAAGTGTATATAAGATTCGGCACAGCCGAATATAACACTCTCACTTGTTTTACATATGAACATGCTAAAAAAAAACCATACAAAAAATATTGTGAGTTCTGATGATCTTAATTTAAACAAAATAAATAAAAATTCTAATGATAGACTTTTTTTAACGGCTAAGCCAATTTTTCGTCAGCGATCAACTTCGATTTGTCCAATGCCAACTAATGATTCGTTAACATTACAGTTGCCTACTACTTCGTCATTTAAATCAGCGATATCATCCGATTCATCACTTACCCAATTATTCACTGTAAATATGAGTAGCCCAAAACCCAAGGTCCAAGTCGGAATGGACCAATATATATTATTGTGGGAAAGCGCGGGCGCAGCCCAAATTCTACTAAAATTGCATCTGCTTCAAATGTGTCTAGGGATAACAGCGCATCATCCACTAATCGTTTTCAAATATTGCAAGATGACAACGACACACCTGATATATCCGCGAACAAAACCTCCAAGCCGCCACCAATCTAATTGAGAGAAAAAAATTCCAAAGCTCTTATTAAGAAATTAATTTCGGTCATTGGTGAGAATAAATTTCACATTGTTCCAATAAAATGTGGCAATATCGATGAAACGAAAATTCAAATTTATGACGAAACAGATTTCCGCAAAATGGTTTCTGAATTTGAAAAAAAATAAAACAAGTTTCTACACATACCAGCTTAAGAGTGCTAAAGGCCTGCAGATCGTATTGAAGGGCATAGATTCTTATGTTGTTCCCGAAGAAATAAAAGATGCACTCGTCCTCCAGGGATTCAAGGTAAAAAATGTTTCCAATATAATAAATAGGGAGAAGATCCCCCAGCATCTATTTCGCGTTGAACTTGAGCCGAATGATATAAAATTGAGAAAAAATGAGCCGCACCCAATTTATAATTTAAAATATCTTTTATACCGAAAAATAACAGTTGAAGAACCACACAAGCGTTCTGGACCCGTACAGTGCCATAATTGTCAAGAATATGGCTACACAAAAATTTACTGCAAATTACCTACAATTTGTGTTATTTGAGGTGAATTGCACGGTACTGCTAGTTGTACTAAACCAAAAGATCAAGCAGAAAAAAATGCAGTAATTGTGGAGGTAATCACACCGCTAACTATAGATGATGCCCTGTATATTCTTTCGTTAAAAAAAACTATGGGGCAAAAATTTAAAGTAGCTCCAGCACAAACAGCAAACACTTGCTCCGCCACTCTTGCCCAAGTGAGCCAATCTGTTAATTCACGTGTATCGTATGCCGATGCTGCTAAGACAAGCTCTATTCCCACACAAAATGTTTCACGGCCAAATACTTCAACAAATACAAAATCAGGCTTTAATTTTAATCGCCTTGAAGCTACTATTGAAAATCTGGTGCAAATTATAAACAATTTTACAACAAATATGACAAGCATGATGCAAGAAATGCTGCGAATGTAGAATACATTGCTTCAAGCTTTAGTTAACGAACCATGAACACGTTAAAAATATGTTTCTGGAACGCAAACGGCATTCGCCAACATAAAAATGAACTTGAACACTTCCTCACGGAAAAAAATATTGATATAATGTTGGTCTCTGAGACTCATTTGACTTCGAGAAGCCTTTTTAAAATTTATGGCTACACCTTATATGATTCAAAGGACCCGAGAGGAAGAGCATGCGGTGGATCAGCAATTTTAATAAAGTCAAGACTCAAGCATTATATTATTGACAACATTTGCGAAGAACATTTACAAGCAACGAATATTTGTGTCGAAAATTTTTGCACTAATTTTGTCATATCATCAATTTACTCTCCTCCTAGATTCGCAATTACTGAGGATCAATACGAGGATTTTTACAAATCTCTGGGCCCTTGTTTCGTAGCAGCTGGCGACTGTAATGCTAAACACACGTTCTGGGGTTCGCGTTTCATTACACCCAGAGGTCGAGCGTTGTTCAATACAATTTCTAAAATGGGCTTGGATGTCATTTCGAGTGGGGAGCCCACTTATTGGCCTACTGGCATACATAAAATTCCGGATGTAATAGATTTTGGCGTTATGAAAAATATTTAATTCAATTTGAAGCTTCTCTAGATCTCTCGTCCGATCACTCTCCCACGATCGTTACAATTTGTAGCCCATTAACAAGTGATTAACTCACCCATATGCGAATTTGATAAATCGTGTTAATTGGCTGCGATTTAAAAAATATCTTAGTAGTCATTGCACGGAAAATATTACGCTAAGAACACCCGATGATATTGAATCTAACATTGCCAACCTTAATGAAAATATTAAACAGGCTGCTGAACATGCCACTACCGCCCATCCGCAGACTAGGGTTAATAAAAATTTTTCTACGGATATTGAACGTCTCGTTAGTGAAAAAAGATGAGCTAGAAGAGAATGGCAACAGCACAGATCACCCCAACTTAAAATCAGATTTAAAGAGTGTACTAAACGACTCCAAGAGTTGCTTGCATTTGAAAAAATGCATCTCTTAAAAATTATTTGGAAGGTCTTGATGTCACACCAGCATCTAATTACTCTTTCTGGCGCGCTGCTAGAAAGCTTAAAACACCAGTTGAGTTTAAACCACCTCTGCGCACATCTACAGGAGGTTGGGCAAGAAGCGATAAAAAGGTAAAATATTTGGTGAGCATTTAAAATCCGTATTTACCCGAAACACATGTTCTGATGCTGTTGATTTGCCAAATGTAGTTGCGCTACCCCTGCGACCCATAAAGTTTAAGATGCGCAATGTACAAAAACTAATTGCTGAACTTAATCCGAAAAAAACTCCAAGTATTGATGGAATTAGTAACAAGTTGCTGATGAACTTGCCTCATATTGCAATAAGAATCCTGCTATTTATTTTTAATGCCATTTTACGAATGCAGTATTTTCCACATAACTGATAACTTGCCAAGATTAAAATGATTCCGAAGCCGGGCAAAGATCTTACCAAGGCTGAGTCATATAGGCCTATAAGCTTACTATCAACAGTCTCAAAACTTTTCGAAAAGCTGCTCATGACTAAATTGTCCACAATTTTAGCTGATAATGGGTGCATCCCGGACCATCAATTTGGCTTTAGAAGTCAGCATAGCACTATTGAGCAAACGCATAGATTGGTTAAAGTTATAAGGAGGACTTTTGAAGAAAAAAAGTATTATTCTGCCCTTTTTATTGATGTTTCTCAGCCATTTGACAAAGCATGGCACGAAGGCCTATTTTTAAAATTGAAGACATATTTGCCAATAAATATAGAAAAACTTTTGGAAAGTTATATTGTTGATAGGAAGTTTACTGTTGTGGAAGGAGACTTTATGAGTGTGCCCGAATCTATATCTTCTGGTGTGCCACAGGGTAGTATTCTGGGGCCAGTCTTATATTTAATATATACTTGTGATATGCCTGTAAGCAATAACATCCACTTTTCTACATTTGCCGATGATACAGCCTGCTTGAGTATGCACAAAAACCCTGATGAGGCATCGCGCAATCTCCAAGAACACATTACCCAGCTTGAAAGATGGTTGAACTTATGGAGAATTAAAGTAAATGAACAAAAGTGTGTTCATATAACGTTTACCCTAAGAAAAGATACCTGTTCCCCCATTCGAATCAATAATCAAAATATTCCTCAACATTCTCAAGTGAAATACCTTGGCATACACCTTGATTGCAGGCTTACATGGCAACATCATATTGACGCTAAACTAATTCAAATGAAACTTAAGTTAACTCAAATACATTGGTTGATTGGCAGAAATTCAACACTCAGTCTATACTGCAAACTTTTGATATACAAGTCAGTTTTGAAGCCAATATGGTGCTACGGAATTCAGCTATGGGGCACTGTTTCAGATTCAGATGTGGATAGAATCCAACGACGGCAAAATAAAATTTTACGATCAATAACATCGGCTCCATGGTACATCAAAAATTCAAATATACATCGTGATTTGAATATGCCACTAGTGACTGAAGAAATTGCAAAAAACGCTGGCAAATATTTAACAAAACTCGAGTCACATCCTAATCCGCTTGCCCGTAATATTTTGAACTTTACTGGACACATCCGCCTAAAAAAGAGGAACACAAGGGCTCTTATTCACAACACTCCAGATGGGACTTCTTGAAAATACTTTAATTTTTTTCCTTTTGATTATTACTACTTATGTATTATATATAACTATAACTAAGCTTATGTCCGACACTGGTCGGGCCTAATTATATTTTTAGATTTAAGGTTTGAATACTTATTGTAAGTTCATATATGAAGAAATATAAATAAAAATCATGTAATGTATGTTTGTGTTTGTGTATTACGTCATCACCTCTTTGTGTGTCCTGCCAGACATTTGGTAGTATAAAATATTAGCATATATCAGAACTTTTTTATTAATTCTAATATGTTTTTATACTTAAGATTGCTGGTTATTTTGTCATGCTTAAAATTGTCCAGCGTTAAAGTCTGCCTGTGAGAAATTTTTTTTATATTAAAGATTTTGTTTATTTAACTACGTCCGGCATCTTTGGCTGAACTTCTTTTCATACGATCATGGGAATTTATAGTTTCTATGTCCATAATAAGTTCGTTTAGCTTTGGCATGTGCTTTGAATGTAAGTGTGATTGTCAAGATCTAATAAATACTGGAGTATTGATAAGAAATTTGATATTATGTGTACATACATATCTACAAATTGATTTTATGTATGTATGTACACATAATATCAAATTTCTTATCAATACTCCAGTATTTATTAGATCTTGACAATCACACTTACATTCAAAGCACATGCCAAAGCTAAACGAACTTATTATGGACATAGAAACTATAAATTCCCATGATCGTATGAAAAGAAGTTCAGCCAAAGATGCCGGACGTAGTTAAATAAACAAAATCTTTAATATAAAAAAAATTTCTCACAGGCAGACTTTAACGCTGGACAATTTTAAGCATGACAAAATAACCAGCAATCTTAAGTATAAAAACATATTAGAATTAATAAAAAAGTTCTGATATATGCTAATATTTTATACTACCAAATGTCTGGCAGGACACACAAAGAGGTGATGACGTAATACACAAACACAAACATACATTACATGATTTTTATTAATTGTATCTTCATATATGAACTTACAATAAGTATTCAAACCTTAAATCTAAAAATATAATTAGGCCCGACCAGTGTCGGACATAAGCTTAGTTATAGTTATATATAATACATAAGTAGTAATAATCAAAAGGAAAAAAATTAAAGTATTTTCAAGAAGTCCCATCTGGAGTGTTGTGAATAAGAGCCCTTGTGTTCCTCTTTTTTAGGCGGATGTGTCCAGTAAAGTTCAAAATATTACGGGCAAGCGGATTAGGATGTGACTCGAGTTTTGTTAAATATTTGCCAGCGTTTTTTGCAATTTCTTCAGTCACTAGTGGCATATTCAAATCACGATGTATATTTGAATTTTTGATGTACCATGGAGCCGATGTTATTGATCGTAAAATTTTATTTTGCCGTCGTTGGATTCTATCCACATCTGAATCTGAAACAGTGCCCCATAGCTGAATTCCGTAGCACCATATTGGCTTCAAAACTGACTTGTATATCAAAAGTTTGCAGTATAGACTGAGTGTTGAATTTCTGCCAATCAACCAATGTATTTGAGTTAACTTAAGTTTCATTTGAATTAGTTTAGCGTCAATATGATGTTGCCATGTAAGCCTGCAATCAAGGTGTATGCCAAGGTATTTCACTTGAGAATGTTGAGGAATATTTTGATTATTGATTCGAATGGGGGAACAGGTATCTTTTCTTAGGGTAA
The DNA here is from genome assembly GCA_944452675.1 of Tachina lurida. Classification (NCBI taxonomy): domain Eukaryota; kingdom Metazoa; phylum Arthropoda; class Insecta; order Diptera; family Tachinidae; genus Tachina; species Tachina lurida. The sequence goes on along the minus strand of OX101756.1, from coordinate 69,298,052 downwards.
ACGTTATATGAACACACTTTTGTTCATTTACTTTAATTCTCCATAAGTTCAACCATCTTTCAAGCTGGGTAATGTGTTCTTGGAGATTGCGCGATGCCTCATCAGGGTTTTTGTGCATACTCAAGCAGGCTGTATCATCGGCAAATGTAGAAAAGTGGATGTTATTGCTTACAGGCATATCACAAGTATATATTAAATATAAGACTGGCCCCAGAATACTACCCTGTGGCACACCAGAAGATATAGATTCGGGCACACTCATAAAGTCTCCTTCCACAACAGTAAACTTCCTATCAACAATATAACTTTCCAAAAGTTTTTCTATATTTATTGGCAAATATGTCTTCAATTTTAAAAATAGGCCTTCGTGCCATGCTTTGTCAAATGGCTGAGAAACATCAATAAAAAGGGCAGAATAATACTTTTTTTCTTCAAAAGTCCTCCTTATAACTTTAACCAATCTATGCGTTTGCTCAATAGTGCTATGCTGACTTCTAAAGCCAAATTGATGGTCCGGGATGCACCCATTATCAGCTAAAATTGTGGACAATTTAGTCATGAGCAGCTTTTCGAAAAGTTTTGAGACTGTTGATAGTAAGCTTATAGGCCTATATGACTCAGCCTTGGTAAGATCTTTGCCCGGCTTCGGAATCACTTTAATCTTGGCAAGTTATCAGTTATGTGGAAAATACTGCATTCGTAAAATGGCATTAAAAATAAATAGCAGGATTCTTATTGCAATATGAGGCAAGTTCATCAGCAACTTGTTACTAATTCCATCAATACTTGGAGTTTTTTTCGGATTAAGTTCAGCAATTAGTTTTTGTACATTGCGCATCTTAAACTTTATGGGTCGCAGGGGTAGCGCAACTACATTTGGCAAATCAACAGCATCAGAACATGTGTTTCGGGTAAATACAGATTTTAAATGCTCACCAAATATTTTACCTTTTTATCGCTTCTTGCCCAACCTCCTGTAGATGTGCGCAGAGGTGGTTTAAACTCAACTGGTGTTTTAAGCTCTCTAGCAGCGCGCCAGAAAGAGTAATTAGATGCTGGTGTGACATCAAGACCTTCCAAATAATTTTTAAGAGATGCATTTTTTCAAATGCAAGCAACTCTTGGAGTCGTTTAGTACACTCTTTAAATCTGATTTTAAGTTGGGGTGATCTGTGCTGTTGCCATTCTCTTCTAGCTCATCTTTTTTCACTTACGAGACGTTCAATATCCGTAGAAAAATTTTTATTAACCCTAGTCTGCGGATGGGCGGTAGTGGCATGTTCAGCAGCCTGTTTAATATTTTCATTAAGGTTGGCAATGTTAGATTCAATATCATCGGGTGTTCTTAGCGTAATATTTTCCGTGCAATGACTACTAAGATATTTTTTAAATCGCAGCCAATTAACACGATTTATCAAATTCGTATATGGGTGAGTTAATCACTTGTTAATGGGCTACAAATTGTAACGATCGTGGGAGAGTGATCGGACGAGAGATCTAGAGAAGCTTCAAATTGAATTAAATATTTTTCATAACGCCAAAATCTATTACATCCGGAATTTTATGTATGCCAGTAGGCCAATAAGTGGGCTCCCCACTCGAAATGACATCCAAGCCCATTTTAGAAATTGTATTGAACAACGCTCGACCTCTGGGTGTAATGAAACGCGAACCCCAGAACGTGTGTTTAGCATTACAGTCGCCAGCTGCTACGAAACAAGGGCCCAGAGATTTGTAAAAATCCTCGTATTGATCCTCAGTAATTGCGAATCTAGGAGGAGAGTAAATTGATGATATGACAAAATTAGTGCAAAAATTTTCGACACAAATATTCGTTGCTTGTAAATGTTCTTCGCAAATGTTGTCAATAATATAATGCTTGAGTCTTGACTTTATTAAAATTGCTGATCCACCGCATGCTCTTCCTCTCGGGTCCTTTGAATCATATAAGGTGTAGCCATAAATTTTAAAAAGGCTTCTCGAAGTCAAATGAGTCTCAGAGACCAACATTATATCAATATTTTTTTCCGTGAGGAAGTGTTCAAGTTCATTTTTATGTTGGCGAATGCCGTTTGCGTTCCAGAAACATATTTTTAACGTGTTCATGGTTCGTTAACTAAAGCTTGAAGCAATGTATTCTACATTCGCAGCATTTCTTGCATCATGCTTGTCATATTTGTTGTAAAATTGTTTATAGTTTGCACCAGATTTTCAATAGTAGCTTCAAGGCGATTAAAATTAAAGCCTGATTTTGTATTTGTTGAAGTATTTGGCCGTGAAACATTTTGTGTGGGAATAGAGCTTGTCTTAGCAGCATCGGCATACGATACACGTGAATTAACAGATTGGCTCACTTGGGCAAGAGTGGCGGAGCAAGTGTTTGCTGTTCGTGCTGGAGCTACTTTAAATTTTTGCCCCATAGTTTTTTTTACGAAAGAATATACAGGGCATTATCTATAGTTAGCGGTGTGATTACCTCCACAATTACTGCATTTTTTTCTGCTTGATCTTTTGGTTTAGTACAACTAGCAGTACCGTGCAATTCACCTCAAATAACACAAATTGTAGGTAATTTGCAGTAAATTTTTGTGTAGCCATATTCTTGACAATTATGGCACTGTACGGGTCCAGAACGCTTGTGTGGTTCTTCAACTGTTATTTTTCGGTATAAAAGATATTTTAAATTATAAATTGGGTGCGGCTCATTTTTTCTCAATTTTATATCATTCGGCTCAAATTCAACGCGAAATAGATGCTGGGGGATCTTCTCCCTATTTATTATATTGGAAACATTTTTTACCTTGAATCCCTGGAGGACGAGTGCATCTTTTATTTCTTCGGGAAAAACATAAGAATCTATACCCTTCAATACGATCTGCAGGCCTTTAGCACTCTTAAGCTGGTATGTGTAGAAACTTGTTTTATTTTTTTTCAAATTCAGAAACCATTTTGCGGAAATCTGTTTCGTCATAAATTTGAATTTTCGTTTCATCGATATTGCCACATTTTATTGGAACAATGTGAAATTTATTCTCACCAATGACCGAAATTAATTTCTTAATAAGAGCTTTGGAATTTTTTTCTCTCAATTAGATTGGTGGCGGCTTGGAGGTTTTGTTCGCGGATATATCAGGTGTGTCGTTGTCATCTTGCAATATTTGAAAACGATTAGTGGATGATGCGCTGTTATCCCTAGACACATTTGAAGCAGATGCAATTTTAGTAGAATTTGGGCTGCGCCCGCGCTTTCCCACAATAATATATATTGGTCCATTCCGACTTGGACCTTGGGTTTTGGGCTACTCATATTTACAGTGACTAATTGGGTAAGTGATGAATCGGATGATATCGCTGATTTAAATGACGAAGTAGTAGGCAACTGTAATGTTAACGAATCATTAGTTGGCATTGGACAAATCGAAGTTGATCGCTGACGAAAAATTGGCTTAGCCGTTAAAAAAAGTCTATCATTAGAATTTTTATTTATTTTGTTTAAATTAAGATCATCAGAACTCACAATATTTTTTGTATGGTTTTTTTTTAGCATGTTCATATGTAAAACAAGTGAGAGTGTTATATTCGGCTGTGCCGAATCTTATATACACTTTACCAACGCACGTATATATATATTATATACAGACACATACATACATATTTATTTTGTGAAAAAATTTATTTCTTTTTTCACTAAAGCAATTAATAATAAGTGACCTTTCAGTATTTTTCGACTAAAGAATTTGATTCAGTTATTTTATTTTCGATATTAGCAACAGTTGAATATTATTTTTAAACGTTTTATTCCTACAGAATTTTTTTTAAATTTGTTCTCAGAAAGAAAAGGTATCAGGAAAATGAAACGGAACATGTCCTTTAATTTATCTTTAGCGATAAATTTTAGTTTTATCTCCATTTACTAAAAATTAATAGTTATTGTGCTGAGAGCACAATAAGCACAAACCTTCGTTTATACTTCAATTAGATATCCATAAAAAATTAAACATGTATAAAAATCTTGATTAATGATTTTCCTAAAACATAATATATGTTTAAATGCAAAAAAAAAATATTTTTGGTTCTTTTTTTACCGAAACTTTTTTCAATCTCCAACCTGAAACCATATTTCTAAAGTTTAAGTTTTCCAGCTCTGGAGCTACGTCTTTTATTTTTCTAATTTCTATGCCAAACTATTTCATTCTAAGTCATAAAGTATATAAAACTTGTAAACAAAAAGAAAAAACTAACTTGACTAACTTGTATGTATGTACATACAAATATGTGTTTGACTCCGTGCTTGAATACATTTTATTTGTTTTTGTTGTTGTTGTAAATATTCGCCTGGTTTTTTATGTATAGATGTGAAATATCTTCATAGTTTTTTTATTTGCAATTAAAAAACGTTGCTTTAATTTTTATCTGTATTTACTTAAAAGCTTGTGAGGATTTTCTGTTTTAAGTAAAACTGAATTCCTTAAGATACATACTTTAGAGTAATAGTAACTATAATAGAAATATTTCCTTTATTTAATTTACATTTGCTTAAAGTTGATGCAGCCTAATAGTCATTCTTAGAAATATTTTGATATTAAATTTTTCCAGCCGTAGGCTTTTGTCACCACCTTTTACATTTATTTTAGAACATCTTGCATTGCCTTTTATACATTTACAAAAATTTTTAAATTGAACTAATCCGGCAGTCCAGCTTAGGTAATGATTTTTTTTTTGTTAGCCAGCTTGCTTCTTTTTTTATTTATTTTTTTGTTGATAAACATTTAAAATCAAAAGGAAGTTTTATATTGAAATTATTATATTCTTAATTGTTGAAAACAATCGCTTCTTCTTTTCCAAAGAAATCATTTGTATTACTTTTGAAACCTTACGCGACTATAAAAATTATGTTATTTTTCATATTGCTTAATATATAAGACTTTTAGAATTTGACCTTTGATAGGTGTTAATGTTAATTGTGAAGTATTTTCTTGCAAGCACTTTTAGCTTGAAGAATTGTGGTTATTTTGGGATTCTCACAAGCACTTGAACTTGGAGATAGTTGTGGTATAGTTTGTTGTCCTCACAAGCACTTGAACTTAGAGGCAGTGTTCAATAAAACAATTGATTTGTTATTCTACTAAACACTAAAATTTTGACTTTATTTTGCTTTCTTTTATATATGAAATTAAAGAAAAGAAATGCTTACTCTATAAATGATTAATTGCTTTGTATATTTTTTTTGTAAAATTAATAAACGATAACTTAAGCTATGTACACATGGTTGTCAGATCTTACAATATTGCCAGTAAAATGTGCTCAAAATTTCTTACAACCGTGTGAACTGGCAATTTTTGTCAGACGTCGTTGCCAGAAAAATTGTCAGTCCATTGCTAGACTAGCAGTTGACAACAAATTGTCAGACATCTTACAATCGTGTGAACACATTGTAAAATTATTGCCAGCTATTTGTCAGACATTTTAATTTTGTCAGATGCGCGAAGTTCGTGCATCTGACAATTGCGTCATTGTAAGAGAATTATTTCTATGGGCAACACTGTACACGCTTGATTTTAAAGAAAATATATTTAATAAAATATATGCAGCCAAAATCATTGCAGTTGCTTCTTTATGGTCCATAATAATTAATATTTTCACTTTTTACATTTAACACCACCACAAACGATTGATATTTAACAATTTCTAACAAGCGCTTTGAGTCTGGCAACGCATAATAATGTCTGGCAATTTTTGCATATGACAACCGTGTGAACATACAATTTTTTTGCTGACGATTTTGTCAGCTGATTTTATTTTCATAAAATCATCTAGCAATAAATTGTAAGATTTCCTGACGAATTTGATACAACCGTGTGAACTGTCAATCTGCCATACACTTGCAATTTTTGAATGTCAGTACAATGTCTTAGCAATGACCTACACTAGTAGGCATAAGTATTTTGACGAAATAAAAATCGTGCATTTTTACGTTTAGTTTTTAAACGGCTTTGTTAAAAATTCTTGTTTATTTTTTCCTTTGTATTTATAACTTAAACAAACTTAAAAATAAGCAAACCAATATTATTTCATAGAAACTTAAAAAGATGTAAATTAATTTATAATTTCATGTGTTGGCATAAGTATTTTGACAAGAATGTAATACTAAGATAACAGTGTTTAAACTTAACAAAAGTAAGGAAAAGAAGAAGAAGTTAGTAAAATATATATCCCCCTTTGGCTTCAATAACTTTTTGAAGGCGTCTTGGTACTGAATCCACTAAATTTTTAAGAATCCCTGGGTATATCTCTTCCCATAGGGAAGTGACCTCAGAAATTGTCTCCTCTCTGGTTTTATTTAACGAAACTGTTCTTTTGCGTTTCAAAAGAGACCAGACGTTTTCTATAATATTTAAATCTGGACTTTGAGGTGGCCAGTCTAAAGTATTAACACCAACATCCTTCAAAAACTTAGTAATCATTCGGGCTTTGTGGCATGGGGCATTATCCTGTTGCAGGATAAATGATTCCCCAATAAGCTTTTCACCAGAAGGAAATGCATTTTCATTTAGCGTAAACAAATATTGGTTTTGGTTCATCGAGCCGGTGACAGGAACCAAGTCACCCAGCCCATTATACGCAACACATCCCCAGAACATGACAGAGCCTCCACCATGGCTTACTTTTTGACAAGCTGCTCGTTTCTTTTGACGTACTACCTTTGGCAATCTTACAAAAATTTTGTTTTTGGATGAGTTATACTCAAAGGAACTTTCATCTGTCCATAGAACGCTTCTCCAGAACTCCTTTGGCTTATGCAGATGTTGCTTTGCGAAGGCCAGTCTCTTAAGCTTGTTTGATTTTGTTATGTACGGCACGTCCTTAGCTTTAATTGTCTTAAAATCTCCTTCCTTTAAACGTCGTCTAACAGTGCGCTCACTGACTGGGTTCTTGGCCGTCAAATTCCATTGATCTGCAGCAGATTGAGGCTTCAGAACACAATTTTTTTTAAATTCTCGTAGAAGGACTCGGTCTTCAGTATGCGTTGTTTTACGTTTTGCGCCTGATCTCGTTAAGTTTTTTACGTCATTAAGCTTTTTAAACTTATTAATTTGATAGTGCACAGTTTGACGCGACACATTAAACTCTTTTGCAATGTCTTTTACTGCCGTTCCAGCGTTAAACTTTGCTACCATCGAAGATCTGGTAACCCAACTCAACTCTGCCGTTTTACCCATGGTTTATAACGAATTTTAATAAATTTTTATTTTATTTTTTTAATTTATATTTTTAATTAAACTTAAAAGCAAAAGTTGTTCCGCTTTAACGTGCTCAAAAATGCAAACAAAAAGCCACAAAGACACCGTCAAAATACTTATGCCACGCAAAAATTTGTTGTCTCCATGCATTATTGTCAGAAGAAAGAGAATGCAAAAGGAAACAATATAAAATTTCGCATGAAAATAGCTAAAAATAGATTCTTTGTTTTGCCCATCAATTTCGCACCGTTATCTGGCGACGCTAAGCTAAGCTAGGTTCAACAGTCAGAAAAATGTTTCGTCAAAATACTTATGCCGACTAGTGTACTTTGAATATTGCAAACTGTAATGTTTGCATAAATCTTTTTGTGCAGTACATGGTCATTGACTTAGTATGGTTACAAACAAAAAATGTATTCTTAGTGGTGAAATTAATACAATTAATAATAACGTAAACAATAATATATATGTCCCAACGAACAAATAAGAAATATATTAAATATACTTCCCCCGTTGAGTGCAACTCAAAATAAAATTAAAGTGCTGTAATATAATAATGAACAATAATAAAAAAATAAAAAAAAAATTATAACAATGGACAATAATGATAATCAACTACACTGCAAGTCTATGTGTTGTCTTCTCATGTTTAAAAATCCGCTGGTCTGGCATTCCTTCTTATCTGATGTAAGACCTTGTAGAAATTGAAGTTTAATTTTTTAATCAGTTGGTTGTTAGATGTGTACAGTGAAGTCTGAAGTTGTTTGCTGTTGACGTGGTGCTGGAATTGGAGTTAAACGTCTTCAGCATTTTTTCTTGCTGATTAAGTATATTAATATACAGAAAGTCGCTATTAATGCTGAATAACCGACAGTCATGTGGTGGTAATTATGAGTGTCAATTCTGTTTGGAAGCTGTAGTATCTCCTGTGCTTTTAGTGAGTTTTGTAAATCTGCTATGTTTTGTATTTGTGAATTGTACTCGCTTGTGCGTATTTTATCCAGTAGTGGCTTCAGACGAGTTGCTTGAGTTTGTTCTGTAATTTCCCAAATTCTGGTGTATGATGCCTTAAGCGAGCTGGAGATTGTCTGTTGAGCTTCGAGTGACATGAACTTGTGTTTGAGAGTACATTCTGGTTCCAATTAAAGTACGCCTGACCCTTGGAGTGTAAATTGAGTGATATCTCTTTTCCACACAGCCGTTGTATGAATTGCCGTTGGCAATGCGTAAATCCATTTATTTTGGTGATGGAGGGGTATCCAGGCAGTGGTGTTTTTTATTTGTTGCACTGGACAATCAGCTTTAGTTTCGTTGTGTAATAAACTTATCTCGCAAGCGCATGTTGGAGAACCTGATTCATAACGTAAATGTACCTTGGAACATACAAAACTATCTTCATTGATGACAGCGCATAAATTCAGTTCAGTTTTATCAATGGTAAAATAATGGCGATGAATAATATCTACGGCCAACAGGGATGAGCATGGCTTTATTGATACTAAGGTATCGTTGATCCAGTTTGGCACTGGTACAATGTTGAATATTGTAAACTGAATGCGTTCAACTAAGGGTAAATTAATGCAAAACAGACTGTGTTATTCGTGAGTCCACCTTCATCAGTTTGTGCAATTGTAATACATCATTCTGTTTTACAGGCAACTCAAGTGACTCGGGCAGATGCATTTTCATTTTTTAATTGATATTTTTAATTGATACGGAGTAAGGATAAGCGGGCTTATGATGCCATGGTGAGTGTTTGTAAGAATATCCAGTATTGAAGATTGTGTGTGTTGTAAGTTTGACGCAGTAATTGTTAGTTGAATACACAGTAAAGAGAAAATTTGGTATATTCGTTCTTGATATAGCTCTTTACTATCATTGTGTATCTAGTTGTATATTTGTGATGTTTGAAGGTCAATTTGGTCAAACTTTTTCTTTATTTGAACTTGGTCTGACTTCAGGATATTCATGGTAGAGTCTATAATTGACGTCTGATTTCTTAAAAGGCTGATCAGATCTGCCTCATTTTCCTTAACTTGTGAAATGGTGTTTGCCATCTCTTCCGCGTATTTGGAATCCAGTATGCCAAAAAGTGAATGCGCTATGTTCCCGACTAAATCGATTGCTCCCCTTTTGTTTGTATCTTCTGCCTGAAAGTAGGGTGCTGCTCATGTGTAACTCACTCTTCGTATGTTCAAAGTATTTGACTAAGTTTTTGCATGTAGAATTTTCTTGTTTGTCGTCACATAAACTACTTAACGCCCTAGTCCCTTCTGCAAATATTTCCGATTCGGTCCAAAATTCTTTCAAGTCATAATAAATTAAAATTTGCCAATCTGAGTAGGAAATTGCTGCTGATCCAATTTCTTCAAAATGGCATTCATTTGATTCTGATTCCCAAACTGCATGTTTTGGACTTGAGCGCCTAAGACTAATGGCAGTAACATTAAAGCTATCAACGCAGTGATGATACTATTTGGAATAGATATTCGCCTTTTCTTTTTAGCATTCTCAGATGTATTAATTTTATCCGTATCTGAATCTTCATGGTCAGACGATTCATCCGACTCTGTGCTGTCAATTGGCAAAGGTGCCACCCAAGCTATTGGCCTTCTCCAAATCCCGGATGCTGTCTTGACATCAGTCACTTGAACCAGACCATCATCTCCTTGATGGACCTTCACTATTCTAGCCAACGGCCACCTCAAGGGAGGTGTGTTGTCCTCCCTAACTATTACCATATCGCCTGGCTTAGCGTTGACGTTCCGTGTTTTCCACTTGTGCTGATACTGTAATTCGCACAAGTATTCCCGTGACCATCTCCTACGGAACTCCTCTTTCAAGTGGGTGACCAATTTCCACCTGGTCAAGAGACTCACTTTTGTTTGTTTAGAGCTTACCTTTATCTGGGAATTCAAAGGTTCCCCAATTAGAAAGTGACCAGGTGTCAAGGCATTCAAATCATTTGGGTTGTTTGATATTGGAGTAATTGGCCTTGAATTAAGAATGCCTTCAATTTCAATTACAACGGTATCGAATTCCTCATACGTTAACGATGCCGTTGCTACACTTCTGAGCAAAAAATTCTTCGCTGATTTCACCGCGGCTTCCCATAACCCAAAGTGTGGTGCTCGTGGTGGTATAAAGTGGAACGTTATGCCTCTGGATGAACATTCCTTGCTGATTTCACAACAAAATTTGTTGCATTGTCACAGTACAGCTCTCTACAATGACCTCGTCTGCTCATGAATCGCCTTAGTGCGCCTATGAATGCTTCGGTGGTTAGATCGGTAACCAATTCCACATGAACAGCCTTTGTAGCGAAGCAGCAAAATACGGCAATGTATGCTTTATGAGGTTTCTTCCCTTTTAATTTGTAATGCAACCAAAGGGGTCCACAAAAGTCAACACCAGACTTTATAAAAGGTCTAGCTTGTGTGTCGCGTGTTGACGGTAAGCTACCCATTATTTGATTGAGCAATTTTGGCTTGGCTCTGGTGCATCGTATGGATGTTGTACGATTGATCGTGCTGCTGTCTTGCCTTTGATTGGCCAATACCTTTGTCTTACATGTGATAATAGGGCTTGAGGTCCACAGTGGCGATTTTTTTCATGTGTCATTTGCATTATCAACTTCGTTATTGGATCATTGTAGGGAATCAGCATTGGATGTTTTGCATCATATTGCAGTGTTGATAATTTCAACCGTCCGCCGTTATTATCTAAGAAGGGGGTAAGATTGCTATATTGGCTCCCTCTATTTACTTCTCCATGCCTCTGCAAGTTCTTCAAATCGTTTTCAAAATCGGATCATTGCATTCCACGTACAATGACTATGAGAGCCTGTTCCAATTCTTGAGCTGTTAAGTCTAGATCGGGATGTTGTTTGATCCTTCTCGTACGGTTAATGAATCGCACCATATAAGCCACGACTCTCTGGAGTGTTCGAAATGAACCACTGTGTTGTGTTTTGTAGATGATATCTGTTGATGTTTCATCTACAGTCGCCACTGTAATCACCTTCTTTCGTTCCATATCGTGCTCATTTGCGTTTATTGTGAGTGTGTTGGAAGTATTTGTCGGCCAAACTTCCTCTCTTGCATGCAAAAATATGGGCCCATAGAGCCATAAAATGCTTGCAGCTAGTTTTGACGGAGAGAGACCTCGTGAAATAATATCTGTCTGGTTTTGCTTTGATTTGACGTGCCTCCACTGCTCAGCTATGGATAGTTTCTGTATTGCAGTGATTCGATTAGCCACAAACGTTTAGTACGCTGATGGTTTTGGGTTGATCCAGGCTAAAATGATCTCTGAGTCTGTCCATAGGTAAGTGGGTGTTTTCTCAAGATTAAATCACTTTTTGCTCTTGCTGTTAGTTGGGCGCATAAGAGTGCTGCGCAAACGTCGAGACGATTACCTGCCCGTTTTTAATAACGGATCTGATGTATACAGCTGCACCGTTTGCCCTTTCTGAAGCATCCGCAAAGGCATGAATTTTTGTGTTTGATGACATATGCCCTTCAAAAATATGTCTTGAAAATTCTAGGTTGTTTAATTGCCTTAATTCAGTGCGGAATGTCAACCATCTTGTGTGTAAATTGGCTGGCAATGCTTCATCCCACTCCAATTTTGTTTCCCAAAGCTATTGAATGAACATTTTGGCGGTTATAACAATTGGTGCAAGTATACCTAACGGATCGAAGAGTCTAGCTAGATCCGACGTTACTGTTCGCTTAGTAATTTGCTTTACATCTCGTGGTCATACCTTCACACAAAACTTGTCAGTCTTTGGCATCCAGGTTAAGCCCAAGATTTTTACCGTTTTACACTCTGTGATGTTGAAGTCAATATTTACTTCTTGATCTTTCCTTTCAATGCCTTGAAGTAGTTTTGGATGATTGGCATTCCATTTTTGTAGATTCATACCATGTTTCTTTAATATATGTGTCAGCTCTTGTTGCATTGTCAGTGTCTCATTCAAATCATCACTCCCGCCTATTCCATCATCCACATAGAAATTTTTAAGTAAAAATTGGCTTCCATATGGATACTGTGTCATGTTATCCTTGGCAAACCTTTCCGAACATTTTGTAGCCAAATATGGTGCATATCAGGTACCGTATGTAATGGTGTTGAGTTGATAATATTTGATTTGTGTAGATGGGTCATGTCTCCATATAATAATTTGAAACCTTCTGTCGGCTGGATGTATTAGCATCTGGCAATACATTTTCTCAATGTCTGTTGTAAATACAAAGCGTGGTAGCCGAAAGCGAAGCAGTATTGAAAGGCCAAGCCTGAAGCAGTTTTTGTTGATGCATCGAAGACCACTCGTAATTTTGTAGCTAAACTATCGGGACGTAATATACTGGCGTGTGGAATGAAATAGTTTGGTTTACATGTGGAATTTATATCAATTTGTGTCATGTGACCCAATTCCTTGTACTCTTTCATAAATTGTATGTATTGCGCCTTGACATTTGGTGCCTTTGCTAGTCGACGCTCCAGTGATAGGAATCGATTGAACGCTATCCCATGTGACTCACCTAATGCTTCGGGATTGTCACAAAACGGCATTCTCACAACAAATCTTCAATTTTTATCAATGCTGTAGGTCTGAGCAAAATGAGTTTCGCACTGTCTTTCTGATACTGACAGCGTTTTCTCTACCGCCTTCACCTTTTCTAACTCCCATAGTTGAGCGATGTCTTCATCTAAAGTTGTTTCATTTTCGATGCACATTCCACATACTGCAGTGGAAGATTAGGTTTCTTCAATTTTTCCTGAGATGATCCAAACCAGCAAGGTATTTTGTAAGATGGGCAAGTTGTTGGCCAACTTAAGTTGTCCATCTGTCAGTAATTGATGATGGAATTTCGTACCCAATAAAATATAAGACTTTTCGAACTTGTCCTTTTATGGGCACATATTCTATTATACGATCGTGAATAAGAATGCAGTAAGCTGATGTTTTTGCTGCAATATTAGTTGCTGTTTCAAATTCTATTTTTATATCAATCGGTCCATTATTGAGTGATTCATTCTGATGACTGACATCTACTACAATAATAGGAGCTTTTGTCTTAAACTCTGGTGCAGTTAGAAGCGGTTGAGATTCTTTCATATAGTAGCTTTGTTGAAATCTTAGATACATGTCATATAGAATTGCATATCGTTCATTTTTGAACTTTATGTTAAGGTCATCATATGGATATGAGACTGAATTTAAATGTACTTTTAAATTAGTCAAATCACAATGAACAAACTTATTTTCTTGTTGAAAAGCAATCAATACAAAACGAAGGCGTTCTCTATTTGCAGCCAGTTTAACATTCCAAATATGGCTAGTTTCCATATTTAATTGTGGATTGACATGACAATCCCAACTGCGAAATGCCATAGGTATAGAAGCACCATTGTTAATAATTTTAATCATATTCAATTTGCTAAAGTCGGATAATTGTAGATGTGGGATTCTCCATGAGATTAGTGAAATTGTAAGTTTAGCTTTTTTAGTAGAAACACTCGAGCGTACAAGATCTTCATCGTTCTTATTGCGCAAGAGTATCAATTCATGTTTTCCATTTAGTATAACATTGTTGTAGTCTTCAGCGAATCCTAGAAGCATTTTTAGAGGTACATAGAAATTGAAAAAGCCATTTACAAGGGTGACATCGTCAATTTTGTTCCATCCAGCATTTTGCATCACGTTGCTTTCTGTTGGTGACATAGAAACCAAATTTTTTATGGTGCTTGTGGCTCCTAAATATCTTGTATGATCAATTTCAATTCCATTGAGCTCATAGCGAATTTCATCAAATAGATATGCCACAAAGTTGTTTTTTAATATAAAGTTGTCCGATGATGAAGAAGATTTAGAGTTATTATCATCAGCAACAAAACCTTCTACATAAATGTAGCTTTCACTGGGTAGCACGTACAAATCTTGATTTTGTATTGAAATTCTAATTTCATCATTATTGTTGTAAGATTGTAAGTATGGTACATATGTATGATAGTCCTTTTTGATTATATTCTCATCAGACAAGGGCTTATCTAAGACATCTATTATTGAACTCATTTTGTCTTCAATTTAAAATTCAAGGACTTTAGAAAATTTTTATTTGATGTTGTTCATGCTTTTTGTTGTACTGGTCGCTTTAATGTTGTTGTTGTTCTTGCTGCTATATTTTTCAATGTATTTGTGTTGTATATTAGCATTATTTAGTTGGCCTTAAATGTATTCGTTTTGTAATTTCCTCTCCTCGGAAATTAATTAAATCACCGTGTTGATCAACTACGCGCAGCGCTAGTGAACTTATCTCTCTGGTGTTCACATGTAAAAAGATGAGATTTCTTGGAACTTCATCTATTTTATAGCCTGGAGGCACATTAATCGGAAATTCATGAATGTATGCGATTTGCAGTTATTCATATATGTGTTAATAGCGATACTACTTTCAACTCGCAAGAGATTTACTTTAAAAATATTAACTGGAAGATCTGAATAATAATATTTGTTTGGTGTTAGGATTTTGCTATTGAATCCTAAAAGTTTTCCGATTGTATTGTCTTTATTAAAATATACAGTATCCTTGGAACTATTAACTTTAACTTGCATTGTATTGTTATTGGCTTCAATAAAAATCTTATTTGCTGGACAGAGTAGTTTGTATTGGTCTTCTATAAAATCAACTATATCATTTAGTTCGTAAGATCCAATTGGTATTTCTATTGTATGTTCTCCTATATGAAACATATTGTTGTAGGTGTCTACATTTGGAATACTGTTGTATGAATGAAAATCAGTTAGAGCACACTCATATGCACCATGTAATTCAATAGGAGGAAAGTAACTAGCAGATAATTCTGATGAGCTAGAGCTCAGAGTAAGTGTTATTGACATTATAAAAGACTGATTGCAATTAAATAAAGTTTAGTATACAGTATGGTTTATAAGCATAATTTACATATTTATTTCATTTTCTCATTTTAAAATTAACATTAGTTTCTTAATATTAATGCTATTATTTGTTGATTTAGTTTTTCTTCCATCTATAATATTTCATCTTTACTTATCCAAGAATTGTGTTGATTAGAAAATCCCAGCCATTTAACATATACCTCCTTCCCTTTAATTTTAAGCACATTTTCAACTAGATATGTATTTGGAAATCTGGTTTTTGAAAGTTCGTCAGTATAGAATCCACCTTTACTAGGATTACCAAGATAGTCTTCTAATATGTATGTTGCAGGATTTGTATTTTGAACTCTTATAATTGTGAAAATTTCTGTAGTCCAATTTGGAGTATAACCTTTTTCAAATGTATGCTTATATTTGCTTATGCGTACATGATCTCCTACATTAAGTTTTGACATTTTATACATTTTCATATGACTGTATACTGTATTTAGCAGCTTTTCCTCATTTGTTGAGTTGACTTTAATTGGAGGCATTTTAATGGTACGATGAACTTTTCTATTGTAGGTATTAAGTAAATCTTTGTATATATCAATCCACTTATAAGAACCATTATAGCTAAATTCTTTCCACATCATTCCTTTTAGTGTTCTATTAAATCGTTCTACTATTGATGCTTTCATAATGCTATATGTTGAGTAGTGATTAATGTTGTATTTATGCATTAATTTTTCAAAGTGTTTGTTGAAAAATTCTTTACCATCATCTGTTTGTATGTTTTTTGGTATTCGCCCCAATTCAAAAATATTTTCCATTGCGTTAGTTGTTTCAAGTGCAGTTTTTGTTTTTAGTGGTACTGCCCATGCAAATTTTGAGAATGTGTCAATTACAGTCAGCAAAAATCGATCATTTCTATTTTCTTTAGAATAGTTCCCCATTTCAACTAAATCAACTTGCCAAAGGTCATCTATTCCTTTCATTATAACTCTGCGACGCACAAAATGTTTTCGTGCTTGCTTATGGAGTTCGTTTACTAAATTTCTTTTTGAAGACATTAAGTTGTTTTTAGAGATTTTTTGGAGAGTGTTGTGATCTAGTTGAAGCACTTTCAGCTTTTGATACAAACATGTAATTTTCTAATCTATAAATTTTCTCATTAAGCTGTTTAATTTGTTCTTCAAAGGATGTTTTAATTTTTAGAATTTCTTTTTCAATTTTATAATTTTTTTCTATATCTAATTTTGTTTCGCGATGTAGATCCTCAATTTGTATTTGAATATTTTCTTGAATTATAGTACTGTCTCTTTTAAAGTATGCTAATAATTTCTCTTCTAGTTTTTCGATTTGAGTTTGCAGAAACAATTTATTGATAACATCGTTTTCCTCCACAGCTTTTGCAACATTTTTGATCCTTTTGTTTTGGACATCAATGTTGTTGTTCGTATCCACAAAAAACCCCAGCAGTTTAGGTGCATTTTTCAAAGAAACTATGTTGCTAGTATCGTTTAAATAATGTCCAAATTTATCAACAGACATGCTTTATATACTTTATTAAAGTTAATGTATTATATTAGCTTCACGTAGTTCTTCAATAATTGATATAATCTCGTTATTGTGATTATTATGACCTGCAGCTTGTGATGCGAGCAGTAGTCGAAGTCGATCTACTAGCTCATTTGGATCATCCCAGTATATATAGTTGGGCTTATGGATGTTAAATTCCATCATTCCATCACCTAAGTAGCTACCTTTTGGCTTAGATCCTGTTGATTCGGGTAAATTATCCTGGTTTTTCTCGTCAATAAATTTCTTAATAATATGCTTATATTTATATCCTCTAGTACCCTTAATTTGACCATCATCTCTTCTATATGCATTAGTAGTAATTAAAATCTTTTTATAGATTTCGAGTTCAAATTTATCATAATTTTTTGGTATTTTATGAAACATTAGAGAAAAAAGTCCAGGTGTTAGAGCCCATATTTGGCCACCAACTTGTATTTTATGTTCACTAAGTGTAAGTTTACTATCACCGAATTTCCATTCATTATTGAAATCTTTATGTGGACCATAGTTTGTATCTAATTCATTTCTTCCTTCCAAGACTGATAAATCAGTATAAGTATCTTCTGTATTGGAAGTTTGTGAGTAAAAATCATCTTCATCATCATCATCATCATTTTTAGTATTAGTTTCGTTAAATAAGGTGGTATTATCAAATATTGTTCCTTCTGCTAGTTTCTTTGGTGTTCTTGTCTCTATCTTGAGTGATGGTTTTTCAGACTTTAAACTTGTATTATTTTCAAATTCTGTCTTCATTTTATTTTCTTCTTTAATGGGAATTCTTTTAATTTTTTTAGAACTATTTATGAATTCTTTCAGTGGTTCTGTTATAGGTTTAAATGTGTCTCTTAGTTGTTCACGTGTATCTATTTCACCAGTTTTTATACTACGAAGCTTTTTCTTCAAGACATTTCTTGTCAACACCAACTGTTTTAAAATTTTCTCATCCATGTTTAATAAATAAAAGATATCAGCTATTAGATCAGGTATCAGCTATTAGATCAGCTTATCAGGACCTGGTCTGGTTTTCAGATCAGCTTTTCAGGACCTGGTCTGGTTTTCAGATCAGCTTATCAGGACCTGGTCTGGTTTTCATATCAGCTTTTCAGGACCTGGTCTGGTTTTCAGATCAGCTTTTCAGGACCTGGTCTGGTTTTCAGATCAGCTTTTCAGGACCTGGTCTGGTTTTCAGATCAGCTTTTCAGGACCTGGTCTGGTTTTCAGATCAGCTTTTCAAGACCTGGTCTGGTTTTCAGATCAGCTTTTCAGGACCTGGTCTGGTTTTCAGATCAGCTTTTCAGGACCTGGTCTGGTTTTTAGATCAGGTTATCAGGTATCAAATCAGGTTATTAGGTAGCTGGTCTGGTTTTCAGATCAGCTTTTCAGGTATCAGATGAGGTTATAGCAAATAGATGTATCAAGTTTAAGGTTAGATTAATAACTAAAGTAAATGTTTGTGAAGAGTAGTTTATATAGTTATGAAATAGTCAAATTGCTTTCTGTAGCGTCCAATATTTAATTCATTATCTTTGCTAATCACCAAAAATCCATATTTATCCTTCCAAAACTCTCGACAAATTTCATGAAACTTTTCATAACTCATATCGCCACCAACATGATCTCTATAAACATGCATTGTCTCTTATTAAATGCTTGGGAATTCTAGTATAAGTTTGCACAAGTAGAATGAATCAACATCCCTATGTCGCCCCATACAAAAATATGTACGTATATTATTCTGCTTTTCACATGCAACATCATCAAATATCATAATTGAATTAGTTTTATTCTTATGATTTGAATAGGCTAAAGTTCGTAACGCTTTTTAAGCCAAATTACATGTGATAATTATTAATGAACAAATAACATCAAAGTTAGTTGTAAATATTCTGACAACAACACATAGTTGAACGGAACAGCCAGCCGTTTTCGAAGGCCACTAAACCTTCCTCATCAGCATTCTTCTGTGTTTTGGTCCACTGTGTGTGGTGTCAGTTGATGTAGATGTCTGCCTTATATACGTAACTTTATTGCAAATGGAATATGTGAATTGGTTTGATTCATTGCATTTCAATTTGCTAATGTGTTTCGTAATGTATACGCAAGTTACCATCTATATATATATACCATCTTCTATATATATTACCATCTTCTATATATATTACAACAGTCTTACCATTGTCGTTGTGTTCCTTACTAACTATACACATGTTTGTTAATTTGCTTATTTTTGTTCTACTTAAGACAAACTTTTTTGGTTTGTTACTATTAAGTATATTTTTTATTTTTAATTTTTGCCACAAGCCAATGACTATTAATTAGTTAATTTAATTATTATTTTTCGAACTGTATTTGTTTCTATATTCTTATGATTTGAATAGGCTAAAGTTCGTAACGCTTTTTAAGCCAAATTACATGTGATAATTATTAATGAACAAATAACATCAAAGTTAGTTGTAAATATTCTGACAACAACACATAGTTGAACGGAACAGCCAGCCGTTTTCGAAGGCCACTAAACCTTCCTCATCAGCGTTCTTCTGTGTTTTGGTCCACTGTGTGTGGTGTCAGTTGATGTAGATGTCTGCCTTATATACGTAACTTTATTGCAAATGGAATATGTGAATTGGTTTGATTCATTGCATTTCAATTTGCTAATGTGTTTCGTAATGTATACGCAAGTTACCATCTATATATATTACAACAGTGGTAAGACTGTTGTAATATATATAGAAGATGGTAATATATATAGAAGATGGTATATATATATAGATGGTAACTTGCGTATACATTACGAAACACATTAGCAAATTGAAATGCAATGAATCAAACCAATTCACATATTCCATTTGCAATAAAGTTACGTATATAAGGCAGACATCTACATCAACTGACACCACACACAGTGGACCAAAACACAGAAGAACGCTGATGAGGAAGGTTTAGTGGCCTTCGAAAACGGCTGGCTGTTCCGTTCAACTATGTGTTGTTGTCAGAATATTTACAACTAACTTTGATGTTATTTGTTCATTAATAATTATCACATGTAATTTGGCTTAAAAAGCGTTACGAACTTTAGCCTATTCAAATCATAAGAATATAAAAACAAATACAGTTCGAAAAATAATAATTAAATTAACGAATTAGTTTTAGCTTCGTCAGGTGGAATAACTGATTCATTATCTGTATATGTATAATATCCCATTCCTTTAATTGGTGAAATTAGTTTCTTCAGGTATTCATATTTAGGTTGATATAGAGATTTTGAGTATAAATAGATGTTTTCAAACTTGAGTCCATTAGGACTTTCTAGTAAGCCAATCATAACATTAGTCTTTCCACAATTTGATGGTCCAACTATTAGAGCACGAATAGAATTTGGTAAGAGGGGGCTATGCTTTATTTTTGAACTGATGTTGACTGAATCGTCAATATTACGAACTAAAATATTTTTATGTTGTTTCACTAACTGCATTTTTGTAACTAAATACATTTTATAAATGTTACCTCTTATTATAGAAAAAATTAGATAATATGGTTATACGATATCAGAAAACGTTTAGTCATAAAAACACCTTCGTTGGAGGAGGTATAGTAGATAAAATAATAAACTCTCTACCTGTTGAGCTTCATCTTCCGGGGTATCAGTACTGTGGACCTGGAACAAAACTACAAAAACGTTTAAATCGAGGTGACAAAGGTATTAATTTATTGGAATCTGCTTGTAAAAATCACGATATTGCGTATTCAAAAAATAAGGATTTAAGTACTAGACATAAAGCTGATAAAATACTTGAAAATTCAGCTTGGAATCGAGTTTTAGCAAAAGACAGTAGTCTTGCAGAAAAATCATTTGCATATATGGTTACTAACGCAATGAAAACCAAAATTAAATTTGGTATGGGTGTGGAGAAAAAGAAAAATGCTAAAAAGAACAAGCCAAATGATAAAAAACTATTTAGAACATCAATTAGAGCTGCAACAAAAATACTAAAGAAGGAAAAATCATTAGATATTAACTCAGCTATTAAAATTGCACGAAAAACTATTAACAAATCATTAAAAGGAAGAAAGTCTCAAATTGTAGTTCCACGTGTAATACGTGTTCCAAAAATCGGTGGTTTTTTACCCCTAATACCGATTTTAACTGCTCTGGGTGCAATTGGTAGTCTAACAACTGGAGGTGCTGCCATAGCTAAAGCTGTAAATGCAACAAAGAATGCAAAAAATCAACTTGATGAAGCAACTACACATAATAAAGCGATGGAATCTATAGCAGTGGGAAAAGGACTTTACTTAAAACCATATAAAAAAGGTTATGGTTTAGTTCACAAAGAGGAATCAAAAAACTCTTAAAGATGCTGCCCAACAGACCACTATCTGATGTGGACCTAAACCGTTTCTCTATAAAAATTCCATATTTTAGAGGAGTTTTCATGTTGAATACTCTACCAAAACGAACAAAGAAAATTGAATGTGGAATAATCAACTTAGATGTATCAACAGGACCTGGTACACATTGGGTAGCATACTATAAAAACAACAATGAAAAAGAATATTTCGACAGCTTTGGAAACTTACAACCTCCTTGGGAAGTAGTCAAATATCTTGGTGCAAATATAAAATACAACTATAATCAGCATCAGAATTTCAATACATTTACCTGTGGACATTTATGTCTTAAATTTCTTTATGAAATAACTGAAAATATTAAATAAAACGCAAAAATTTATATTTTACAAAACTCTTTAATGACTTTTTATTCATAGTTTAAAATACATAATTAATATATTATTGCCAAACAGGAAATTGGGAATTTTGAATTAGAAATTCACTCAGCTCACTCTCGACAATTAGGTTTTCTTCACCTTCTCTACTTAGGCAATATGATCCGCTTGAGAGATCTTTGATATCGTCATCAGTTAAAATATTATATCGTTTCGGCAGGAGCATTATGTGTTTATTCATTTCAACTTTTAGGGTTGGTCCATATTTAGTTGTTACACGTAACACATTTCGAATTGTATATTTCGTTGAAGAATCAAGCTCCTTTACGTGGATTAAAGTTTTGTTATTTAGAGCATTAAATTTTGCAATTAGATTTGTTGTGGAGTCCATTTTTTTATTTTTTATTTACTTCTTATCACTTTGAATGTTTAAATGGAAATGATCTTAAAAGTAGCGATGATGACTTCAAAAAGGCTAATCGAAAATAATTGTGGTGAAATATTAAATAAGTGGGGGATAGTGATAGACAGAAAGAGATAGTTATAGAGAGAAAAGGGTTAGAGAGAGATAGAGTAGTAAAAAGAAATATGACATAGAGATGATAGTATAGATATTTTAAAGAACATATAGATATTTTAAAAATTTACAGAACAAATTAGTCTTAAAGGAACCTTCCAACATTCATCATCATTCATTCATCAGCAAATAAAATGAGCCAAATTAGACGTACTCTTAATCAATTTATAAGAGATTTTGAAAGCTTCAGGCTTTTTGATCATTGGGAGATGATAAGATGTTTCCAAAATATGCTGGATGAGAACGAAGAATATGGTGTCATGGAAGATGAAGACAACACTGAAGGACACTTCCCAAGCTGTCCTTGGTATCATCCTGAGTGTGAGGAGGGACCTGATACTTGCAGATGTACCATATATTTCTTACGAAAAAATATACTAGAACATCTAATAATTGGTTATTACGAAATATTTCCATCATTATAAATAAAATAAATAAAAATTAAATAAAATTGTATAAATAAAAATGAAATAAAATTGAATTATAAAAATATTCCTTGATTTGTATTATTTTTTTCTAAAGGAAAACTAGGAATCATCTGTTCGAATATAAAATAACAGAAACTTGTATATAGTGAAAAATATGAGGATTTAACCGATTATCTAAATTATTTCTCTTTATGAAAATATCTAATGGAATTTCATAATATTGTGAAATTCAATTTCTCTTGTGCAGAACCTCTCAAAGAAAACAAGACTGTGCATGTTTAAGCGACATGAAAACAAGAATTTGCAAATAAGCAAAAACAAAAATTTTTGATCCAACGAAGTAAAGCCAATAAAGAAATAAAAAAACCGTTCACATTTTCCATTCTTTTTTCAATAGTTTATTTACAATAACTTTTCTTAATAAATAAGATTTAAATACAATAATATTTCTTAGACTTTTTTTACATTCATTTTAACAACAATAAAAGAATTTTTCTTAATAAATAAGATTTTATATACATTAATTTTTCTGATTAAATAGGATATAAATACAATATTTTTTCTTATTAACTAAGATTTTATATACAACAATTTTTCTTAATAAATAGGATACAATATTTTTTCTTAACTAATTAACTAAGATTTTATATACAACAATTTTTCTTAATAAATAGGATACAAATACAATATTTTTTCTTAACTAATTAACTAAGATTTTCTTGCATTCTAGCAATCTCATCTAGCAACATGTCAAGTTCGTATTCAGGGTTAGTTTCCTTAATACGAAAATGATACCATGCATAAGTGTTTATATTATTTGATCTAATTTTTCTCTTATCATCTCCATAGCTTAATACTACCTTATTTAATTCGCTAGTATATAATTGATGTAGCTTAGATTTAAATGTTAACATACTATCATACACATTAATCTTATTAAATAGGCAATTCTTATATGTATCTAAACTATATTTATCTAATATGGCTCTCTTTACCCCTTCGATTTTTTAATGTTATTTTGGTTTTCTACACTGAATGAATACATTTTTGAGCGCAGCCCAACAAACTCTGTCATTATCTTACCGCAATTTTCATCCTTCATCATACCAATTACTTTTTTATTTACTATTGGGAAATTATAAATATTGTCTGTAGGATAGTCCGATGTATCAAATTGTTCATGAATGTCATTTTTTATGTCAGCGTAAAAGTCGTCAGTCTTTATTGAATATATAAAAGAGTCCGTGTCCATATAGTTTAATGAGAGGTTTGTCTTAAACTTAGGTTGCATGTACCCGTAATGGAAATTATACATTTTCCATTTTGACAGCTCGAGTACACAAAATCCTAAGTAAATTGGTTTATTGTAGCAGGTTTTGACTCTAGTCATTTCGATTGCTACAAGATCTTCGGAAAATATAGATAAACTATGAAAATTTGGTTTTGATATCCAATCTTGGGCACCCAAATGATTCCGATTCGTTCTCTCCCAATTATTAACAATTTTAACATCTCTCCTCTTATCCACATTTTCCATGGTTTTACCATACACTGCATTATTAAGTAGTTTGAAAAAATTTTTTTCAAAAGCATTTTTAGCAGTGGCTCTATGTCTGGTATTTAGGTCAATATAGCCTTTTAACCATGGAGATTGTTTAAATGCTAGAATACGATGAGTTTTCTTTAAAACTAAGCCATATTCTAAGCACTGTTTGAGAACTCTAAAGTGTATCACATATGATTGCTTTGTAGAGAAATCGGTTATCAACTTGCTATACTTCGCTTGCATAGGTTTCTTATTTTCAGCGCAAAAAGGAAGATCATTATGCAAGTCGTGTAAATGAGAGGGATAATCCAACGTAACCTCATATACATAACCGTCTGTTCCATTATCAGCTATGCTGTTTGGATCCAGATTCAACTCGTCTTGAGATAACCATCTGAACCCACCATGAGGAAGATATTCCGACATCGCCCATCCATACAAATTGTTAGCGTCTAAATAGACGAGAAATTCTGAGGGCTTTTCTTTGTCGAAATCTTGCAAATATTTATTATTTGCTTTCGAATATCTTTGACTGCACTGTACTATTCCCCCACGTATACCTTTTTTCATAAAATTGTACATGTCTATGTCTGTCAATAATTCTAATTCAATTTTTGTATATTTGAGCATTGCATCCCAGGAAAGGCCAGGTGCTGTATAATACTGACAAGGATCGAGCTCACATGCTGTAGAGGTATTCCATACCTCTACAGCATGTGAGTATTCCTCTAAAGAACACTCTTTATTATTCAACTTATTAAAAAAATCACTGCGTGAAGGCAGCTGGCATTCATCTAATTTTTCGAATGAATTTAGGTACTCATACGGGAAAATACCTTTTTTCTTAATAAGCTGAAATTCTTTTTCTGACTGAAATAAGGACCTTATAGTGCTGAAATCATTATCCGACAAATTGCAGGCTAATGATTCCAAACTCTCAGCCATAAAGCGTATAGTATCAAGAAATCTTATTTCAAGCTTATGGCCATCACTCATTTCTGTGAATTGGGAGAGGGATATATAAAGTTCCTTATTGAGAGGGAGTACTTTCAGTTGCAATAAAATTTCACCTAATTCTTTAATGAAAAGATGTGAGTCATAATTTGAATAATTGTGGAAGTAAACTGGTATAAATTTGGGAATTTGGTAATTTAAATTACAGTTGTTGTGGGCTGCACCTCTAAATTTGCCACTAATGTAGCAGTGATCTCTAACACGATCTTTGCCTAAAAATTTTTTACAAATATGGCAATTCACCGCACTATAAAAATTATAAGTATCCGAAGGGGATAAAGTATCCATTTGTCTATTGTTTACTAAGTGGTTGTTATATATTTCTTCACAATCCTTAATTAAATATTCTACAAATTTTTTTGAAGCATCTTCCCCCGTATATATCCTAAACTTATCTAAATTATTACTATGCATACACTTTATATAATAACTAAAGGCACAAGGTGTGTGCCTTTTTATTAAATTTGTTTTACTACTTACACTATCACTTATATCCTCTAAGATGCATTCGAAGTCTGCGTAAACAACAAAAGGGACATCCATTTTTCGTTGATGTCCCTTAAAACTAAGAATGGCATCCGGACCTGATGGCATAGTTGTGACGATCTTTCCACATTCCTCCTTATGTGTACTCATGATGGTCTCCGTATGAGTATACTGGAGACAGCTATTGCAGAAGTGTAACTTATGCCTATCGGTGGTAATCTGATTCGTCAAAAGTCTGTGAATGATAAAAAATAAAATAAAACTTTATAAGTAAAATGTATCTATTATAAAATATAAAAAACAAGTATATGTATCATTAAATTAAAGTGTAGTATAATTTTTTAACTTACCTTGATATGTCCTTTATCAATATGTAGTGATGAACTTCACCATTTTCCAAAAGCAACAAATTTATATGTTTAATTTTCTCGTCCTTGGTGAGATAATAAGGACCAATAATCTGATTGGCCCCCTCATCATAGCCAAATACATTAACACTTATTGCTGGATTGTTCACCTCGAACTCTTTGATTTTGTTTAATCCTAATGGGAAGCGTAAATTTTTGAAATTTAACGCTACACCATTTCGCGTAACAATCGTCTCAGCAGCAATGTTCTGAATATTATAAGAACTGCAACGTTTTGGCTGAGCGTATGTTGTGCTATCCATGGCAGCGATTAGACAGCACTTGAAACAGTAGTCATCATCATTTTCAATGTTGATACAAGCTTTTTTTCTTTCTAATTTTCCAGGTGTGGATATCCAGTTCGATCCTTTGACGAGCGAAGATTTGTTGATGTTGATTTCTGCTCGGACTATGCGTGACAAAGTCCAGCCAGAATCTCGCTCTTCAAATTCGGACATTTTGGCTGAAATCTCCTCAACCTGCTTACGGAATAATTCTTCAATGCTATCTGCCTTCGTCAGCAAACTCATTTTGGCTACATGTGATATTATGCACAACTCCAATTCTTCTCCAACAATTTTAATATACTCAGCCACAATACTCACATGAAATTTAATTATTGAATGCTTACTTAAATTCACTTGAAGTCGCTCCATAAAAACATTTTTATTTTCTTCAACAAATTCTTCCAACAGAAGTTGATCTTTTTTGTTTAAAATTGCATAAGTGGCAATATGGTTTTTGAATGCTTTAGATATTTTATAATATCGCACATTCGCTTCTACTTCATCTGTTCTAGCATGCGAAGTATTCATTGGAGTTGGCAGAGTTTTTTCTCTTCTTTCTTCTACTTCTCCATCACTTTCCGGTAAGCTTATGTCCATAGCATCGTCGAATAAATTACCTCCAAGGATACCCACACCTCGTTGTTGAGCTTGTTGTTGTTGAGCTTGTTGTTGATGATCTTGTTGTTGATGCTGGTACTCTTGTTGATGATAATTAAGAGGCTGCCATTGCATCACATTGGGATTATAATTGTATCCCAAAAACTGATTATTCCATGGCATACCGTATTGTTGAAAATTTAATGGTAACTGATATTGAGGATACTGAAGAGAAGGATATTGTTGATGAATGAATGATGATGATGAAGTTTGGTGATTTTGAAGAGATGTCTGCGGTAGCTCTGGATTTATGCCCCGGCTTACGACCACTTGATTCTGTACACTATGGTTTTTAACATGCTCCAAAAAGGACTTTTGGTATTTGTATACCTTATTACATGTATTACACTGATAACCTGATGAACTCATTTTTAATTATTTTATTATTATTTCACTTTAACACAATTGGTGATGACACTTCTTGTAAATACAATAACTTACTGATGTGTTGGTTAGAAATGTTGGCGTATTTATACTAAAATTAGAAGCAGTATCCTTGCAGCATTCAAAAATTTTACTTTTTGTTTCTCTGCTGCTGACTGTACTTAGTTTGCTGCTTTAATATAATCGTAGACAAAGAAAATGATTACCTTGCAAAATATATATGTATTCTACAAAATATTCCACGCCAAGTACCCACGATCGCACATTTATACATGCACACATACATATACATACATACATACATACATACACATGCATACATATACACACACACACATACATACATACATACATATTTCTTAAACAAATACACAAAATATTAAATTACCCGCGACTATCAAGCTGGACCCCCCACACACAAGTATGGGTGTTCACATACATGTGAACACAAGTATGGGTGTTCACATACATGTGAACACATAAATAAATATTTTCTCTGATATTACTGATATATTATTACGATAACAAATTTCTACAGTCTGGCAACACTGGCAATTTTCCCTTTGGTATTAGAAAATAATAATCATGTTTTGCCGTCGGCATTTGGAAAAATAATAATCATGTTTTGCCGTCGGCATTTGAAAAAATATTCATATATTGCCGTAGGCATTAGGAAAAATATTCATATATTGCCGTAGGCATTAGGAAAAATATGCATATATTGCCGTAGGCATTAGGAAAAATTAATTTTCACAATTTCCCCATTGGTATTAAGAAAAATCATATTCCTGATTTTTCCGTTGGTACTAGGAAAAATCATTTTCATGATTTTCCCGTCGGCATATATACTTATGAAATCTTAATCTTATGAAACCCCTTAATCCACCCCACAAAAATCACCTATTCACACAATTAATGCCACCTCAAAAAAAATCACCCGTTCACACAAAGTTAATGTAAACAAAAAAACTCCTTATGTAAACAAAAAATTCCTTATGTAAACAAAAAGTTGGACGGACTTATTGATCCACCCTCGTAGGGTATCAAATTTCACAAATTTCCAAGAATTTTAAAATTTGGGTAATTAAAATTTTAAAATTTCAAAATTTTAATTGTCGCAGAAGTGGGAATCCACAACTACTTTCGTAAGTAAACGCCTAGTCAAACGTCTTGGAATTCCAATAAAACCAACGTCAATCGCTATAAGCGGAATTGGGTCCAGCAACACCAAGGTAAATCATCGAGTCAACGTCGAGTTGTATTCCAGGTTCAATAACTATACCACACGACTTGAAGCAGCTTTTCTTAACCACATAATCTCGCCTCAACCATCACAAATAATTAACATCAATCACTGGAACATTCCTAATAACATCAGTCTAGCTGACACAGGTTTCCATCATCCTGACAATATAGATATTTTATTGGGTACGGAATTCCATCATCAATTACTGACAGATGGACAACTTAAGTTGGCCAACAACTTGCCCATGTTACAAAATACCTTGCTGGTTTGGATCATCTCAGGAAAAATTGAAGAAAGCCAATCTTCCACTGCAGTATGTGGAATGTGCATCGAAAATGAAACAAGTTTAGAGGAAGACATCGCTCAACTATGGGAGTTAGAAAAGGTGAAGGCGGTAGAGAAAACGCTGTCAGTATCAGAAACACAGTGCGAAACTCATTTTGCTCAGACCTACAGCATTGATAAAAATTGAAGATTTGTTGTGAGAATGCCGTTTTGTGACAATCCCGAATCATTAGGTGAGTCACATGGGATAGCGTTCAATCGATTCCTATCACTGGAGCGTCGACTAGCAAAGGCACCAAATGTCAAGGCGCAATACATACAATTTATGAAAGAGTACAAGGAATTGGGTCACACGACGCAAGTTCTCGTTGTACCTTCATAGTGAACAGACGTAATAGCGGAATTTTTCTTATATACAAACTAAACAAAAAAAAAGCATACAAAAAATATTCGTAGTACATATTAACTTTGATAAATAAGCATTTTTTTTGCTTTGATAATATTTTTACATATAGAAATAACAAAAATAAAAAAAAACCGTAAACAAAAAAACATACAAAATACCCTTGAGGAATACTCTTTATGAGTACCCCAGAGGAAAAAAATAGTTAAGTGAGTTCTAACGGCAGAAATGCCTATTTTACTGTGAGTTTTGATGCTCATAATGATAACAATAAAAATAAAAAATCTGATAATAGACTTGCTGTGAGTTCTGAAGCTCTTAATAAAAATCAAAAATCTGATAATAGACTTTTTCTAACGGCAAAACCACAGTTTCGTCAGCGATCAACTTCGCTTTGTCCAATGCCAACTAGTGAATCGTTGACATTATTGCCTAGTACTTCTACATTTAACTCAGCGATATCATCCGCTTCGGGCTCGTGGTCAACAATTAAACAAGTTGTTACTGAAGACAACAGTAGTACAAAACCAAAGGTACAAGTAGGAATGGACAGATATATAACCATTTTAAAGTGCGGGCGAAGCCCAAATTCTACTAAAATTGGATCCGCCCCAAAGATGTCTAGGGATAACAGCACATCTTCTATCAATCGTCAAAATCGTTTTTCATTATTGCAAGACAAAAACGACAAGCCCGCTGCATCATCGCAAAAGTCTTTTAAGCCACCACCTATTTATCTGAGAGAAAAAAATTCAAACGCGCTTCTAAAAAATCTACTGTCGACCATTGGTGAAAATACTTTTCACATCATTCCAATTAAACGAGGTAATATTGATGAAACTAAAATCCAAATATATGATGAAAAAGATTTCCGAAAAATTGTTAGTGAGTTTGAAAAAAATAAAACAAATTTTTATACATATCAACTTAAGAGTGCTAAAGGCCTACAAATAGTATTAAAGGGCATAGATTCATATGTTGAGCCTGAAGAAGTAAAATGTGCACTTATCGAACAAGGATTTAAAGTAAAAATTGTTACCAATATAATCAATAGAGAGAAGATTCCCCAGCCTCTATTTCGTGTTGAACTGGAGCCGAATGATATACAGTTAAAGAAAAATGAGACGCACCCAATTTATAGTCTAAAAAACCTTTTACACCGAAAAATCACAGTTGAAGAGCCACGTAAGCGTTCAGGTCCCGTACAGTGCCATAATTGCCAAGAATATGGCCACACACAAACCTACTGCAAATTACCTACAGTTTGTGTTATCTGCGGTGAATTGCATGGTACTGCTAACTGTACCAAGCCAAAAGTACAAGCTGAAAAAAAATGCAGTAATTGTGGAGAAAATCACACCGCTAATTACAGAGGATGCCATGTATATTCTTTCGTTAAACAGGCTATGGGTCAAAAATCTAAATTAGCTCCAGTTCAATCAGCAAATGCTTATAGCGCCACTCTGCCTCAAACTAGCCAACTAGTTAATTCACGTGTATCGTATGCCGATGCTGCTAAGACTAGTTCTATTCCCACACAAAATGTTCCACCGCAAAATAAGTCAACGAATGCAAACTCTAGCTTTAACTTTAGTCGTCTTGAAGCTACTATTGAGAATCTGGTGCTAACTATAAACAACTTTACAACAAATATGACTAGCATGATGCAAGAAATGCTGAGAATGCAGAATACTCACTAAGGAGTGATTTAACTAACTCATATGCGAAAACGATTAACAGGGTCAACTGGCTAGGATTCAAAAAATATATTAGTAGTCACTGCGTAGAAAACATTCAGCTAAGATCACCTGATGATATTGAATTTAATATTGCCAATCTTAACGAATACATTAAACAGGCTGCTGAACATGCCACTACTTCCTATCCGCAGACTGGCTTTAATAGAATTTATTCTACGGAAATTGAACGTCTTGTATGTGAAAAAAGGAGAGCTAGAAGAGAAAGGCAACAACACCGATCACCCCTAAATAAAATCAGACTTAAAGAATGTACTAAACGACTCAAAGAGCTGCTATCGTCGGAAAAGACTGCATTACTGGAAAAGTATTTAGAAGGTCTTGATGTAACGTCAACATCTAATTACTCTTTATGGCGCGCTACTAGAAATCTTAAAAGACCCGTTGATCTCAAATCACCATTGCGTACTTCGACTGGAGGCTGGGCAAGAAGCGATAGTGAGAAAGGTAACTTATTTTCTGGTCATTTAAAATCTGTATTCACTCCCAATTCATGTACGGGTGCTGCCGATTTACCGAGTGTAGTCTCTCTACCCCCTCGTCCCTTAAGGTTTAAGATGCGTGAACTACAAAAAATAGTTGCAGAACTCGACCCGAAGAAAGCTCCAGGTATTGATGGCATTAGTAACAAGATGCTGATGAATTTGCCTCATATTGCAATAAGAATCTTGCTATTTATTTTTAATGCAATTTTACGAATGCAGTATTTTCCACATAACTGGAAACTTGCCAAGATTAAAATGATTCCAAAGCCAGGCAAAGATGTTACCAAGACTGAGTCATATAGGCCTATAAGCTTACTTTCAACAATTTCAAAGCTTTTCGAAAAGCTGCTCATGACTAAATTGTCCACAATTTTAGCTGATAGTGGGTGCATCCCGGACCATCAATTTGGCTTTAGAAGTCAGCATAGCACTATTGAGCAAACGCATAGATTGGTTCAAGTTGTAAGGAGGACATTTGAAGAAAAAAAGTATTGTTCTGCCCTTTTTATTGATGTTTCTCAGGCATTTGATAAAGTATGGCACGAAGGCCTGGTTTTAAAACTGAAGACATACCTACCAATAAACATACAAAAGCTTTTGGAAAGTTATATCCTTGATAGGAAATTTACTGTTGTGGAAGGAGACTTCATGAGTGTACCCGAGTCTATATCTTCTGGTGTGCCACAGGGTATTATTCTGGGGCCAGTCTTGTATCTAATTTATACTTGTGATATGCCTGTGAGCAATAACATCCACACTTCTACAGCCTGTTTGAGTATTCACAAAAATCCTGATGAGGCATCCCGCAATCTCCAAGCACACATTACCCAGCTTGAAATATGGTTGAACTTATGGAGAATTAAAGTCAATGAACAAAAGTGTGTTCATATAACGTTTACCCTAAGAAAAGATACCTGTTCCCCCATTCGAATCAACAATCAAAATATTCCTCAACATTCTCAAGTCAAATACCTTGGCATACACCTTGATCGAAGGCTTACATGGAAATATCATATTGACTCCAAGTTAACCCAAATGAAACTTAAATTGACTCAAATATATTGGTTAATCGGCAGAAATTCAACACTCAGCCTAGACTGCAAACTTTTGATATACAAGTCGCTTTTGAAGCCAATATGGTGCTATGGAATTCAGCTGTGGGGCACTGCTTCAGCTTCAAATGTCGAGAGAATCCAACGAAGGCAAAACAAAATTTTACGTTTGATAACATCTGCTCCATGGTACGTTAAAAATTCAAATATTCATCGTGATTTAAATATGCCACTAGTGAGTGAAGAAATTGCAAAATACGCAGGCAAATATTTAACTAAACTCGAGTCACATCCTAATCCGCTTGCCCGTAATATTTTGAGCTTAACTGGACACATCCGCTTAAAAAAAAGGGACACAAGGGCTCTTATACCCAACACTCCAGATGGGACTACTTAAAAATACTTCTTTTTGATTATCACTACTTATGTATTATTTATAACTATCACTAAGCTTATGTCCGATATTGGTCGGGCCTAATAATTATATTTAGATTTAAGATTTGATTACTTATTGTTAGTTCATTTTTGAAGATACAATAAATAAAAATGTATATGAAAAAAAAAAAAAAAACATGACACAAATTGATATAAATTCCACATGCAAACCAAACTATTTCATTCCACATTACAGTATATTACGTCTTGATAGTTTAACTACAAAATTACGAGTGGTCTTCGATGCATCAACAAAAACTGCTTCAGGCTTGGCCCTTAATGATCTGATGCACTCAGGTCCCACCAATCAAAGCGAGCTATTTTCAATACTGCTTCGCTTTCAGCTTTCAGGCTTTGTATTTACAACAGACATTGAGAAAATGTATCGCCAGATGCTAATACATCCAGCCGACAGAAGGTTTCAAATTATTATATGGAGACATGACCCATCAACACAAATCAAATATTATCAACTCAACACCATTACATACGGTACCCGATCTGCACCATATTTGGCTACAAAATGTTTGGAAGGGATTGCCAAGGATAACATGACACAGTATACATATGGAAGCCAATTTTTACTTAAAAATTTCTATGTGGATGATGGAATAGGCGGTAGTGATGATTTGAATGAGACACTGACAATGCAACAAGAGCTGACACATATATTAAAGAAACATGGTCTGAACCTACAAAAATGGAATGCCAATGATCTAAAACTACTTCAAGGCATTGAAAGGAAAGAGCAAGAAGTAAATATTGACTTCAACAGCACAGAGTGTAAAACGGTAAAAATCTTGAGCTTAACCTGGATGCCAAAGACTGACAAGTTTTGTGTGAAGGTATGTCCAGGAGATGTAAAACAAATTACTAAGCGAAGCAGCACTCTTATGCGCTCAACTAACAGCAAGAGCAAAGAGTGATTTAAATCTTGAGAACACACCCACTTACCTATGGACAGACTCAGAGATCGTTTTAGCCCGGATCAACTCAAAATCATCAGCGTACCAAACGTTTGTGGCTAATCGAATCACTGCAATACAGGAATTATCCATAGCTGAGCAGTGGAGGCACGTCAAATCAAAGGAAACCCTGGCAGATATTATTTTACGAGGTCTCTCCCCGTCAAAACTAGCTGCAAGCACTTTATGGCTCTATGGGCCCATATTTTTGCATGCAAGAGAGGAAGTTTGGCCGACAAATACTTCCAACACACTCACAATAAACGCAAATGAGCACGATATGGAACGAAAGAAGGTGATTACAGTGGCGACTGTAGATGAAACATCAACAGACATCATCTACAAAACACAACACAGTGGTTCATTTCGAACACTCCAGAGAGTCGTGGCTTATATGCTGCGATTCATTAACCGTACGAGAAGGATCAAACAACATTCCGATCTAGACTTAACAGCTCAAGAATTGGAACAGGCTCTCATAGTCATTGTACGTGGAATGCAACGATCCGATTTTGAAAACGATTTGAAGAACTTGCAGAGGCATGGAGAAGTAAATACCCCCTTCTTAGATAATAACGGCGGACGGTTGAAATTATCAACACTGCAATATGATGCAAAACATCCAATGCTGATTCCCTACAATTATCCAATAACGAAGTTGATAATGCAAATGACACATGAAAAAAATCGCCACTGTGGACCTCAAGCCCTATTATCACATGAAGAAGCGAAGAATCTTTTGCTCAGAAGTGTAGCAACGGCATCGTTAACATATGAGGAACTCGATACCGTTGTAATTGAAATTGAAGGCATTCTTAATTCAAGGCCAATTACTCCAATACCAAACAACCCAAATGATTTGAATGCCTTGACACCTGGTCACTTTCTAATTGGGGAACCTTTGAATTCGCAGATAAACGTAAGCTCTAAACAAACAAAATTGAGTCTCTTGACCAGGTGGAAATTGGTCACCAACTTGAAAGAGGAGTTCTGGAGGAAATGGTCACGGGAATACTTGTGCGAATTACAGTATCGGCACAAGTGGAAAACAGGGAACGTCAACGCTAAGCCAGGCGATATGGTAATAGTTAAGGAGGACAACACACCTCCCTTGAGGTGGCCGTTGGCTAGAATAGTGAAGGTCCATCAAGGATATGATGATCTGGTTCGAGTGGCTGATGTCAAGACAGCATCCGTGATTTGGAGAAGGCCAATAGCTTGGCTGGCACCTTTGCACATTGACAGCACAGAGTCGGATGAATCGTCCGACCATGAAGATTTAGATACGGATAAAATTAATACATCTGAGAATGCTAAAAAGAAAAGGCGAATATCTATTCCAAATAGTATCATCACTGCGTTGATAGATTTAATGTTACTGCCATTAGTCTTAGGCGCTCAAGTCCAAAACATGCAGTTTGGGAATCAGCTGGGCATTCATTTTGAAGAAATTGGATCAGCAGCAATTTCCTAATCAGATTGGCAAATTTTAATTTATTATGACTTGAAAGAATTTTGGGCCGAATCGGAAATGTTTGCAGAAGGGACCAGGGCGTTAAGTAGTTTATGTGACGACATACAAGAAAATTCTACATGCAAAAACTTAGTCAAATACTTGAACTTACGAAGAGTGAGTTACACATGAGCAGCACCCTACTTTCAGGCAGAAAATACAAACAAAAGGGGAGCATACTGGATTCCGAATACGCGGAAGAGATGGCAAACACCATTTCACAAGTTAAGGAAAATGAGGCAGATCTGATCAGCCTTTTAAGAAATCAGACGTCAATTGTAGACTCTACCATGAATATCCTGAAGTCAGACCAAGTTCAAATAAAGAAAAAGTTTGACCACATTGACCTTCAAATATCACAAATATACAACAAGATACACAATGATAGTAAAGAGCTATATCAAGAACGAATATACCAAATTTTCTCTTTACTGTGTATTCAACTAACAATTACTGCGTCAAACTTACAACACACACAATCTTCAATACTGGATATTCTTACAAACACTCACCATAGCATCATAAGCCCGCTTATCCTTACTCCGTATCAATTAAAAAATAAAAATGCATCTGCCCAAGTCACTTGAGTTGCCTGTAAAACAGAATGATGTATTACAATTGTACAAACTGATGAAGGTCCAAGGTGGACTCACGAATAACACAGTCGTGTTTCGCATTAATTTACCCTTAGTTGAACGCATTCAGTTTACAATATTCAACATTGTACCAGTGCCAAACTGGATCAACGATACCCTAATATCAATAAAGCCATGCTCGTCCCTGTTGGCCGTAGATATTATTCATCGCCATTATTTTACCATTGATAAAACTGAACTGAATTTATGCGCTGTCATCAATGAAGATAGTTTTGTATGTTCCAAGGTATAGATACGTTATGAATCAGGTTCTCCAACATGCGCTTGGGAAATAAGTTTATTACACAACGAAACTAAAGCTGATTGTCCAGTGCAACAAATAAAAAACACCACCGCCTGGATACCCCTCTATCACCAAAATAAATGGATTTACGCATTGCCAACGGCAATTTATACAACGGATGTGTGTAAAAGAGATATCACTCAATTCACACTCCAAGGGTCAGGCGTACTTTATTTGGAACCAGAATGTACTCTCAAACACAAGTTCATGTCACTCGAAGCTCAACAGACAATCTCCAGCTCGCTTAAGGCATCGTACACCAGAATTTGGGAAATTACAGAACAAGCTCAAGCAAGTCGTCTGAAGCCACTACTGGATAAAATACGCACAAGCGAGTACAATTCACAAATACAAAACATAACAGATTTACAAAACTCACTAAAGGCACAGGAGATAATACAGTTTCCAAACAGAATTGACACTCATAATTACCACCACATGACTGTCGGTTATTCAGCATTAATAGTGACTTTCGGTATATTAATATACTTAATCAGCAAGAAAAAATGCTCAAGACGTTTAACTCCAATTCCAGCACCACGTCAACAGCAAACAACTTCAGACTTCACTGTACACATCTAACAACCAACTGATTAAAAAATTAAACTTCAATTTCTACAAGGTCTTACATCAGATAAGAAGGAATGCCAGACCAGCAGATTTTGAAACATGAGAAGACAACACATAGACTTGCAGTGTAGTTGATTATCATTATTGTGCATTGTTATAATTTTTTTTTATTTTTTTTATTATTGTTCATTATTATATTATAGCACTTTAATTTTATTTTGAGTTGCACTCAACGGGGGAAGTATATTTAATATATTTCTTATTTGTTCGTTGGGACATATATATTATTGTTTACGTTATTATTAATTGTATTAATTTCATCACTAAGAATACATTTTTTGTTTGTAACCATACTAAGTCAATGACCATGTACTGAACAAAATGTTTTATGCAAATATTACAGTTTGCAATATTCAAAGTAGGTCATTGCTAAGTTATCGTTTATTAATTTTACAAAAAAAAATATACAAAGCAATTAATCATTTATAGAGTAAGCATTTCTTTTCTTTAATTTCATGTATAAAAGAAAGCAAAATAAAGTCAAAATTATAGTGTTTAGTAGAATAACAAATCAATTGTTTTATTGAACACTGCCTCCAAGTTCAAGTGCTTGTGAGGACAACAAACTATACCGTAACTATCTCCAAGTTCAAGTGCTTGTGAGAATCCCAAAATAACCACAATTCTTCAAGCTACAAGTGCTTGCAAGAAAATACTTCACAATTAACATTAACAGTTTTGGTTACCCCGACGTGATCTTGTAACCAGGCACAGGATTTCAACATTTGAAGTAGCACGATAAATCAATACACCATGGTATCCTTCGAGGAGTTGGATTGAAACGATCATCCAAAACTACAAAAAGGACTCCGCTACAAGAAAGGGTTCCATAGACTACTTTCAAGAGAGACTTCGAAGGCTGGACGGAGAATGGGCAGAATTCGAATCCAATGACAATAAAATTTGGCTGATGGAAAACATTCAGCTAGACCAGAAGTATTTCGCAGATGAGTACTACAACGCAATTATGAATGCCGTCCTACAATACAAAGAGATATTCGAATCATCTATGCTGAAGGTGCCACAGCCTTCGGCCAAACCACAAGGCCCACTACCACAACAAAACCAAACTGCATGTGCTAACATGACATCAGCAGACACAGATAAGATGCTGAAAACTATTCGTAGACAAGCAGCAATAATGGCATCTCTGGAACGTTTGTTAAAGACCGAATTAACAAATCAGGATGTGCCAATTGCCACAAGGTTATGGCAAAACATTGAAGACCTCCATCTACAAATATGTGAAATTAGTGATGAGCCCGTAAATCAAGGATACAAAATAGAACAATTTATTAAACTAGAAAATGATGTACGAAATGCATTAAGATCCGTTAACAACCATGCAACTACTCAACCACCTTCTCGACAAAATAATAGTCAGCCCGATTCAGTTCCAATACCAAAAATAACATTACCAAAATTTGACGGCAATTATTTAAAATGGCAAGAATTTTACGACTTATTTTCCTCACTGGTAGTAGGCCAATCAATTCCGAAAGTGCAAAAAATCTGGTATCTAAAAACTCATTTAGTGGGAGAAGCGGCAAATCTAATCAAACACTCTCCGGCCACTGGAGAAAATTTCGATGCGGCATGGTCATCTATAATAGACCGCTACCATAACAAGAGGCTATTAGTTGGCAAATTAATTCTAGAACTGATAGATACACCAAACAAGACACCAAGCGACAATTATAAGGGTCTACATGACAAAACAAAGGAGTGTTTATTAGCACTTCAAAATCTTGATATCAACACATCAACATGGGATCCATTACTCATTCATTTGCTTCTTAAGCGACTGGATCAGGGCACACGACTCCGTTATGAGCAGTCTCTTCCACAGCCACGAGAAGTGCCAACTATCAAAGAGTTTCTAAATTTCTTAGAGAGAAATTTTCAATCAGTGGAAGCAATGTCCGAAAGGAAAAAATTTTCAAACCCAAGGGCAAAGGTATGTACTTCTATCACAATCGGAAAACGAAACAATGAACTCTGTTCAATGTGCAAATATGTAAGACAGCTATTATTCACATGCCCAGAATTTTTGAAGCTGTCACCATCAGCGCGACTTCAATTTGTTCAAAAACAAAGGTATTGTGTTAACTGTTTTTAACGCAAAAAATTGTAGTCTAAGAAGCTGTATGAAGTGTGCCAACAAACATAACACCTTGCTGCATTTAAAGGACTCAAACACCAACAGTCAACAACCAAGTTCAAGGGTTACATCCAATCACTCAGCTGAGACTACAAGACCCATACAATTCTCCCAACTAGCCGCATCACTAAGTGCAGAAAAACATACGGTATCAAATAACTATATTTTACTTAGCACATCCGTGGTCCTCATAAGAGCCGGTGAAAAAGAAATTCAATGTAGAGCGCTTCTTGACTCGGGATCACAAATTAACTTCGAAAGTAAACGCCTAGTCAAACGTCTTGGAATTCCAATGAAACCAACGTCAATCGCTATAAGCGGAATTGGGTCCAGCAACACCAAGGTAAATCATCGAGTCAACGTCGAGTCGTATTCCAGGTTCAATAACTACACCAAACGACTTGAAGCAGCTGTTCTTAACCACATAATATCGCCTCAACCATCACAAATAATTAACATCAATCACTGGAACATTCCTAATAACATCAGTCTAGCTGACCCAGGTTTCCATCATTCTGACAATATAGATATTTTATTGGGTACGGAATTCCATCATCAATTACTGACAGATGGACAACTTAAGTTGGCCAACAACTTGCCCATCTTACAAAATACCTTGCTGGTTTGGATCATCTCAGGAAAAATTGAAGAAAGCCAATCTTCCACTGCAGTATGTGGAATGTGCATCGAAAATGAAACAACTTTAGAGGAAGACATCGCTCAACTATGGGAGTTAGAAAAGGTGAAGGCGGTAGAGAAAACGCTGTCAGTATCAGAAAGACAGTGCGAAACTCATTTTGCTCAGACCTACAGCATTGATAAAAATTGAAGATTTGTTGTGAGAATGCCGTTTTGTGACAATCCCGAATCATTAGGTGAGTCACATGGGATAGCGTTCAATCGATTCCTATCACTGGAGCGTCGACTAGCAAAGGCACCAAATGTCAAGGCGCAATACATACAATTTATAAAGAGTACAAGGAATTGGGTCACATGACACAAATTGATATAAATTCCACATGCAAACCAAACTATTTCATTCCACATCACAGTATATTACGTCCCGATAGTTTAGCTACAAAATTACGAGTGGTCTTCGATGCATCAACAAAAACTGCTTCAGGCTTGGCCCTTAATGATCTGATGCACTCAGGTCCCACCAATCAAAGCGAGCTATTTTCAATACTGCTTCGCTTTCAGCTTTCAGGCTTTGTATTTACAACAGACATTGAGAAATTGTATCGCCAGATGCTAATACATCCAGCCGACAGAAGGTTTCAAATTATTATATGGAGACATGACCCATCTACACAAATCAAATATTATCAACTCAACACCATTACATACGGTACCCGATCTGCACCATATTTGGCTACAAAATGTTTGGAAGGGATTGCCAAGGATAACATGACACAGTATCCATATGGAAGCCAATTTTTACTTAAAAATTTCTATGTGGATGATGGAATAGGCGGTAGTGATGATTTGAATGAGACACTGACAATGCAACAAGAGCTGACACATATATTAAAGAAACATGGTCTGAACCTACAAAAATGGAATGCCAATGATCTAAAACTACTTCAAGGCATTGAAAGGAAAGAGCAAGAAGTAAATATTGACTTCAACAGCACAGAGTGTAAAACGGTAAAAATCTTGAGCTTAACCTGGATGCCAAAGACTGACAAGTTTTGTGTGAAGGTATGTCCAGGAGATGTAAAACAAATTACTAAGCGAAGCAGCACTCTTATGCGCTCAACTAACAGCAAGAGCAAAGAGTGATTTAAATCTTGAGAACACACCCACTTACCTATGGACAGACTCAGAGATCGTTTTAGCCCGGATCAACTCAAAATCATCAGCGTACCAAACGTTTGTGGCTAATCGAATCACTGCAATACAGGAATTATCCATAGCTGAGCAGTGGAGGCACGTCAAATCAAAGGAAACCCTGGCAGATATTATTTTACGAGGTCTCTCCCCGTCAAAACTAGCTGCAAGCACTTTATGGCTCTATGGGCCCATATTTTTGCATGCAAGAGAGGAAGTTTGGCCGACAAATACTTCCAACACACTCACAATAAACGCAAATGAGCACGATATGGAACGAAAGAAGGTGATTACAGTGGCGACTGTAGATGAAACATCAACAGACATCATCTACAAAACACAACACAGTGGTTCATTTCGAACACTCCAGAGAGTCGTGGCTTATATGCTGCGATTCATTAACCGTACGAGAAGGATCAAACAACATTCCGATCTAGACTTAACAGCTCAAGAATTGGAACAGGCTCTCATAGTCATTGTACGTGGAATGCAACGATCCGATTTTGAAAACGATTTGAAGAACTTGCAGAGGCATGGAGAAGTAAATACCCCCTTCTTAGATAATAACGGCGGACGGTTGAAATTATCAACACTGCAATATGATGCAAAACATCCAATGCTGATTCCCTACAATTATCCAATAACGAAGTTGATAATGCAAATGACACATGAAAAAAATCGCCACTGTGGACCTCAAGCCCTATTATCACATGAAGAAGCGAAGAATCTTTTGCTCAGAAGTGTAGCAACGGCATCGTTAACATATGAGGAACTCGATACCGTTGTAATTGAAATTGAAGGCATTCTTAATTCAAGGCCAATTACTCCAATACCAAACAACCCAAATGATTTGAATGCCTTGACACCTGGTCACTTTCTAATTGGGGAACCTTTGAATTCGCAGATAAACGTAAGCTCTAAACAAACAAAATTGAGTCTCTTGACCAGGTGGAAATTGGTCACCAACTTGAAAGAGGAGTTATGGAGGAAATGGTCACGGGAATACTTGTGCGAATTACAGTATCGGCACAAGTGGAAAACAGGGAACGTCAACGCT
This sequence comes from Tachina lurida, assembly GCA_944452675.1. Taxonomy (NCBI): domain Eukaryota; kingdom Metazoa; phylum Arthropoda; class Insecta; order Diptera; family Tachinidae; genus Tachina; species Tachina lurida. The sequence continues at coordinate 69,256,056 of OX101756.1, read as the reverse complement.
AAGCCAGGCGATATGGTAATAGTTAAGGAGGACAACACACCTCCCTTGAGGTGGCCGTTGGCTAGAATAGTGAAGGTCCATCAAGGATATGACGATCTGGTTCGAGTGGCTGATGTCAAGACAGCATCCGTGATTTGGAGAAGGCCAATAGCTTGGCTGGCACCTTTGCACATTGACAGCACAGAGTCGGATGAATCGTCCGACCATGAAGATTTAGATACGGATAAAATTAATACATCTGAGAATGCTAAAAAGAAAAGGCGAATATCTATTCCAAATAGTATCATCACTGCGTTGATAGCTTTAATGTTACTGCCATTAGTCTTAGGCGCTCAAGTCCAAAACATGCAGTTTGGGAATCAGCTGGGCATTCATTTTGAAGAAATTGGATCAGCAGCAATTTCCTAATCAGATTGGCAAATTTTAATTTATTATGACTTGAAAGAATTTTGGGCCGAATCGGAAATGTTTGCAGAAGGGACCAGGGCGTTAAGTAGTTTATGTGACGACATACAAGAAAATTCTACATGCAAAAACTTAGTCAAGTACTTTGAACTTACGAAGAGTGAGTTACACATGAGCAGCACCCTACTTTCAGGCAGAAAATACAAACAAAAGGGGAGCATACTGGATTCCGAATACGCGGAAGAGATGGCAAACACCATTTCACAAGTTAAGGAAAATGAGGCAGATCTGATCAGCCTTTTAAGAAATCAGACGTCAATTGTAGACTCTACCATGAATATCCTGAAAACAGACCAAGTTCAAATAAAGAAAAAGTTTGACCACATTGACCTTCAAATATCACAAATATACAACAAGATACACAATGATAGTAAAGAGCTATATCAAGAACGAATATACCAAATTTTCTCTTTACTGTGTATTCAACTAACAATTACTGCGTCAAACTTACAACACACACAATCTTCAATACTGGATATTCTTACAAACACTCACCATGGCATCATAAGCCCGCTTATCCTTACTCCGTATCAATTAAAAATATTAATTAAAAAATAAAAATGCATCTGCCCAAGTCACTTGAGTTGCCTGTAAAACAGAATGATGTATTACAATTGTACAAACTGATGAAGGTCCAAGGTGGACTCACGAATAACACAGTCGTGTTTCGCATTAATTTACCCTTAGTTGAACGCATTCAGTTTACAATATTCAACATTGTACCAGTGCCAAACTGGATCAACGATACCCTAATATCAATAAAGCCATGCTCGTCCCTGTTGGCCGTAGATATTATTCATCGCCATTATTTTACCATTGATAAAACTGAACTGAATTTATGCGCTGTCATCAATGAAGATAGTTTTGTATGTTCCAAGATATAGATACGTTATGAATCAGGTTCTCCAACATGCGCTTGGGAAATAAGTTTATTACACAACGAAACTAAAGCTGATTGTCCAGTGCAACAAATAAAAAACACCACTGCCTGGATACCCCTCTATCACCAAAATAAATGGATTTACGCATTGCAAACGGCAATTTATACAACGGATGTGTTGTAATAAGTTGTTGAATAAAAAAACATTTAAGTTATTTTTACTGAATTTATTTTATTTGATTTTATAAATGAAATCTTTTTATTTAATAAAATATAAAGATTATTTCCTGAGCTCAGCTAGGAGCTCCAGGAATGTTGTTTAATAATTGAATTTAAAATAAAAATACATTGTCTTATATACTAGTTATGAGAATAAAGATTAACCTATCTTAACCTAAGAGGGAAAAAAAAGGTATATGCTTAATAAGCAAATTGTTCCTTTTAGTTTCCCACGGTAGGCGTGCGGCGTGTGTCTCATAAGAAATTTGGAAAACATGGATTTTGTATTGTTTATATTTATTATATAAACAGATGTGGTTATTAATTATGATTCATTCAAGTGCATTATGCTGCAGCCTTTGATCAGACTGGCGAGTGTCAAATATCATTTGTACAAAATACATATTTACGTTGCAGTCTGTCAAATGCATTTATCTAACACTTCATGCAGCGGTATTTGCCCGATTACATGCGTGTCAAATGTCCAGTGCACAAAAATAATTTCAATGCCATTGGATGCTATGTATATTGCGGTCAAGTTGACTTTAAATGTTTACTACGCAATGTTAGTCGTAGTGGTAGTTAGAACACGCTACACCTCCACCTTTTACAAGAATGTTCATATAACGTTAGTTTTATGGACATTCTTTTACATTTAATTTATAACATTTTGTTAATTTATTAATAGTATTGTTATTAGTATTTACTGTGCAGTAAGATATTAATTTATTAGGTAATGTATAATTTAAGTCCAATGAATTGCAGTCAACTCTTGTTCAATTGTTGATTTATTACTTTCTCCTTTTGTGAATGTTTTGGATGCATAGGCAATAGGTAAATGTTTATCTTCGTGTTGTTGTGTTAAAACAGCACCACAAGCGTGTTTACTTGCATCTGTTGTTATACAAAATTCCTTGGCAAAATCAGGATACTGTAATAAGGTTGGACTCATTAATGCCCTTTTGAGATATTTAAATGCAAAATCACAATCTTTCGTCCATTCAAAGGGTGTATTTTTCTTGGATAATTTTGTTAAATGTCTGGAGTATTCAGAAAAATTTTTAATAAATCTTCGATAATAGTTACAAAATGCTACGAATCTTTTTGCACTATCTGCGTCTGTTGGTGTTGGATAACTTTCAATTATTGCATATTTACTATCGTCTGGTAATATTCCTTTATCTGTACATTTGTGACCAAGGTACGTTACTTCACTCATGAAGAATGAACATTTTTCAGGATGTAATTTAAGATTGTAATTTCGACATAGATCGAAAACCTTTTTCAAATTCGAAAGCATGTGTTTTTCGGAGCATCCCAGTATGACTAAGTCATCCATATATAGAAAGGCTTGGTCTGGTTTTAAACCACTGAAAGCAAGTGTCATCATTCGTTGAAAGGAATTGGGTGCTATCTTTAAACCATAAGGTAATCTAGTAAATCTGTATGAACCATTGTTGGTTGAAAAAGCTGTTAAGTCTCTAGAGTTTTTCTCTAAACTGATCTGGTGAAATCCTGACATTAAGTCTAAACAGGAAAAATATTTTGCTCTACCTAGTTGGTCTAATATATCATCAATTCTAGGAAGTGAGAATTTATCTGCAATTAATTTTTTATTTATTTGTCTGTAATCTATGACAAGTCTCCATCTTTTTTGGTCAGAGTTTGGAAGTGACTTTTTTGGTACCAACAAGACTGGACTGTTGTATTCAGAATAGGAAGGTTCAATAATCTTATCGTCTATTAATTTTTTCACTTGTTTGTCAATTTCTCCTTTATGTGTATGTGGTATACGATAATTTTTAATATATATTGGTTCTTTATCTTTTACTCTCAATTTTTGCTCATAAAAATTATTAGTGGTTATTGTTTCTGATTCCAAACCGAAAATATCACTATATGTTGAACATAGTTTTGTTAATGTTGTTTTAAATTGTTGTGGAAAATGTTTTTGTAAAATTTTTAATATTTCTGATTTTCTTTTTGAATTTTTGCATAAATTTTCTTTGATAATTTCATAATCAGAGATGTTTTCGGTTTTTATGTTACTTTGTTTGATTTTAGTAATGGTGTTATTAGTGTTTAGAATACGAATGAATGCTTTGTCAGGTTTAACTAATGTATTTGGTATAAAAACACCTGGTTCAATTTCTTGATTTGGAATTAATAATTCATTATTTGAATTGGTAAAATTTACTTGACGTATTACTTCACATCTTGGAGGTATATTAATTTCATTGCAGTTATTCGTAATCGGTATATCTATTGTATGTGGTATATTAAATGGTCTAAGGATAAGGTAATCATTATCTTGGTTGAAATCCAATATACAGTTATATTTTTTGATAAAATCCATGCCAATGATTCCATCGCATGGTATTGGAAAATTATTATCTACTACTTGGAAGTAATGTGGTATTAAAAAGTTTTTAAATTTTAAATCATAAAATGTATTTCCAATCGATTTGATGTTACCCTGTCCTATTCCACTTAAAGTTGTTTTTTTATTAGTGTTAATTTCGTTTAGTTTAAAGAATTTTGATTTTATTAATGAAATGTCTGCTACTAGAGGAATTTCGGAGTTTTCCGAATTGTTTTCATTTGATTCTGTTGCTCTTACGTAGTTATTGTTCCTACGGTTATTATTAAATCTTTGTCGGTTTCTATAATAATTGTTATTATTTTTATTGTTATTATTATAGTTGTTGTTATTATTTCTACGTGGGTAATTATTTCTTCCACGTGATCGTGTGTTATTACTACGGTAACTGTTTCCAGATTTGTACTTTTGTCCATAGTACAAAATAGTATTTTGTTGACCTGTGGCGTCTGTACAACTATTGACAAATTTACTTATAGCATCATTCATGCTATTGAATTGACCTGCCTCCATGATAAGCTTGACTTTATCAATGGTGCAGTTTTTAGTTAATGCCTTTACGGCAGTTTGTGTGGAATATTTTGTGGCCAAGTCGCATGACAGTCCATCTGAAATGTATGCTGTTTCTAATGCCTTAGTTAAATTTTCTATTTCACTGCAATAAACGTTAGCAGTTTTCTTGTTTTGTTTTATATTTAGAATTTTTGCTGTTAATACTTCCACAGACTCTCCCTTCACGCTACTTTTTAGTTTGTTTATTATATCTGATATAGTTGATTCATTGCTGATTAGATTTCTTGCAGTTCCCTTCAATTTTGTTTTTATTAGTGATACTGCCACCGCTTCGTGAGTACCCTTTATTGAATCTATTAGGGACAGGGAGTCAATAAAGGATCGTAAATTTTCTGATTTTCCATCAAAGTCTATAATCAGCTTTGCTGCTGTGTTCAAAAAGTCCACTACAGTTTGAGTCATTGTGGATTCAGTTATAGGCATAGAAATATTAAAAGTTACACTTTCGTGTATTGAATTTGGTAGTTCGATTTGTATCGATTTTTTATCAGCTAATTTTGAAATTCTGCTTGTTAAATCAAGGAAAAATGCGTCTGCTGCTCTTTGGTGAGCTACTGTAAGTCTATTGTAATAAACATTAAATAAAACTCTTATCTCTTCTAATTTTGTAAGAATTTTTTGGAAATGATGAACAATTGTTTCACTTTTAATTGGTCTATCAATATTGATACATTTATATGACCGTTCTAAGTCTTCTTTTGTAATTCGTGCCTTATTCAAAATATCTTTCCATTCCATTAGTGAAAATCCCAAAAATAAGTTGTTATAACTTATTAAAGTTATATTTTGTCTAGGTCATTTGCTCTGCTAGAATATTTTTTCTTTAAAATTTTGTGGTGTATCTTATAAATTTTCAAAACAAAGTTAAAAATCGATAATATACCCTGCAGGAGATCGAACTAGTGTCCAACTGGTATTTTATTAGTACAGAAGCCACCACCACTAGTTCCCAACTGTAAACTTTCCTATAACATGTTAATGCTCAAATTAGCATTGAGTGTGCTTAGAAAATTACTAGTGTCATTGGTACTAGTTTAGGACTAGTTAATTACCAGTTCTTTTGCAAAGAAAATTTCTATAAAATTGGTGGTTTTATTCCTTTATTACCCAGTGACAACTGCTAGTTAAAATTCGCAATTAATTATCAAAATTTAAAAATTCAAAAGGTTAATTGAAATTATTAGATTATAATTATTTATAGGTGAACCTAAAACTTTAATAATTGTATAATACCAATTTTCGTACAGTGCAAGTGCTCTGTTAGACAGTCAAAATTTATTTTGCAATGTGGTGCCTTGGAACTACTTCATATACATACTAGTACTCATAAGAACTAGTAATTTTATACAACAACTTTAACCCTTTTCGCACTAGTTCTTGCTGTTCTAGTAATTATACTAGTAGCTTTAAGACAATTGACACCTATTCTCCTGCAGGGTACAAATAATAATTAGAATTATTTCAATTAATTTTAAATCAATTTTTTCTGGTACTACTTCTACCTCATTTATTACATTTGCATTTGGGTTTTCTAATTTCGATTCAGTTTTACCCATATTTACGAATTTATATATTTTACGAAATTATTGGTGCATACTATTTTTATTTTCTATACGTTCTGACCACATGATTGCGCGAACTGTCATTTCTTCTACACGAGTATTATTTAAATCATCGTCCTCAGTTGGGACACCTGGCATTCCTATTATTGTCCAAATCTGTGCTAAAATTTCTATTCTTTGTTGTATTGGTAGTTCTTCTTCTTCATAAATTGCTTTTGTTTTAGACTTATTTTCCCTTTCCATTATAAAGGACCATATAAGATATTATATTAAGTTTAATAAATTTTATTTATATATGTATATATATTTTTGTATTAAAATCCCAAAAAAAAAATTTTTCCTCGAGCGGTTAACGCTAACAGGCCTTACGATTGCGGATTAGACGCAATGCGTTTTTTTTTATATATTTTTTTTTTGTTACATAAGATAAAAAAAAATTTGTTGGTGCTTCTTACACTTTTTTTTTTTAATTTCTCCAAAGCTTCCTCCAGTAGATCAATTTTGTTCCACATCTCAGTGGAGGCTTCCCAGGTTGGTGGTGGTTCACTGTTGATGAGCCTTAACAGTATCGCTTTTTTCCTTTTAAGTCTTTGCGTTACTCCGCCTCTTCTTTTTGGTTTTTGTATTATTGGTATTGATGTTAACTGCTGTTCCTTTTTTGTTGTCTTCTTTTATTGTAATCCGCTATGGTTATAGCTTTAGGTCCTGGTTGATTTTGTAAACCATGGGCTGTCATTTTTTCATATAATTGGTGAGTCTATTACTTGTTGTATCAGTTGCTGCGGTGGATGGAACTGATGACAATATTTCCAGTGACTTTTTTGGCTAGACACTCTTCCGACGGAAACTTGGCTGTCCGTCGGGTCTCAATTTTGGTGCTATCTTAAGGCACTCCAAAAAAAATTGTTGATGAATTTTTAAACTTTTTAAATTTGTTAAACTTTTTAAACTGTTTATACTGGCGGATCGCCATGTAATAAGTTGTTGAATAAAAAAACATTTAAGTTGTTTTTACTGAATTTATTTTATTTGATTTTATAAATGAAATCTTTTTATTTAATAAAATATAAAGATTATTTCCTGAGCACAGCTAGGAGCTCCAGGAATGTTGTTTAATAATTGAATTTAAAATAAAAATACATTGTCTTATATACTAGTTATGAGAATAAAGATTAACCTATCTTAACCTAAGAGGGAAAAGAAAAGGTATATGCTTAATAAGCAAATTGTTCCTTTTAGTTTCCCACGGTAGGCGTGCGGCGTGTTTCTCATAAGAAATTTGGAAAACATGGATTTTGTATTGTTTATATTTATTATATAAACAGATGTGGTTATTAATTATGATTCATTCAAGTGCATTATGCTGCAGCCTTTGATCAGACTGGCGAGTGTCAAATATCATTTGTACAAAATACATATTTACGTTGCAGTCTGTCAAATGCATTTATCTAACACTTCATGCAGCGGTATTTGCCCGATTACATGCGTGTCAAATGTCCAGTGCACAAAAATAATTTCAATGGCATTGGATGTTATGTATATTGGGGTCAAGTTGACTTTAAATGTTTACTACGCAATGTTAGTCGTAGTGGTAGTTAGAACACGCTACAGTGTGTAAAAGATATATCACTCAATTTACACTCCAAGGGTCAGGCGTACTTTATTTGGAACCATTATGTACTCTCAAACACAAGTTCATGTCACTCGAAGCTCAACAGACAATCTCCAGCTCGCTTAAGGCATCGTACACCAGAATTTGGGAAATTACAGAACAAACTCAAGCAACTCGTCTGAAGCCACTACTGGATAGAATACGCACAAGCGAGTACAATTCACAAATACAAAACATAACAGATTTACAAAACTCACTAAAGGCACAGGAGATACTACAGCTTCCAAACAGAATTGACACTCATAATTACCACCAAATGACTGTCGGTTATTCAGCATTAATAGTGACTTTCGGTATATTAATATACTTAATCAGCAAGAAAAAATGCTCAAGACGTTTAACTCCAATTCCAGCACCACGTCAACAGCAAACAACTTCAGACTTCACTGTACACATCTAACAACCAACTGATTAAAAAATTAAACTTCAATTTCTACAAGGTCTTACATCAGATAAGAAGGAATGCCAGACCAGCGGATTTTGAAACATGAGAAGACAACACATAGACTTGCAGTGTAGTTGATTATCATTATTGTGCATTGTTATAATTTTTTTTTATTTTTTTTATTATTGTTCATTATTATATTACAGCACTTTAATTTTATTTTGAGTTGCACTCAACGGGGGAAGTATATTTAATATATTTCTTATTTGTTCGTTGGGACATATATATTATTGTTTACGTTATTATTAATTGTATTAATTTCATCACTAAGAATACATTTTTTGTTTGTAACCATACTAAGTCAATGACCATGTATTGCACAAAATGTTTTATGCAAACATTACAGTTTGCAATATTCAAAGTAGGTCATTGCTAAGTTATCGTTTATTAATTTTACAAAAAAAAATATACAAAGCAATTAATCATTTATAGAGTAAGCATTTCTTTTCTTTAATTTCATGTATAAAAGAAAGCAAAATAAAGTCAAAATTTTAGTGTTTAGTAGAATAACAAATCAATTGTTTTATTGAACACTGCCTCCAAGTTCAACTGCTTGTGAGGACAACAAACTATACCATAACTATCTCCAAGTTCAAGTGCTTGTGAGAATCCCAAAATAACCACAATTCTTCAAGCTACAAGTGCTTGCAAGAAAATACTTCACAATTAACATTAACAGTTTTGGTTACCCCGACGTGATCTTGTAACCAGGCACAGGATTTCAACATTTGAAGTAGCACGATAACTCAATACACCATGGTATCCTTCGAGGAGTTGGATTGAAACGATCATCCAAAACTACAAAAAAGACTCCGCTACAAGAATTACTTTCAAGAGAGACTTCGAAGGCTGGACGGAGAATGGGCAGAATTCGAATCCAATGACAATAAAATTTGGCTGATGGAAAACATTCAGCTAGACCAGAAGTATTTCACAGATGAGTACTACAACGCAATTATGAATGCCGTCCTACAATACAAAGAGATATTCGAATCATCTATGCTGAAGGTGCCACAGCCTTCGGTCAAACCACAAGGCTCACTACCACAACAAAACCAAACTGCATGTGCTAACGTGACATCAGCAGACACAGATAAGATGCTGAAAACTATTCGTAGACAAGCAGCAATAATGGCATCTCTGGAACGTTTGTTAAAGACCGAATTAACAAATCAGGATGTGCCAATTGCCACAAGGTTATGGCAAAACATTGAAGACCTCCATCTACAAATATGTGAAATTAGTGATGAGCCCGTAAATCAAGGATACAAAATAGAACAATTTATTAAACTAGAAAATGATGTACGAAATGCATTAAGATCCGTTAACAACCATGCAACTACTCAACCACCTTCTCGACAAAATAATAGTCAGCCCGATTCAGTTCCAATACCAAAAATAATATTACCAAAATTTGACGGCAATTATTTAAAATGGCAAGAATTTTACGACTTATTTTCCTCACTGGTAGTAGGCCAATCAATTCCGAAGGTGCAAAAAATCTGGTATCTAAAAACTCATTTAGTGGGAGAAGCGGCAAATCTAATCGAACACTCTCCGGCCACTGGAGAAAATTTCGATGCGGCATGGTCATCTATAATAGACCGCTACCATAACAAGAGGCTATTAGTTGGCAAATTAATTCAAGAACTGATAGATACACCAAACAAGACACCAAGCGACAATTATAAGGGTCTACATGACAAAACAAAGGAGTGTTTATTAGCACTTCAAAATCTTGATATCAACACATCAACATGGGATCCATTACTCATTCATTTGCTTCTTAAGCGACTGGATCAGGGCACACGACTCCGTTATGAGCAGTCTCTTCCACAGCCACGAGAAGTGCCAACTATCAAAGACTTTCTAAATTTCTTAGAGAGAAATTTTAAATCAGTGGAAGCAATGTCCGAAAGGAAAAAATTTTCAAACCCAAGGGCAAAGGTATGTACTTCTATCACAATCGGAAAACGAAACAATGAACTCTGTTCAATGTGCAAATATGGAAGACAGCTATTATTCACATGCCCAGAATTTTTGAAGCTGTCACCATCAGCGCGGCTTCAATTTGTTCAAAAACAAAGGTATTGTGTTAACTGTTTTTAACGCAAAAAATTGTAGTCTAAGAAGCTGTATGAAGTGTGCCAACAAACATAACACCTTGCTGCATTTAAAGGACTCAAACACCAACAGTCAACAACCAAGTTCAAGGGTTACATCCAATCACTCAGCTGAAACTACAAGACCCATACAATTCTCCCAACCAGCCGCATCACTAAGTGCAGAAAAACATACGGTATCAAATAACTATATTTTACTTAGCACATCCGTGGTCCTCATAAGAGCCGGTGAAAAAGAAATTCAATGTAGAGCGCTTCTTGACTCGGGATCACAAATTAACTTCGTAAGTAAACGCCTAGTCAAACGTCTTGGAATTCCAATGAAACCAACGTCAATCGCTATAAGCGGAATTGGGTCCAGCAACACCAAGGTAAATCATCGAGTCAACATCGAGTCGTATTCCAGGTTCAATAACTACACCAAACGACTTGAAGCAGCTGTTCTTAACCACATAATCTCGCATCCTAATAACATCAGTCTAGCTGACCCAGGTTTCCATCATCCTGAAAACAACATAATTTTTATAGACGTACAAGGTTTCAAAAGTAATTCAAATGATTTCATCGCAAAAGAAAGAGCAATTGTTTTCAACAATTATGAATATAACAATTTCATTATAAAACCCCATTTGATATCAAATGCTTATCAATAGAAAAGCAAAGAGAAGCAAAGTGGCTAACAAAAAACTATCATCACCTAAGCTGGACTGCTGGATCAGTTTCATTTCAAAGCGTTTGCAATTTTATAAAAGCCAACGCAAGATGTTCTATAATTTATGTAAAAGGTGAAGAAAAAAGACGATGGTTGGAAAAAATTTTATGCCGAAAAATTTCTAACGTTGAGGATATAGGCTGCATCAACTTTAAACAAATGGAAATCAAGTATCCAGAATATTTTTATTGTAATTATCATAAATTTGGTGCTTGCGCATTACAAAATGCTATTTTACTAACAAAAGAAATGTCTTGCTTTAATTAAACTTTTTCACTTTTTAAAATATGAATGTATGTATTATTATAAAATTTTATAAAATTTTAAACAATAAATGTATAAAAAATAAAATAATATACAAGTGTTTTCTTATTTCAAATACAAACTACATAAAGGAAAGAGAAGGAAGTGAGGGGAAGGAGAAATTAACTTTTTTGCTTACTTGCAAATGTTTGGTTTTTGTTTCTCTGCTGTTGAGTGTACTTAGTTTGCTGCTTTAATATAATCGTAGACAAAGAAAATGATTACCTTGCAAAATATATATGTATTCTACAAAATATTCCACGCCAAGTACCCACGATCGCACATTTATACATGCACACATACATATACATACATACATACATACATACATACACATACATACATATACACACACACACATACATACATACATACATATTTCTTAAACAAATACACAAAATATTAAATTACCCGCGACTATCAAGCTGGACCCCCCACACACAAGTATGGGTGTTCACATACATGTGAACACAAGTATGGGTGTTCACATACATGTGAACACATAAATAAATATTTTCTCTGATATTACTGATATATTATTACGATAACAAATTTCTACAGTCTGGCAACACTGGCAATTTTCCCTTTGGTATTAGAAAATAATAATCATGTTTTGCCGTCGGCATTTGGAAAAATAATAATCATGTTTTGCCGTCGGCATTTGAAAAAATATTCATATATTGCCGTAGGCATTAGGAAAAATATTCATATATTGCCGTAGGCATTAGGAAAAATATTCATAAATTGCCGTAGGCATTAGGAAAAATTAATTTTCACAATTTCCCCATTTGTATTAAGAAAAATCATATTCCTGATTTTTCCGTTGGTACTAGGAAAAATCATTTTCATGATTTTCCCGTCGGCATATATACTTATGAAATCTTAATCTTATGAAACCCCTTAATCCACCCCACAAAAATCACCTATTAACACAATTAATGCCACCTCAAAAAAACTCACCCGTTCAGACAAAGTTAATGTAAACAAAAAAACTCCTTATGTAAACAAAAAATTCCTTATGTAAACAAAAAGTTGGACGGACTTATTGATCCACCCTCGTAGGGTATCAAATTTCACAAATTTCCAAGAATTTTAAAATTTGGGTAATTAAAATTTTAAAATTTCAAAATTTTAATTGTCGCAGAAGTGGGAATCCACAACTACTTACGAAGTTAATTTGTGTCAAGAAGCGCTCTACATTGAATTTCTTTTTCACCGGCTCTTATGAGGACCACGGATGTGCTAAGTAAAATATAGTTATTTGATACCGTATGTTTTTCTGCACTTAGTGATGCGGCTGGTTGGGAGAATTGTATGGGTCTTGTAGTCTCAGCTGAGTGATTGGATGTAACCCTTGAACTTGGTTGTTGACTGTTGGTGTTTGAGTCCTTTAAATGCAGCAAGGTGTTATGTTTGTTGGCACACTTCATACAGCTTCTTATACTACAATTTTTTGCGTTATGTCCTGGTTTAAAACAGTTAACACAATACCTTTGTTTTTGAACAAGTTGAAGTCGCGCTGATGGTGACAGCTTCAAAAATTCTGGGCATGTGAATAATAGCTGTCTTCCATATTTGCACATTGAACAGAGTTCATTGTTTCGTTTTCCGATTGTGATAGAAGTACATACCTTTGCCCTTGGGTTTGAAAATTTTTTCCTTTCGGACATTGCTTCCACTGATTGAAAATTTCTCTCTAAGAAATTTAGAAAGTCTTTGATAGTTGGCACTTCTCGTGGCTGTGGAAGAGACTGCTCATAACGGAGTCGTGTGCCCTGATCCAGTCGCTTAAGAAGCAAATGAATGAGCAATGGATCCCATGTTGATGTGTTGATATCAAGATTTTGAAGTGCTAATAAACACTCCTTTGTTTTGTCATGTATACCCTTATAATTGTCGCTCGGTGTCTTGTTTGGTGTATCTATCAGTTCTTGAATTAATTTGCCAAGTAATAGCCTCTTGTTATGGTAGCGGTCTATTATAGATGACCATGCCGCATCGAAATTTTCTCCAGTGGCCGGAAAGTGTTTGATTAGATTTGCCGCTTCTCCCACTAAATGAGTTTTTAGATACCAGATTTTTTGCACCTTCGGAATTGATTGGCCTACTACCAGTGAGGAAAATAAGTCGTAAAATTCTTGCCATTTTAAATAATTGCCGTCAAATTTTGGTAATGTTATTTTTGGTATTGGAACTGAATCGGGCTGACTATTATTTTGTCGAGAAGGTGGTTGAGTAGTTGCATGGTTGTTAACGGATCTTAATGCATTTCGTACATCATTTTCTAGTTTAATAAATTGTTCTATTTTGTATCCTTGATTTACGGGCTCATCACTAATTTCACATATTTGTAGATGAAGGTCTTCAATGTTTTGCCATAACCTTGTGGCAATTGGCACATCCTGATTTGTTAATTCGGTCTTTAACAAACGTTCCAGAGATGCCATTATTGCTGCTTGTCTACGAATAGTTTTCAGCATCTTATCTGTGTCTGCTGATGTCACGTTAGCAAATGCAGTTTGGTTTTGTTGTGGTAGTGGGCCTTGTGGTTTGACCGAAGGCTGTGGCACCTTCAGCATAGATGATTCGAATATCTCTTTGTATTGTAGGACGGCATTCATAATTGCGTTGTAGTACTCATCTGCGAAATACTTCTGGTCTAGCTGAATGTTTTCCATCAGCCGAATTTTATTGTCATTGGATTCGAAGTCTGCCCATTCTCCGTCCAGCCTTCGAAGTCTCTCTTGAAAGTAATATATGGAACCCTTTCTTGTAGCGGAGTCCTTTTTGTAGTTTCGGATGATCGTTTCAATCGTTTCTCCTATTTCATTTTGGTTGTTGACCAACTCCTCGAAGGATACCATGGTGTATTGAGTTATCGTGCTACTTCAAATGTTGAAATCCTGTGCCTGGTTACAGGATCACGTCGGGGTAACCAAAAATGTTAATGTTATTTGTGAAGTATTTTCTTGCAAGCACTTGTAGCTTGAAGAATTGTGGTTATTTTGGGATTCTCACAAGCACTTGAACTTGGAGATAGTTATGGTATAGTTTGTTGTCCTCACAAGCAGTTGAACTTGAAGGCAGTGTTCAATAAAACAATTGATTTGTTATTCTACTAAACACTAAAATTTTGACTTTATTTTGCTTTCTTTTATACGTGAAATTAAGGAAAAGAAATGCATACTCTATAAATGATTAATTGCTTTGTATATTTTTTTTGTAAAATTAATAAACGATAACTTAGCAATAACCTACTTTGAATATTGCAAACTGTAATGTTTGCATAAAACAGTTTGTGCAATACATGATCATTGACTTAGTATGGTTACAAACAAAAAATGTATTCTTAGTGATGAAATTAATACAATTAATAATAACGTAAACAATAATATATATGTCCCAACGAACAAATAAGAAATATATTAAACAATAGGTATATACATATTCTAGTATATGATCATGAATAAGAATATAGTAAGCTGATTTCTTTGCTTACTATTTCAAATTGAAATTTTATTCAATTGTCCCGCTATTGAATAAAAGGAGCTTTTATCTTAAACTCTGATACAGTTAGAAGCGCTTGAGATTCTTTCATATTGTATCTTTGTTAGAATCTTAGATACATATAATATATATAATTACATAACGTTTATTTATAAATTTTATTTTAAGATCAGCATCATAAGAATATGAGACTGAACTTAAATGTACTTTTAAATTAGTTAATTCATAATGAACAATTTTATTTTCTTTTTGACTAGCGATCAACAGAAAACGAAGTCGTTTTCTTACAATTTAGGTCTGGCCTCTCAACTGCTCCTCTAGTATACAAGATGACTTTGTATGTCAGCATTTCTGTCTACTCTTTGTCAGCGTTATGGGTAATTAAATTTTAAAATTTTATTTCCTCAAATTGTGTTACTTCATACTCATAACATGTTTACATTAATAAGGTACGAGTGTATGTTTATTTTATGAAGGGTGAGCGCCTATGGCTTTTATTTGATGTTCTGAGATTTTTTTTCTCATTTTAGTAGAGTTCAGCGTATTGCATATATTTTTATAATATATTTAAGTGAGCTTTTTGTACCTGTCAGACATATTTCTGAATATTTAAGTGAGCTTTTTGTACCTGTCAGACAGACTGTACGTATCAGTTGGTCAGTCAGCCTCTCTTTTTATTAATTTTTCTTCCAATGTGTCACTACTATTTTTCAGATTTTACTAGTTGAAATAGAGAATATTTGTATAATTTTTAAATGGATGTGTGGAGAAATTAGTGTATATAAAACGAAATACATGTTTAATAATAAACTATTCTAGAAAATCGATCCCAAATAACACATCATCAATTCGCCATCGGTGATTTCTTAAGATAAACTTAATTACTTTTGGGGTAAGCTCAGCCACATTGATCAATACTTAGCCAACTCACACACATTTTACCACTTTACAGCGCTGCCGTCTGACGTAAATATACTCCATTTAGCCAATTCACTATCCTTTTACTCTTTTTTTCATCTCATGAGCGTTGCCACACCTTCATTTAGCAAATACACATTCCTTTTACCCTTTTTCAACACCAATTGGCAACTCTCACACCGGTATTTAGCGAAGACACAAACCTTTATTGCTTAAGGCGCCATCTAGTGGTGAAATTTTGCTATCTATCGTTATGTATCGTTATCTATTTTAATGGTTTTGTGCGTCAACAAGCAATTCCTATATACTTATAGAATTTAAATGAAAATACACATCGTCGATTGATAATTTAGTTGTCGTATGTGGATTTTGATAGTTTCGAGTAAATTGAATTTTAAGTTTGAAAATTGTATCAGCAAGTGCCACATACGACAAACTGAACACTCCATATCTCAAAAACCGTGTGAGGTATCGAAAAACTGATTACGTTAAATGTAGTAGTATAAGTGAAACCGATTATGGCCATTAGGCTAGGTTTTTCTATTTTGGATGAATAAATGAAAAAATGAAAATGAAAGATCAGGTCCAAAAATCCTAAGGAATCTATCTTAACTCAAAACCGCAAAAAATCCACATACGACATTTAAATTATCAACCAACAATACAGAGTACAGAGAATAAAGAGGCAATTTTTTTTTATTTTTTATGACGTCGCCTAATAAAAACAAGAATAAAACCTTATTGAAAAATAAATAAGATAACCTATTAAGAACTAGAAGATTTCTTCTTGATTTATTCAAAAAGGTTTTCCCTATGAAATTAATAAGATTTTCTTGTTAAAAAAAAACCGTAGAGATTTCCTATTAATTTTGTTCTATTTTATGATGTAGTAGTAGAGTTTTTCTTTTCCCGTACTTTTTCATTTCCCGGGAAAGCGGGAACGACTTTTAGGTTTCCCGGGAATTCTCGCTCAATGCAAAACAACACAAAATATTTTTTAATTTAATCTATTTCAACAAAAAACAAATTATGATACTTTCTTTAAACGACCTTATTTTCCTTATTTCTTCTTTATATTACAGAATAATGTAATAGTGCGCTTTCAAGGTCTTTATTGTATTTTAATGTAAATAAAAATTATTATCACATTATTTTATCCAACGTTTCGTTGGTATTTTCCAGCTTCTTCAGGGATAATTTCAGGGAAAACTCACAACTGCACTCGCTCAACATTGCGTAGAAATGAGACATAACGCAGATATTGACAATGTTAGAATATTAGACAAGGAGATAAAAGAGAACAAACGATATACTTTGGAGAGTTTAAGAATTCAGCAAAGATTAAAAAGTGCAATAAACAGAAAGGAAGACAAAGACAATATAAACGCCAATTATTTAATAGCAATAACTTAATAATTTTGCTCTAACTGTGATATTAGGTTTACTTTTTCTACTGTGATATTTTTTAATTTTTAATTTAATTCAATTATTTTTGCATTTATTTAAATAATTTATGTTTGTAGTTTTTTTAAAGATTTGACAATACTTTGAAAAATTTTAATGTAGAAATTGATTATAAACTATATGTAAATAAAATAAGTAAATTAAGTACATATGTATGTTTGTGTGTTTATTTATTTATTAAATCTATTATATTTACATATCGTTGCCAGATTAATAAAAATTATCCCTGAAGAAGCTGGAAAATACCAGCGAAACGTTGGATAAAATAATGTGATAATAGTTTTTATTTACATTAAAATACAATAAAGACCTTGAAAGCCCACTATTACATTACTCTGTAATATAAAGAAGAAGAAAAAACAAATTATAATTTATAAGATTGATTTTATAATAGATAATATCATTTCAGTTTTTTATATAATAGTAATGCATACATAGCAATACTATATGTAAATGCAAAGCCAAATGCATTGATATAATGCAAAAAAAAAACATATACCTATTATTAAAATAATATTACAAAATATTTCTGTGGAAGTAGGACTATAGTACAGAATAAGCATCAATATAATCGTTGTTTTACCAAAGAGAATATAATTATTTTGTAAATTTTCTTTTATTTCCTTGCGCATTTCTGTTTTTACTTTTATGAATTGTTGTACAACTAAATTTTGAACGTCGCGTATCGATTTTAGCAAATAAAGGCCTCTAAGTCTGAGAGCACATGTGTGCCAGCTATAAACTTGGCCTTAGTTGTTGTAAAGCTTTAGCTATTGTGCTAGTTCCATCACCTTATTATTGCACCATCGCATTCACAAAGTGAATTACGACACTCATCAAGGAATATGCACATACAAACTAAAGTTTCCATAACAAAATAAAAAATCCCGGGAATTCCCGCACAAATTTCCCGGGACTTCTTTCCGGAAAAATGTGGGGGATCCCGGGAATTTTTTCCCGGGAAATCCCGTATGAAAAACACTAGGTAGTAGGCACTGTTTCCTCTGTGCATATTTACAGGCAGCCATTCGTCGTGTTTTACCCCCTTATAACTTTGTTCCCAGCGGTCGTAAAATTCTAAAATTTAAATTAATAATTAGAAATAATTCACACACCAAATTGATGAAGCACTTCCGCTATAGCGAAAGAGCTAAAATTTGGTACACGAGTAGATCTCGGTGAGCAATTATCTAGAAAAATCTGAAAACATGAAAATTTTAACAGGGGGGCGGGGCTACGCCCATAAAAATAAAAATGTGTGCTAGTAAGCTGAAATTCGGTACATAACAAGATCTAGATTAGCACTCAACTAAAAAAATCTGAAAATTGTAGCCAGGAGGGCGGGACTACGCCCGTATAGCTCATTGATTCGTTCATACACATGTACTAATACTGATGGAAACATTGTAAACAACAAAGGAAGTCTTAAGCGGCTATTAGACTTTACACGTGAGCATGGTGTGATGACATACCATCATACGCATACGCAAACAGTGCAAAATTCAGGTTTCTCAGTTTGGTTTGATGGTTTTTCATCACGACATCATACTCATTTAATAGATCGTCTGTCAAACTCAGTGCAAATTTTGTAAGCAAAAAATCCTAATAAGAAGAGGAAAATACGTATTAAAAATAAACGAAAAAGTAAATAAATAATTTTTTTATGAAAACATCATTATTATTTTCTATATAATTGAATTCCTTACAGCCAATTTCTGATATTAGTTAACGCTTCACAACCTTAAATAAATTAGAAAAAATATAACAAAAATAAAAACAACAATAATTTGTTATCAGTTCAGAAAATGTATAATCGCATTTTTCACTACATTTCCATTCAATGAAAGTATATACATTAGACCATTTCACACAAAAAAAAATTTTTAATGTCATCGGCACAAGTTGGTTTCTAACTTAACTTAAAAAAAAAATTTGCCATATTAAAGATGAAAATTGATCAAGGTTTGGGGGCCGCTCAAAATCGATAAAGGTTTTTGGCTAAAAAATGGCTTGTTTCAAAAAAACGTTTTTGCTTGGTTGATAACAGCTTTTGATACGCTTAACCGATTTTAATCAAAGTAGACTTGTTTTAAAGGTAACAATATTTCAGATATTTTTTGTATGGAAATTGAAACATTTAAGACAGAAGTTTTAGTTCTATAACCTTTCAAACCTAATAATTTTAAAATTTTTCTTCAAAATTTACTTATTTTCGTCCATTAAATTTTTTTTTTTTTTATATTGGCTAAAATTTTTGTGCATCTTTAAATGTACTTTCAACGACGGCTTCTTTACAAAACTTTTGATGTATGACAGTACCATTTAAATGACATGTGTTCAGTAGCAGCAATATTCTACAATAATGATAAAAATTAAACAAACTGTGTTATATATATTTTTGGTAAGGAAAACCATTTATTAAGTTTAGAAGATTTTATTTCAAATTGGACACAATAAAACACCTTTGTTGTTGTTTTTGTACGTTTGATTGCGGTGTTCGATAACTTGGACATTTTTTATAAGCCCAATTGCTCGCTCGGCTGGGTCATTGACTACGCTGATGTTATCAACAATTTCTTTAATCTGCAGGTAATTTTCGTCTTTGGGCGAATTTGTTGGATGGATATAAGGAAAACTGCTGCCTACTCCAATAATATCAAGAAATTTCATAGTATTTTGTGAAACAAATTTCGTTACAACGACATTTTGTTCGCAATCGAGAGTAACATTACGAAATAAATTCTTTTTGGTCACCAGGATGCTTTAATGCTGTTGTCATTAAAGTTTCTTCGGTATGCCTAGGGTAAAAAAAAAGAAAACCCGAGCGCGATGTCACTTAATAAATGCCGTAAAAAAGTTTTGAGTGTAATATTTGAACTAAAACTCATTTAATTTGCGGTATTGCTTTAAAATTTCTATTAATGAAATGTAGTTTAATGCGGTTTGTGTTGGAAGTGGACAAAATCTTCTTCTAACCTTAATAAATGGTTTTCCTTACTAAAAATATATATACACAGTTTTTGTTTCATTTTTATCATTATTGTATAATATTGCTGCTACTGAACACATGTCATTTGAATGGTACTGTCATACATCAAAAGTTTTGTAAAGAAACCGTCGTTGAAAGTACATTTAAAAAAAATTTAACAAAAAAATTTTAAATGAACGAAAGTAAGTAAATTTTGAAGAAAAATTTGAAAATTATTAGTTTTGAAAGGTTATTTAACTGAAACTTTTGTATTAAATGTTTCAATGTGTTCACAAAAAATAAGTGAAATATTGTTACCTTTAAAACAAGTCTACTCCGATTAAAATCGGTTAAGCATATTGTTATGATATTGAAAATATAATGTTTGCTGTGATGTCAATCCTACTAACCCTTAAGTAATTAATATGAATTATAAGTAACCTTTGTAAATATTGTTATTGTACATAAAATTTTGTTATATATACTTTTCTTTTTATTCATTAATAAATATAATCTTAATTAAATAACACATATCAAAAGCTGTTATCAACCAAGTAAAAACGTTTTTTTGAAACAAGTAATTTTTTAGCCAAAAACCTTTATTGATTTTGAGCGACCCCTAAACCTTGATAAATTTTCATCTTTAATATACCAAAATTTTTATTTTCTTAAGTACAAATAGAAAACAGCTTGTGCCACTGACATTTTAACCTTTTTTTTAATAATCTAATATACATACTTCTACTTCTAAGAGGGTCGGCATCAGCATAATTAGCTCTATAGACTTTCAGTGAATGAAATTACGGGATGGACGTTGAGGAACATTAAACAAAATTTCGTTGATCAAAAATCCAGAACAGATATACCATTAAAAATATTAAAGACATATGATACGTTCTGCATAGTTCTGCGGTTTTTAATAGTAGACAACTTAATAAAGGCAAATCGAGCAGAGTAAGACGCATCAGAGTGTATTTGGTAAATAGAATCCCATATTATTGATCCATATTCCAGCACGCAGCATTTAATATAGCCAAGTGTACTTCTAGCCTTGTTTATTGCAAATATTATATGTGAGATGAAATTGTGCATAGGGTCTAGTAAAATACATAAGTTTAGAAAACTGTCGACCAAATCCAATTTATGATCACCAAGAAAATAGTTTGCATAATTAAATTAAGGCTCCATTAAGTTTATGTTGCAGCACTCATGATGATAATCCAGTTCCATTTAGAAAACTTTATGATCCAAAAATTGATTGTCAGTTAAAAAACCTTAATGTCATAGGAATGCATTAGGCTAGATGAACATGTTATTGCTGTAGGCAAGTCATTAATAAATTGTGAAAAAGAAGCGGCCCAAGACGGTCTCCCTTGGGTTCACCTGAAAGATCTGTGAATTCAATTTTCGAAGATTCTTGATAAGAAGTAAATGATCAACTTTGTGAAATGTTTTTCTGAAATCTGTGCAGATAACATCTGTTTGCAGCCTTTGGAAAAAGCCACGATTTATTGCAGTGTAAGAAAATACGCGGAGCAGCTCCGCTCTTTTCAGCTCTTTTGGCACTTTTACGCAAAGAGCGGAGTGTCAATGTTATTGCTCTTGCTCTGCGCCACTATGTCGACGCTGCTCATTACAAAATCGGAGCAAGAAAAGGAGTACCATGGTTGGGCTCTTTGCATGCTCCGCTCCTGTTGTTTACGCAATGTGTAAAAGAGCTGCAAAGAGCAAAAAATGCGCATTGCTCCTTTACTGTGGTACAAAATACATATTTTATTTTAAAAGATTATGTTGCGTTGTAATGATTATTATGATAAAATAAGAAAATGTAAATGGATGACATTTTGTAAAAACTTTAATAATTTTTATTTTTAGTTTTAATTGATGTAGTAGTAATGTAGTATTTATTTTATTAGGGTTTTTAAATTATCTGAAAAATCGACTGATTTCAAGTTCTTTAATTTGACCTTTTTATACCCTTTACCAAAAAAAATGGTATAAGGGTACATATGTCATTCCGTTTGTAATTTCTATAATACCAATAAGCGACCCATAAAGTATATATATTTTGGATCCTTATGCATAGGGAAGACGAATAAGCGTTGTCCGTCTGTCTGTACGAGAAATCGGGTTTCCGAAGCTCCCAGTAAAGTTAGAGACTTCGTTCTTGGACTGGTGTGTCAGAAAATACAAACTAGATTGGTATTGAAACTCAGCAAAATCGAGCAGACGATTGCAGAGCTGGAAAACTTAAACTTTATTTTGCCATATAAAAGTAACTAGATAATACAAATTTTTTGTTTTTTTTGTTAAATAATCTTATTTTACACTTCACTACGACTAAAATTGGTATTTCAAATTTTAAAAAATAAAAAAATTAAAAAGACGTTTCCAGGGTTGGAAAACTTTTTCTGTTATGTAAAATTAACTATGTCTAAAACTGTATTAGTATTTTCTCGAGAACCGTAAGAGCTACAGACCTGAAATTTGGACACAGTGTGTAGACCTTCGGCCGCTACAACAACAAATACATAACAATTGGAAATTAAAGGGTGTTCTAAAACGAGCATCGAAAAATTTTAAAATCCCATGTAATATACATACATACAATTGTATGCACTTGAAATTTGTAAAGTTTTTGTATTTTTATACAGACTACAACAATTAACACTAAGATTTAAAAAAATTAAAATAAAGTGTGTTCCATCAGTTTATGCAATTTTGACTATGTAATTTTGACAACTTGCCTTATCTTGGAAACCGTAAGAGGTACAGACCTGAAATTTGGACACAGTGTGTAGACCTTTGGCCACTACAACAACAAATACATAAGAGTTGGAAATTAAAGGGTGTTCCAAAACGAGCAACGATAAATTTTAAAATCCCATGTAATATACATACAAATGCACTTGAAATTTGTAAAGTTAGTGTATTTTTATACAGACTACAACAATTAACACTAAGATTTAAAAAAATTAAAATAAAGGGTGTTCCATCAGTTTATGCAATTTTGACTATGTAATTTTGACAACTTGCTGTATCTTGGAAACCGTAAGAGGTACAGACCTGAAATTTGGACACAGTTTGTAGACCTTTGGCCGCTACAACAACAAATACATAAGAGTTGGAAATTAAAGGGTGTGCCAAAACGAGCAACGAAAAATGTTAAAATCCCATGTAATATACATACAAATGCACTTGAAATTTGTAAAGTTAGTGTATTTTTATACAGACTACAAAAATTAACAAAAAAATTTAAAAAAAATTTAAATTAAAGGGTGTTCCATCGGTTAATGCAATTTTGACTATGCAATTTTGACAACTTGCTGTATCTTGGAAACCGTAAGAGCAAAACTCTTGAAATTTTCAAAAACGGTAAGACTTAAAAATCAAAAAATTATAAAATCGCCAAACCGAAAAAAATCGCCAAAAACAAAAAAAAATCGCCAAAACGAAAAAAAGCACCAAATTAAAAAAAATTTCTAAATCGAAAATAAATTGCGAAAAAGCGGAAAAATCACCAAAATTAAAAAATCGCCAAAATTAAAAAAATCGCCAAAATAAAAAAAAATCGCCGAAATGAAAAAAATCGCAAAAATTAAAAAATCGCCAAAATGAAAAAAGCACCAAATTGAAAAAAAAAATTCAAAATTGAAAATAATTTGCAAAAAACCGGCAACATCGCCAAAATTAAAAAAATCGCCAAAATTAAAAAATCGCCAAAATTAAAAAAATCGCCAAAATGAAAAAAAACGAAAAAAGAATTATTTTAACTGAAAAAACGTAAAAAAAACAAAAAAAAACATATTAATGCTCGTTAAAAAATTTCGGTAGTTTCTCTTAACCTTTTTAAAAACATTAAAACTTTGATTTTTGAGTACATAAGTAAAAGTCTGTAAAAATTTTGTTTTAAATAAATATGTATATGTTGATAAAAAAGGATTGCAACAAATATTAAAAAATGTGAGTATGTGCAAATTATTTCGACAATACCAGCAACATAACAGTGAAGCGGTACTCTGCTATGAAAGCGAAAATAACTCGTATGCAGGTACGAACTCGTATTGACATATTTTTACTTTTACATATTTATTTAAAACAAAATTTTTACAGACTTTTACTTATGTACTCAAAAATCAAAGTTTTGATGTTTTTAAAAAGGTTAAGAGAAACTACCGAAATTTTTTAACGAGCATTAATATGTTTTTTTTTTGGTTTTTTTTACGTTTTTTCAGTTAAAATAATTCTTTTTTCGTTTTTTTTTTCATTTTGGCGATTTTTTTAATTTTTGGCGATTTTTTAATTTGAACGATTTTTTTAATTTTGACGTTTTTATTTTTATCGATTTTTTTGTTTTGGTGATTTTTTAATTTTGGCGATTTTTTTCATTTTGGCGATTTTTTCATTTTGGCGATGTTGCCGGTTTTTTGCAAATTATTTAAAATTTAGAATTTTTTTTAAATTTGGTGCTTTTTTCATTTTGGCGATTTTTTAATTTTGGCGATTTTTTTCATTTCGGCGATTTTTTTTATTTTGGCGATTTTTTTAATTTTGGCGATTTTTTAATTTTGGTGATTATTCCGCTTTTTTGCAATTTATTTTCGATTTAGAAATTTTTTTGTAATTTAGTGTTTTTTTCATTTTGGCGATTTTTTTCATTTCGGAGATTTTTTTAATTTTGGCGACTTTTTTAATTTTGGCAATTTTTTAATTTTGGCGATTTTTTTAATTTTGGCGTTTTTTTATTTTTAGCGATTTTTCCGGTTTTTCGCGATTTATTTTCGATTTAGAATTTTTTTAATTAAGTGCTTTTTTAATTTTGGCGATTTTTTAATTTTGGCGATTTTTTTCATTTCGGCGATTTTTTTTTATTTTGGCGATTTTTTTAATTTTGGCGATTTTTTAATTTTGGTGATTTTTCCGCTTTTTCGCAATTTATTTTCGATTTAGAAATTTTTTTTGTAATTTGGTGTTTTTTTTTTGGCGATAATTTTTTTCATTTTGGCGATTTTTTAATTTTGGCGATTTTTTTTATTTTGGCGATTTTTTTTCGTTAATAAATTTTTTTTTAATTTGGTGCTTTTTTTCTTTTTGGCGATTTTTTTTGGTTTTTGGCGATTTTTTCGGTTTGGCGATTTTATAATTTTTTGATTTTTAAGTTTTACCGTTTTTGAAAATTTCAAGAGTTTTGCTCTTACGGTTTCCAAGATACAGCAAGTTGTCAAAATTGCATAGTCAAAATTGCATTAACCGATGGAACACCCTTTAATTTAATTTTTTTTTTTTAATTTTACTGTTAATTTTTGTAGTCTGTATAAAAATACACCAACTTTACAAATTTCAAGTGCATTTGTATGTATATTACATGGGATTTTAATATTTTTCGTTGCTCGTTTTGGCACACCCTTTAATTTCCAACTCTCATGTATTTGTTGTTGTAGCGGCCAAAGGTCTACACACTGTGTCCAAATTTCAGGTCTGTACCTCTTACGGTTTCCAAGATACAGCAAGTTGTCAAAATTGCATAGTCAAAATTGCATTAACCGATGGAACACCCTTTAATTTAAATTTTTTTTAAATCTTAGTGTTAATTGTTGTAGTCTGTATAAAAATACGCTAACTTTACAAATTTCAAGTGCATTTGTATGTATATTACATGGGATTTTAAAATTGTTCGTTGCTCGTTTTGGAACACCCTTTAATTTCCAACTCTCATGTATTTGTTGTTGTAGCGGCCGAAGGTCTACATACTGTGTCCAAATTTCAGGTCTGTACCTCTTACGGTTTCCAAGATACAGCAAGTTGTCAAAATTACATAGTCAAAATTGCATAAACTGATGGAACACCCTTTATTTTAATTTTTTTAAATCTTAGTGTTAATTGTTGTAGTCTGTATAAAAATACACTAACTTTACAAATTTCAAGTGCATTTGTATGTATATTACATGGGATTTTAAAATTTTTCGTTGCTCGTTTTGGCACACCCTTTAATTTCCAACTCTCATGTATTTGTTGTTGTAGCGGCCAAGGGTCTACACACTCTGTCTAAAGTTCAGGTCCGTAGCGGTTACGGTTCTCGAGAAAATAAGACTTAGGCCATTATTATTTATTGCCACAGATATGTATGTATATATATACATGTAAATATATGTACATGTACATACATACATATATACATTAATATGTACATATGTAAATACAAAAAATTTAATGGCGAGAAAATCGATATTATTTATTTTAATACTTTGTATTATTTAATTTAACCCAAAGTAACCAATGTTAATGTCAAAAAGAGCAAGCGTAATGAGCCACTCAATGTACACAATACGCGGAGCAAAAGAGCAAAAGAGTAACATCGTTGCTACTTGCTCAAAGAGTTTGCTCCTACATGTAAGGAGCAAACGCAAAGCGCAAACAGTGGTTGCGCTTTTTTTGTACTCCGCTCTTGGTGCATTATCTACATTTTAAAGAGCAAGACAACAATACGCAATGAGCAAAAGAGCAAAAGAGTACGCATTTTCCTACCCTGATATATTGTGATCGTAAGGTGAAGAAGACTTGTGATTGTAGAACAGCTTTTTTGAAAGCCATGTTGACACGGGGATATGATAATTGCAACTTGGTAGCATATAGATTCAGTGGTAAATTTTTCAAACAGTTTACGCATAACACTTAGCTTTTTCCAAATATTAGAGAAATGTCCATTTAATTGATAAATTAATTCGTGAAATAAACATCAAAGTTAACGGAATAGCTAAGGCCTCAGTACAATTGATTAAAATACAACAAGGAATTTTATTGGGATTAACATCATATGTTAATTTTATTTTAGTAAGTTAATTTAATTTACCATGGTTTGTTCAAACAGATATATCATGTCAACTAAATAATATAGAAGATGATAACATAAAATATCAATACGTGATAACTTCTTTATCACAAGATGTAATTTTAACAATACTTGATATTATTCAAAATCTTCCCACTACCTCAAAATATGATGCTATTAAAAAACGCTTTGAGAAAGATTTTCTATTAATGAAGAAACAGATTTAAAGAAATTTTTTATAAATCACAATTAGGTAATTAAAAGCCATCCAAACTCTTTCAAGTTCGAGTTAGCCAAACCACTTTCCTTTATTTCTCGAGAATTTATTTTTAAATTTTGGTAAAGAAAACTACCATAAAACGTGGAAATCTAGGCGTACGGTAGTTCCGGTTAATGCACGCAGTGTGTACACAGAGAAAAAACTGCCCCAGTGAATCAAGAAGATTTTTTCTTTGAAACTTTTTTAGGCTAAGGGGTATCCCAGCAGAGAGAAGCGAAAATTTTTTCATAGAGATTCCTTATTGTTTTTATGTGGTAAATCTTATTAATTTTATCAAGAAGAAAACCACATAAAATCAAGAAGAAATCTTATTATTCACAACTTTTTTTTACTCAATTTCCGTTATTTTTGGCACCAAAAACACAATCCATAGAGAAAAACTTCTTGATTCTATTAGGTTTACTTATAAAATTAAAAATGTAATGTAATGTTAATGTAAATTATAGGAATTTCTTATTGATTTTATTAGGTTGCCTTAATGATTTTTTTAAAAATGTATTCTTGATTTTATTATGCTATCTTATTGATTTTTTTAATAAGCAAAGCTTCTTGATTTTATGAGGTGTCTTGTTATTTCATATCCATAAATAGACATAGAGAACATTTTTTTATGATCTTTTTCATTTTTGTATAAGAATGTTTGTTTTGAGGGTAGCGTTGGCTGAAGTAGTTAGCACGTTGACTACAAAACCGAAGGTCCTGAGTTCAATCCCTGTATCCAAACAGTCATTAAAAAATAACAACACCACGCATTTTTCTGATGTGCATTAGTGTCCCTTTGTATCAGTTGTTGTAGGAAAGTTCAAGTGATGAAGGCATAGTCACTGGTCACTGAACTATACCAACTTAAGCAGATACTAATCCCAATGTAACATCAGAGCGCTCTCCTTCGTTGTGTAGCAGAATCATCGGCGAAGTAAAATAATCAATAAAATGGCTACAAAAACACAGCTTCAAAAATTAATACGCCTCATTTAAAAACGTGCAAAAAGCAGAGTTGTAAAAGAATTAAGCTTTCCTCTATCTCTTCCTTCACCACCTGTCTTCTCTATCACTATCCCTTTCCTAAAGAAGGTAACACCTAGTAATAGTAGCAGGTATTTGCCTGAGTGTTACTTCTATTTTTCAAAAAAAAAAAACAATAATTTCAATGGTTTGCTTGTTCAATACTTGTTGAGTAAGTTAGTTAAAAATATAACATAATGTGTGTGTATGTATGTATGTATGTATGTATAAATAAATAACATCTACAATATACAATGTCAAAGCTGTTCGAAAAACTGCTCATGACAAAATTGTCCCCAATTCTAGTTAATAGTGGGTGCATACCGGACCATCAATTTGGTTTTAGAAGTCAGCATAGCACCATTGAACAAACTCATAGATTGGTCCAATTTATCAGAAGAACATTTGAAGAAAATAAGTATTGTTCTGCGCTGTTTATCGACGTTTCTCAGGCATTTGATAAAGTGTGGCAAGAAGGCCTAATTTTAAAATTAAAAACATACCTGCCAATAAACGTTGTAAGTCTCTTGGAAAGTTACATTACTGCCCGGAAGTTCATTGTTGTGGAAGGAGACTTTATGAGCATGCCTGAAACTATCTCATCCGTTGTGCCACAGGGGAGTATACTGGGGCCAGTTTTGTATTTGATTTATACTTGTGATATGCCTCTAAGCAGTAGTATCCACACTTCCACATTTGCTGATGATACAGGCTGCCTTAGTATGCATGAGAACCCTTACGAGGCATCATGATATCTTCCAGAACACATTACCTAGCTGGAACTATGGTTAAACTTATGGAGAATTAAGGTAAACGAACAAAAGTGTATGTGTGTGTCAAGTAACATATACATTACGAAGAGATACTTGTTCACCCATTCGGATTAACAATCAAGTTGTCCCTCAACATACTCATGTGAAATATCTTGGTATACACCTTAATCGACGGCTAACTTGGAAACACCACACTGACTCTAAGTTAACCTAAATGAAACTAAAATTAACTCAGGTACATTGGCTGATTGAAAGAAATTCAACCCTCAGTCTAGATTGCAAACTTTTGATATACAAGTCACTTTTGAAACCGATATGGTGCTACGGAATTCAACTATGGGGCACTGCTTCAGCTTCCAATGTCGAGAGAATCCAACGAAGGCAAAATAAAATTTTGCGATTAATAACATCGGCTCCATGGTATATAAAAAACTCAAATATACATCGTGATTTAAACATGCCACAAGTGATTGAAGAAATTGCAAAATATGCAGGCAAATATTAAACAAACCTCGAGTCACATCCTAATCCGCTTGCTCGTAATATTTTGAACTTTACTGGACACATCCGCCTAAAAAAGAGGGATAATAGTGCTCTTATACTCAACACTCCAGATGGGACTGCTTGAAGATACTTTTTATTTATTTTTTATTCCTTTTGATTATCACTACTTATGTTTTATTTATAACTATCTCTAAAGTTATGTCCGACAGTGGTCGGGCCTAATAATTTTATTTTAGATTTAAGATTTGAATACTTATTGTTAGTTCATATTTAAAGATACAATAAATAAAAAATATGTATTAGAAAAAAAATCTACAATATACTACATACATACATATGTATATGGTATAGAATTTAAATGAAAATACATATCGTCGATTGATAATTTAATTGTCGTATGTGGATTTTGATAGTTTCGAGTAAATTGAGTTTTAAGTTTGAAAATTGTATCAGCAAGTGCCACATACGACAAACTCAACACTCCATATCTCAAAAACCGTATGAGGTATCGAAAAACTGATACCGTTAAATGAAAGACCAGGTCGAAAACCCTAAGGAATCGATCTTAACTCAAAACGATATGAAGTACAGAGAATAAAGACGCAATTTTTTTTATTTTTTATGACGTCGCCTAATAAAAACAAGAATAAAACCTCATTGAAAAAATCAATAAGATAACCTAATAAAAACTAGAAAATTTCTTCTTGATTTTCTCAAAAAGGTTTTCCCTATGAAATTAATAAGATTTCCTTGTTGAAAAAAACCATAGAGATTTCCTATTAATTTTGTTCTATTTTATGAGGTAGTAGGCACTGTTTTCTCTGTCCATATTTACAGGAAGCCATTTGTCGTGTTTTACCCCCTTATAACTTTGTTCCCAGCGGTCGTAAAATTCTAAAATTTAATTCATAATTAGAAATAATTCACTCACCAAATTGATGAAGCACTTCCGCTATAGCAAGAGAGCTAAAATTTGGTACACGAGTAGATCTCGGTGAGCAATTATCTAGAAAAATCTGAAAACATGAAAATTTTAACAGGGGGGGGGGGGGGGATATGGGCTACGCTCATAAAAATTAAAATGTGTGCTAGTAAGCTGAAATTCGGTACAGAACAAGATCTAGATTAGCACTCAACTAAAAAAATCTGAAAATTTTAGCCAGGAGGGCGGGACTACACCCATATAGCTCAGAATTAAAAAAGCGCATATAAAGTGTTAAATGAAAGCGATTTTATTGAAATTCGGCACACATGTTGCGATAATGCAAAGATATAAATTTTAACTTAAAAAAGTTTGCGTTAACACGCCTATAAAATTTAATCCTCCTATTTAATGTACTTCAGTTCAGCACATTTAAATATACTATTTATGCATTTAGAATAACCCGTTTTCAGCGAAACTTGACATGAATGATAAGTACTGGCCAAAAAGTCTTGAGTATAAACAAAATGGGTGGGATCACGCCCATAAAAATTATTAAATATTGCGCAAGTGAGCTGAAATTTGGTGCACAAGTAAGTCTAGGTGCGCAACTAATTAAAAATATCTAAAAACCTGAAAAATACAGCTAGGGGGAGGGGCTTCGTCCTTATTTTTTAATACACATATATTGATTTATTGTATCTTCAAATATGAACTAACAATCTTAAATCTTAATATAGTTATTAGGCCCGACCAGTATCGGACATAACCTTAGTAATAATAACACTGTACAACAAAATAACATTTTTTGACTGCCCTTTAGATAAAATTACGCGGACTATATGGATTTCGATGCGTTAAATTCAAATCTGCTGTCAGGTTTTCTCTATCACGTAGAGATTTTTTTTATGGGCGTGGCTAATTTTGGCCCCTAAATTAGTCGGCCATACTAATATATTTTACTATAACTCGAAAACCGCTATTTCGATTTTAATAAATAATAAACCAAAAGACGCGCCACAAAATTTTGTTAAAAAATATTTATAATAATTTTTTACCTATTATTTATGGTTTCGAAGTTATTCAGAATTTAAAAAAGAAAAAAGTTTTTTTTATGCAAAAATCGCGTAATTTTTTTACATGAAAATTACAATAAAAAAATCAGAAACTCAAAAGTTTCATATTTTTTAAATTTTTCTTAAAACCACATATCCTAGGAATAAAACAAGCTATAAAACGTGAAAATCCAGCAATAAATCTTGATTTTATTCACAATTTAAAGTTCTGTTACCTGCCCGCAATGCCCTTTCAATAGCATTACCAGATGTCAGTGATGGGAAATGATATTTGCATTTCGGTATCAAAAACAAATTTTTTTAGTACTTTTTTGATCCCGAGAGTACCAAAAATTATAATATTTCTTATTTAAATTTTATTAACAAAAAAATATTAGAAATTCATTTACAAAAAAAAAGGAACACATAGGTACAAATATACAAATAGGTATCTCGGATTAGACTTAATACTGTTGGAACATAAAGCTTGCCTCCGTATTCCAGAGCTCGCTAAAGCTAAAGCTAAATTCGACCGCTAAAATGCTGAACAAATAGAAAATTTTAAATTTTTGGTGATGACATAAAGCAATAAAATTTTGGCGAATTACATTTTTAACCCATTACCTGATTTATCAATACATGTTTGAAAATTGCATTCGTAGCCGAAAATCGACAAATTGATTTTATGGATTCTTAGCAATAGAGATTTAGCTTTAGCGAGTTACAGAACACGAGGACTGTTTATTTATATTTTCATGAAATTTTGGTAGGAGAAAATCCTTTCGACATTTACAGAGGAGTGAGGCATGGATA
The DNA here is from genome assembly GCA_944452675.1 of Tachina lurida. NCBI lineage: Eukaryota > Metazoa > Arthropoda > Insecta > Diptera > Tachinidae > Tachina > Tachina lurida. The sequence continues at coordinate 69,223,684 of OX101756.1, read as the reverse complement.
AAATTCCGTAAGCTACGCTCGATATATCAGGAAACATGTATTCATCTAATGCGTTTTTATATAAGCCAATGCTCTACATTGGTTGTTAATATTTCAAATTATTTTTCTTTTCTTTTTTCTTTTCCCTGGGAACATTTTAATTAAAAGTGGTATAATGATATTGGTTTAACAGATAAAATACTTTCAGGGGGAAACTTACTAAACCAAACAAAAATTTTATTGTCAAAGTCCACTTTTGCCCTTAGAACTTAATATAAACTTTTTAAAATTTTCTTTAAACTGATTTAAAACAGTTGTTTCAATAGATCAACTTCTGTGCCATATAAAATATTGTTACGGAAATGGCCGTCGGGTTAATATAAGTGTTATGCAAGAGTATTCGAACAGGGCCAATATAAAGAAACATCCAGAAGTATTTAAATAAATAACTAAACGTACACTCGTATTCACATACAAGCACTATAGCAAACAACTATATACACATGCGTAGCACATACATACGTGATTAAACGTAAACAACCAACAACAACTACATGCTTCTGCTTGTTATGAAGATAGACATAGCTACATGCATACATACATACATGCCTGACAATTCCAACTAAAGGCAGAAATAAAAGTAAACAACCACTTAATGATGTATGCATATACACACGTATGTACATAGTTACCACATGAACTTAATTACGCGCTTTGTAAACAACATTGAAGATAATGATCATTCGGTCTAGACTTTGCATGAAAATTCTAGTGGTTGTTGTGCGAAGTATAAAAAGGGGTTGACGCATCCAACAGCAGTTCAGTCGCGATCAAAAGTTAGTTGGGAATCAATCAGTTGCGAAGAAGCTCAGTTGCTAATAAGAAGTCTGTTGTTAGTCAAGTGAGTTGACAATTAAGTTGTGCGCAGTCCGTGATTTGTGATACAACAGTGAGTTGATATTTGAGTCTGTGCTTTACAATACGTGAGTTGGAAATTGAAGAGACTATAGTACAGTCTATAGTGACAGTTAGAGTCTGTCGTGATTTGAGATTATTGTGGAGTCCCTTGAGTAAAGAGTAAGGGAGCAGTGGAAGCTGATAAACGTGTGTAAGTGAAGCCAGCGAGTCCTGATTAGTGTATCAACTGTGAGAGTCTGCCATAGAGTTGTTATTGGTGTATCAACTGGAAGTGTCGGCAGAGTGAGTCTTGTGTGTGACGAGCAACAGAGAAAGCAGAATTGTGTCAACACTAGCGCAGCCAGTGGTCTGAGACGTGTATATACAACAGCGAAGAAGCGAAGTGGTAACCAGTTGTGAACATTTGAAGTAAACTTTGTGTTTGTATTTAAGCTCTTGAATTGAGTTTAGATTAGTGGCATTTATTGATTAATAAAGAGTGTATCATTCTTAACCCTAATTAGTACACTGGGGTCTTTTATTTATTGCAAATCTACGAATCTACGGAAAAGCGTTTTTAACAGAGAATAAAAACGTAACAATATCATTGAATGAAATATGGTTTTCGTTGATATTTAATTGTGGTTACACTTTTCTTAAAGATCTTTACTAATAAAGCTTCGTTCTATTTGTCGAAAAAACAATTTAATTCTTGGCAAAATATATGCATGCGCGAGTCTTCTGACTGCATTCCTAAGTTGCCCGTGAGAGTATCAAATTTCTTAGGGGAGTACTACGGTACTTTTTCATGTCAAATAGTATCGAAAAAAGTACGATCGTACCAACTTTCCCATTACTGCCAGATGTAAATGTGACTGCATTTAATGCATTACACACATTTTTCCATTTTTAGGTACCTGCTTTAAATTGTGAATAAAATCAAGATTTATTGCTGGATTTTCACGTTTTATAGCTTGTTGTATTCCTAGGATATGTGGTTTTAAGAAAAATGTAAAAAATATGAAACTTTTGACTTTCTAATTTTTTTATTGCAATTTTCATGTAAAAAAATTGCGCGATTTTTGCATAAAAAAAACTTTTTTCTCTTTTAAATTCTGAATAACTCCGAAACCATAAAAGATAGGTAAAAAATTATTATTATTAATTTTTTTTACCAAAATTTTGTGGCGCGTCTTTTGGTTTATTATTTATAAAAATCGAAATAGCGGTTTTCGAGTTATAGTAAAATATATTAGTATGGCCGACTAATTTAGGGGCCAAAATTAGCCACGCCCATAAAAAAATCTCTACGTGATAGAGAAAAACTGAAAGCAGATTTGAATTTAACGAATCGAAATCCATATAGTCCGCATACTTTTATCTAAAGGCTATTTTGGCTGTTGTACAGTGTAATTAATAAAACATAAATTTCCTATTAAGCACAATAATTATTTTCAAGAAGTATCATTTGGGGTGCTGAGTATTAGAGCCCTTGTGTCCCTCTTTTTTAATCGGATGTGTCCAGTAAAGTTCAAGATATTACGAGCAAGCAGATTAGGATGTGACTCGAGATTTGTTAAATATTTGCCGGCGTATTTTGCGATTTCTTCAGTCACTAGTGGCATATTTAAATCACGATGTATATTTGAATTTTTGATGTACCATGGAGCCGATGTTATTAACCGTAAAATTTTATTTTGCCGTCGTTGGATTCTATCCACATCTGAATCTGGAACAGTGCCCCATAGCTGAATACCGTAGCACCATATTGGCTTCAAAATCGACTTGTATATCAAAAGTTTGCAATCTAGACTGAGTGTTAAATTTCTGCCAATCAACCAATGTATTTGAGTTAACTTAAGTTTCATTTGAATAAGTTTAGACTAAAAATGATGTTGCCATGTAAGCCTTCGATCAAGGTATATGCCAATGTATTTCACTTGAAAATGTTGAGGATAATTTTGATTGTTGATTCGATTGGGGGAACAGGTATCTTTTCTTAGGGTAAACGTTATATGAACACACTTTTGTGCATTTACTTTAATTCTCCATAAGTTCAACCATATTTCAAGCTGGGTAATATGTGCTTGGAGATTGCGGGATGCCTCATCAAGGTTTTTGTGCATCCTCATACAGGCTGTATCATTTGCAAATGTAGAAGTGAGGATGTTATTGCTCACAGGCATATCACAAGTATATATTAAATACAAGACTGGCCCCAGAACACTACCCTGTGGCGCACCAGAAGATGTAGATTCGGGCACACTTATGAAGTCTCCTTCCACAACAGTAAACTTCCTATCAACAATATAACTTTCCAAAAGTTTTTCTATTTATTGGCAAATATGACTTCAATTTTAAAAATAGGCCTCCGTGCCATACTTTGTCAAATGCCTGAGAAACATCAATAAAAAAGGCAGAACAATACTTATTTTCTTCAAAAGTCCTCCTTATAACTTGAACCAATCTATGCGTTTGCTCAATGGCAATGGTCCGGGATGCACCCATTATCAGCTAAAATTGTGGACAATTTAGTCACGAGCAGCTTTTCGATAAGTTTTGTGACTGTTGATAGTAAGCTTATAGGCCTATATGACTCAGCCTTGGTAAGACCTTTGCCCGGCTTCGGAATCATTTTAATCTTGGCAAGTTTCCAGTTATGTGGAAAATACTGCATTCGTAAAATGGCATTAAAAATAAATAGCAGGATTCTTGTTGCAATATGAGGCAAGTTCATCAGCAACTTGTTACTAATTCCATCAATACCTGGAGCTTTCTTCGGATTAAGTTCAGCAATTAGTTTTTGTACATCGCGCATCTTAAACTTTATGGGTCGTGGGGGTAGAACAACTACAATCGGCAAATCAGCAACACCAGTACATGTGTTTGGGGTAAATACGTATTTTAAATGATTAGCAAATATGTATGTTACTTTTTTCAGTATCGCTTCTTGCCCAACCATCGCTAGATGTGCGCAGAGGTGGTTTAAACTCAACTGGGGTTTTCAGCTTTCTAGCAGCGTGCCACAAAAAGTAATTAGATGCTGGTGTGACATCAAGACCTTCTAGATAATTTATAAGAGATGCAGTTTTTTCAATTGCAAGTAACTCTTGGAGTCGTTTAGTGCACTCTTTAAATCTGGTTTTAAGTTGTGGTGATCTGTGCTGTTGCCATTCCCTTCTAGCTCTTCTTTTTTTACACACGACACGTTCAATATCGGTAGAATAAATTTTATTAAATCCAGTCTGCGGATGGGAGGTAGTAGCATGTTCAGCAGCCTGTGTAATCATTTTGTTAAGGTTGGCAATGTTAGCTTCAATATCCACGGGTGTTCTTAGCGTAATGTTTTCATACAATGACAACTAAGATATTTTTTGAATCGCAGCCAATTTACACTTCTCTGTGGGCTACAGATTGTAAACATCGTGGGAGAGTGATCGGGCAAGAGATCTAAGGAAGTTTCAACGTTAATTAATTCCCTAGAAATGTTTTTTATGACGCCAAAATCTATAACATCCGGAATTTTATTTATTTCAGTAGGCCAGAAAGTAGGCTTCCCACTCGAAATAACGTCCAAGCCCATTTTTGAAATTTCGTTGAACAACGCTCGACCTCTCGGTGTAATATGACGCGAACCCCAGAACGTATGTATAGCATTATAGTCGACAGCTGCTACGAAACAAGGGCCAAGAGATTTATAGAAATCCTCGTATTGATCCTCAGTAATTGCGAATCTGGGAGGGGAGTAAATTGATGATATCACAAAATTTGTGCAAAAATTTTCAACACAAATATTCGTTGCTTGTAGATGTTCCTCAAAAATGTTGTCAATAATATAATGTTTGAGTCTTGACTCTTTTTCTCGGGTCCTTTGAATCATATAAGGAGTAGACAGAAATTTTAAAAAGGCTTCTCGAAGTCAAATGAGTCTCTGAGACCAACATTATATCAATATTTTTTTCCTTGAGGAAGTGCTCAAGTTCATTTTTATGTTGGCGAATGCCGTTTGCGTTCCAGAAACATATTTTTAACGTGTTCATGGCTTCTTTACTAATGCCTTAAGCAGTGTATTCTGCATTCGGAGCATTTCTTGCATCATGCTAGTCATATTTGTTGTAAAACTATTAATAGTTAGTACCAGATTCTCAATAGTAGCTTCAAGGCGACTAAAGTTAAAGCTTGAGTTTGTAGTTGTTGAATTATTTGGAGGTGGAACATTTTGTTTGGTAGTAGAACTAGTCTTAGCAGCATCGGCATACGATATACGTGAAGTAACTGGTTGGCTTGATTGAGGAAAAGTACCGGAGTAAGCGTTTGCTGATTGAGCTGGAACTAGTTTAGGTTTTTGACCATAGCCTGTTTAACGAAAGAATATACAGGGCACCCTCTGTAGTTAGCGGTGTGATTACCTCTACAATTACTGCATTTTTTTCTGCTTGATCTTTTGGCTTAGTGCAGGTAGCAGTACTGTAGGTAAATTGCAGTAAGTTTTTATATTACCATATTCTTGGCAATTGTGGCACTGTACGGGACCTGAACGCTTATGTGGCTCTTCAACTCAAATTTTTCGGTATAAAAGGTATTTTAGGCTATAAATTGGATATGTCTCGTTCTTTTTCAACTGTATATTATTTGGCTCCAGTTCAACACGAAATAGAGACTGGGGGATTTTCTCTCTATTGATTATATTAGTAACACTTTTTACCTTAAAGAAGAGCATGCGGTGGATCAGCAATTATAATAAAGTCTAGACTTAAACATTATATTATTGACAACATTTGTGAGGAATATCTACAAGCAACGAATATTTGTGTTGAAAATTTTTGCACAAATTTTGTGATATCATCAATTTACTTCCCCTCCCAGATTCGCAATTACTGAGAATCAATACGAGGATTTTTATAAATCTCTTGGCCCTTATTTCGTAGCAGCTGGCGACTATAATGCCAAATATACGTTCTGGGGTTCGCGTCATATTACACCGATAGGTCGAGCATTGTTCAACACAATTTCAAAAATAGGCTTGGACGGCATTTCGAGTGGGGAGCCTACTTACTGGCCTACTGACATAAATAAAATTCCGGATGCTATAGATTTTGGCGTCATGAAAAACATTTCTAGAGAATTAATTAACGTTGAAGCTTCTTTAGATCTCTCGTCCGATCACTCTCCCACAATCGTTACAATCCAGGGAAGGAGAATGACTTCTTGGATTTTGTACCAACTGTCAAAACAAAATGTACTTTTTGGACCATGACGGTACCATTTTTTTAAAATTTATTAATAAGAACGGAAACGTGAAAAATGTGTAAAAATTCAGAAGTAGACAATAAAAAAAAAGAAACTTAACAAAAATGGATGTAAAAAGCGATAAAACCTAAAACACACTATTGAAGTAAAGGAGCAATATGTAGTTAACAAAAATAAATATAACCACAGCCAAGGCGAGATCATGTACGAAGTGCTGTCAAGTTAATAGGTACAGTTAAGGTACTAGACAGATTTTTTTTGTTGCGGAGTTGACACCACCTGGTTCATCCACCTTGCCTTGACAACAGCATTGCAACAAAAACAGAGAATCTGACCGTCTATAATAAAACACACAAAGAAATTAAAGACAACATAGGCAAAATTAATGTTACTATACATTTAGTGACACATTGGCATTTTTAAATTGTACCAAGTAACTCGCGGTAGCACCACGGTACCAACGAGGTAAAAAATGTACCATAAAAAGTACAATTGTACCATGATTTCCATCCGTATTACAATCTGTAGCCCACAGAGAAATGATTTACCTCACTCGTATGTGAAGATGATCAGTCGTGTAAATTGGCTGCGATTCAAAAAATATCTTAGTAGTCATTGCACGGAAAACATTACGCTAAGAACACCCGAGGATATTGAAGCTAACATCGCCAACATTAACGAAATGATTACACAGGCTGCTGAACATGCTACTACCTCCCATCAGCAGACTGGATTTAATAAAATTTATTCTACCGATATTGAACGTGCCTTATGTGCAAAAATAAGAGCTAGAAGGGAATCAGATTTAAAGAGTGCACTAAACGACTCCAAGAGTTACTTGCAATTGAAAAAACTGCATCTCTTGAAAATTATCTGGAAGGTCTTGATGTCACACCAGCATCTAATTACTCTTTGTGGTGCGCTGCTAGAAAGCTGAAAACCCCCGTTGATCTTAAACCATCTCTGCGCACATCTACCGGAGGTTGGGCAAGAAGCGAGACTGAAAAAGGTAACATATTTGCTAATCATTTAAAATACGTATTTACCCCAAACACATGTACTGGTGTTGCTGATTTGCCAGGTGTAGTTGCTCTACCCCCGCGACCCATAAAGTTTAAGATGCGCGATGTACAAAAACTAATTGCTGAACTTAATCCGAAGAAAGCTCCAGGTATTGATGGAATTAGTAACAAGATGCTGATGAACTTGCCTCATATTGCAATAAGAATCCTCCTATTTATTTTTAATGCCATTTTGCGAATGCAGTATTTTCCACATAACTGGAAACTTGCCCAGATTAAAATGATTCCGAGGCCGGGCAAAGATCTTACCAAGGCTGAGTCATATAGGCCTATAAGCTTACTATCAACAGTCTCAAAACTTTTCGAAAAGCTGCTCATGACTAAATTGTCCACAATTTTAGCTGATAATGGGTGAATCCCGGACCATCCATTTGGCTTTAGAAGTCAGCATAGCACTATTGAGCAAACGCACAGATTGGTTCAAGTTATAAGGAGGACTTTTGAAGAAAATAAGTATTGTTCTGCCCTTTTTATTGATGTTTCTCAGGCATTTGACAAAGTGTGGCACGAAGGCCTATTTTTAAAATTGAACAAATATTTGCCAATAAATATAGAAAAACTTTTGGAAAGTTATATTGTTGATAGGAAGTTTACTGTTGTGGAAGGAGACTTCATAAGTGTGCCCGAATCTATATCTTCTGGTGTGCCACATGGTAGTATTCTGGGGCCAGTCTTGTATTTAATATATACTTGTGATATGCCTGTGAGCAATAACATCCACACTTCTACATTTGCCGATGATACCGCCGGTATGAGTATGCACAAAAACCCTGATGAGGCATCCCGCATTCTCCAAGCTCAAATTACCCAGCTTGAAAGATGGTTGAACTTATTGAGAATTAAAGTAAATGAACAAAAGTGTGTTCATATAACGTGTACCTTAAGAAAAGATACCTGTTCCCCCATTCGAATCAATAATCAAAATATTCCTCAACATTCTCAAGTGAAATACCTTGGCATACAGCTTGATCGAAGGCTTACATGGCAACATCATATTGACGCTAAATTAATTCAAATGAAACTTAAGTTAACTCAAATACATTGGTTGATTGGCAGAAATTCAACACTCAGTCTAGATTGTAAACTTTTGATATACAAGTCGCTTTTGAAGCCAATATGGCTTCAAATATACATCGAGATGTAAATATGCCACTAGTGACTGAAGAAATCGCAAAATACGCAGGCAAATATTTAACCAAACTCGAGTCACATCATAATCCGCTTGCTCGTAATATCTTGAACTTTACTGGACACATCCGCTTAAAAAAGAGGGACACAAGGGCCTAATACTCAGCACCCCAAATGATACATCTTGAAAATAATTATTGTGCTTAATACGAAATTTATATATTATTAATTACTATCACTAAGTTTATGTCCGATACTGGTCGGGCCTAATAATTATATTTATATCCGTATTCTGTGACAAAATCAAAACTACAACAAATGACAATTTTTACATTGCTTAAAACATAAAAATTGGAATTTGTTATAATTTTGTCATTTGTCACAAAGTTCAGAATAAGAGGGTTAGATTTAAGATTTTAATACAGGGTGTTTTTTTAGAGGTATAGAACTTCGAATTGAAATAAAACACAAGAAAATCGTTTTAATGTCCATCAATTTGGCTTTATTGGAAGGATAATTTTATGCCATTAATGTTTAAATATGATCTCGGGCATGTGGCTGCCGCGGCTGGCTCGAATAAAGCCAATTCTACAGGTCCAATTTTCAACCACTTTTTCGAGCATATGGGGCCGTATGTTGGTAATAACGCCACTAATGTTGGCTTCCAAGTCCCCTAACGTTTCTGGTTTGTTGGCGTAGACGAGCGACTTCACATATCCCCAAAGAAAATAATCCAATGGTGTCAAATCACACGATCTTGGTGGCCAATTGACAGGTCCATTCCGCGAAATTATGCGCTCATCGAATGTTTCCTTCAATAAATCGATTGTGACGTGCGCTGTGTGGCATGTAGCGCCGTCTTGTTGGAACCACAACTCATCCACATTCAAAATCTTCAAAATCTTCCATAAAGTTGATGGACAAACTCCAATTGCTGTGCACGGTGGCGAATCGATTCATTCGGGTCCTCTTCAACACTTTGCTCTACAGCGGCAATTGTTTCTTCGGTGCGCACTGTTCGACGTCTTGCATGCGTATTATCACATAGAGTAAACGTAGTGCGAAAACGATCCATGGTTAACCGAATTAATTGCTCTGATGGACTATTATGTCGACCATAAAATGGACGGAGCTTGCGGTAAATTTCGCGAACTGAACCATTATTTTCGAAATAAATTTGCACGATTTGCAAACGTTGTTCTTTTGTCAACCTGTTCATGATGAAATGGCAAACCAAACTAAATATTAATCACTTGACAGCTGACAAAATGGCCACCAGTTAAAAAAGTGATGCCAACTTAAAGTTCTATACCTCAATAAAAAACACCCATTACTTATTGTTAGTTCATATTTGAAGATACAATAAATTAATATATGTGTGCATAAAAAAAAAATATTAATTTATTGTATCTTCAAAAATGAACTAACAATAAGTTATCAAATCTTAAATCTAAATATAATTATTAGGCCCGACCAGTATCGGACATAAACTTAGTGATAGTTATAAATAATACATAAGTAGTGATAATCAAAAAAGAAAAGAAAAAAAGAAGCATTTTCAAGCAGCCCCATCTGGAGTGTTGAGTATAAGAGCCCTTGTGTCCCTCTTTTTTAGGCGGATGTGTCCAGTAAAGTTTAAGATATTACGAGCAAGCGGATTAGGATGTGACTCGAGTTTAGTTAAATATTTGCCTGCGTATTTTGTAATTTCTTCAGTCACTAGTGGCATATTTAAATCACGATGTATATTTGAATTTTTGATGTACCATGGAGATGTTATCAAGCGTAAAATTTTGTTTTGCCTTCGTTGGATTTTCTCAACATTTGAAGCTGAAGCAGTGCACCATAGCTAAATTCAAAAGTGACTTGTATATCAAAAGTTTGCAGTCTAGCCTGAGTGTTGAATTTCTGCCAATTAACCAATATATTTGAGCTAATTTAAGTTTCATTTTGGTTAACTTAGAATCAAATTGACATTTCCATAGGCCTTCGATCAAGGTGTATACCAAGGTATTTTACTTGAGAACGTTGAGGAATATTTTGATTGTTGATTCGAATGGGAGAACAAGTATCTGTTCTTAACGTAAACGTTATATGGACACACTTTTGTTCATTTACTTTAATTCTCCACAAGTTCAACCATATTTCAAGCTGGGTAATGTGTTCTTGGAGATTGCGTGATGCCTCATCAGGGTTTTTGTTCATACTTATACAGGCTGTATCATCGGCAAATGTAGAAGTGTGGATGTTATTGCTCACAGGCATATCACAAGTATATATTAAATACAAAACTGGCCTCAGAATACTACCCTGTGGCACACCTGAAGATAGAGATTCGGCGACACTCGTGAACTCTCCTTCCACAATAGTGAAATTTCTATCAATAATACAACTTTCCAAAAGCTTTTGTATCTTTATTGGTAAGTATGTCTTCAGTTTTAAAAATAGGCCTTCGTGCCATACTTTATCAAGTGCCTGAGAAACATCAATAAAGAGAGTAGATTAATACTTCTTTTCCTTAAATGCTCTTCTTACAACTTGGACCAATCGATGCGTTTGTTCAATGGTGCTATACTGACTTCTAAAACCAAATTGATGGTCCGAGATGCACCCATTATTAGCTAAAGTTTTGGACAATTTAGTCATGAGCAGTTTTTCGAAAAGCTTTGAGATTGTTGAAAGTAAGTTTATAGGCCTATATGGCTCAGCCTTGGGAAGATATTTGCCTGGCTTTGGAATCATTTCTATGTTGGCAAGTTTCCAGTTATGTGGAAAATACTGCATTCGTTAGATGGCATTAAAAATAAATAGCAAGATTCTTATTGCAATATGAGGCAAATTCATTAGCATCTTGTTACTAATGCCATCAATACCTGGAGCTTTATTCGGGTCAAATTAAGCAATAATTTTTTGTAGTTCACGCATCTTAAACCTTAAAGGACAAGGGGTAGAGAGACTATACTCAGTAAATCGGCAGCACACGGACATGAATTGGGAGTGAATACAGATTTTAAATGCTCAGAAAATAAATTGCCTTTCTCACGATCGCTTCTTGCCCAGCCTCCGGTCGAAGTACGCAGTGCTGATTTTAGATTAACGGGTCTTTTAAGATTTCTAGTAGCGCGCCATAAAGACTAATTAGATGTTGACGTTACATCAAGACCTTCTAAGTACTTTTCCAGCAATGCAGTCTTTTCCGACGATAGCAGCTCTTTGAGTCGTTTAGTACATTCTTTAAGTCTGATTTTATATAGGGGTGATCTGTGTTGTTGCCATTCTGTTCTAGATCGCCTTTTTTCACATACAAGACGTTCAATTTCTGTAGAATAAATTCTGTTAAAGCCAGTCTGCGGATAGGAGGTAGTAGCATGTTCAGCAGCCTGTTTAATATTTTCGTTAAGATTGGCAATGCTAAATTCAATATCATCAGATGATCTAAGCTGAATGTTTTCTACGCAGTGACTACTAATATATTTTTGAATCCTCCTTTTCTCATATCAGAGATGGGCATAATGCACTATATTATTAGTGCACTAACAATTACCAGTATTCACTTAGTGGTAGTGCAATTTTTTTTATCACTACCACTAAATGGTTAGTGATAGTGAAACATCAAATTGCACTACCACTAACCATTAAGTGGTACTTAAAAAAATTGCACTACCACTAAATTTTAGTGGTATTTAAAAAAAATTGCACTAACACTAAATTTAAGTGGTAGTGAAATTTTAATAGCACTACCACTAAATTTAGTGGTATTGAAATTGTAATAGCACTAACACTAAATTTAGTGGTATTGAAAAAAAAATCAAATGAAATGGATGAATTATGTAATAAGAAAATTAAACTTATATTTTCAGGATTTCATTCAAAAGTTTGCAATATTTTTTAGTTTATTTCAGACATGTTGGCTTTTCTTAAAACAAGCATTTCAAAATTACTGTCGCTCAGGTTTTGCCTTCTAGATCGATTGATAATCCCAGCAAAAGAAAACAATCGTTCCACTGGGGCTGAAGATGGAAGTGCGTATTATATTTGACAAAAATTTGTTTAACAATTGGATGACTGTTCAGCATTTCCAAGCTAGTTTCATTATCCGAGAGGTACGCACCAGTTTCAAGCGAAACAATCCCAAATTCAGGTGTTTCATGAATGTATTCGACTAAAATGAACAAAACGTATGGATAAATGTTTTGCTACTCTTAATTATTACTCAATTTTGACAAGCTGTAACCCATATTGGTTTAAGTGTGTTTTTATATCATCCTTCGTAAAGTTTTTAGCTGTCTCTACGAGGGTTTTTAAAAATCTCAGTTTTACATCTGGTATTGCAATCGCCGCAATAACCGCATCTAATGAATCCTCTTTTAGTTAAAAATATTTCTTAAATCTTTTGAGAAGAGCTTCTTGCATTTCTATATTTACTCTATCTAAAAATGTTAGTTTTTCGAATTCCAACCGACGTAGTTTCATCTTTAATGACACCAATGTTGGAATGAAATAGCCGAAAACATATTTTGATCGCCTTGCAAAAAATCGATTCCATCTGCGATGGGTTTAAGCACTTTAATACTCTTCTAAATATTCAATTTTAGAGCCAAGAAATGATGGAACTCCAAGCCAATAACAGAGCTCCCCTAACTTATGTTTGCATTCTAGCAATTTCTTAAACGAATCATACAGCGAGTTCCACCTTGTAACGCACGGAGTTATGAGCTGTGAAGACAAAACTGCATTGATAATTTCAGCAGATTTCGGTCTGTGGCATTTGTGCCATATCTTGGTGCAACTGGAAAATAATGGAATATTTGAAAATATTCATTAATATACATAAATCGTCAATATTTACCGTTCAATTGATGCTTTGTGTATTTGTTGTATTTTTTCATCCAACGAATTCACAATTTTTGTAAAATCCGTTGTTGCAAGAAGATTCAGTGTATGTGTTGCATACCGAAAATGCTTTCATCTCTAGAGTTAAAGTCTAAAAGTATGCAAACATTTAAAATTTTTGTTTTTTCCACACGAATATTACTTACTCAAAGTAACTCCAAATTTCTTAAACGCTTTTACAAAATTCGAGCCGTTGTCAGTTATAGTGACACGTATATCCTAAAAATGATTTTTTTCCTCCAGACCAAAGATAATTTGTAGTGCAAACGTACTTGACTTTTTCCAAAGCAATTGACAATTTGTGCACACATTTTCGGTTGCTTTCGGACAATAATCGGGTGATGGATCGTCTGCTAGGCATTTTTCCCCAGGAAATAATTTTAAAAAGCTCTTAGTTTATATCAAGGAGAGCGGAGAACAGGTATCACACAAAAAGTTTAACACATCCTCACAAAATACTGATTTCCGACCAGCGTTCTGCCTGTTCTCATCTATTTTGGCTTTATACTCGGCATATTTTTTTGGGTGTTTGCTCCGCATGTGAAGAATAAAATTAGAACTTACTCTAATCGATCCTTTTACTTGTTTTTGGCACACTTGGCAGACAGCAATTACTCAACACATATCCCTTTCGTATGCACTTTCGTTTCTCTAGTAGAAGGGTTTTTAAGTACACAGTAATACGTGGAATATATTATATTACCTTTCTAATGATTTTAAAAAAATCTTCACTAAAAAGCAGTTTGTTGACTCCTACTAAATCAAGTTCGAAAGAGTCTGTTAGTATCATTTTCAGAAGTAAACGTCGGATCAATTATTGAATCGTCACTATCAAAAAAGTTTTCTTCATTCATTTTTCAATTTATTATCCAAAATTTATCACAAACTGATATGCCAAAATAGTCTAATTAAATATTAACACACACGCGAGTACTTAACGAATTCGACGTTATCACAAGATTATTTTTAAATTATGAATCATAAGTTACCTTTATTTTACTACTCTCATTATGCACTCGTGGTTGAGTGCATAATGAGAGTAGTAAAATAAATTTATGGGGAGGAGGAAGCAAATAAGCATTAGCAATGATGTTTTTTTGGCTTTTAAGTTACTCGTAACTTTTATTAAATATTTTAGTAAAACATTCCCTAAATTAAATTATTTGTTATTGGCTATTTACATCCCCAATGTCATGTACTTACCTTTACACTTAAACTTACATCCATAAGATTCTCCTAAATTCTACGCCCCTGGGTCTAGAGATTACACTTAAATAGGAAAGAGATAGAAATGAACTAAAAAACGGTAATTTTTTTTTCTTATTTAAAAGCACGCTTTACCAAAACAAAAAAAGATTTAAAATTAAACATCTATTACATTTTCATACATTGCCATATTACCATACTAATGTAAAGGTGCAGCGGTGGCGCTATTGTTCGCTACTGAGTTGGGGGTACGCATATAAACTTTGCATACCATATGTATTTTTTAATGGATTTCCAGTTCACCAGTAATAAAATACCAAGCTTTTTTGATTGCAAAACGATATTATGTGAGACATCATGTATACATACATACATACATTCTTATATGGCCCCATATATTAAATCTTATTTCTATATATGGATTCACATATGAAGAGCTTCATAATTAAATTTCCATTTATGAGCTCATATATTATAATACATTTCTTATATTAGTCCATATCGTCACCTAAAATCCAAAAGGCCGCAAGTACACTTTTTACTATTTTACAGAAGCAAAAAACTTCATAAATTTAATACTATTTATATGTTAGGTGCCAAATTGAATAATGAATAAATTCGGTATTTTTAAACATATGTGAGTAAAATTTTAGGAAAATATGTATTTTGGTTAATCACATCATAATCAATCAAAAAGTCTATTTTGAATTTTTTGGTTGTTACGGCCTTTTGGATTTTAGGTGGCGATATATTAGTTCATATATAATAGTTTTGCAATGTATAATCCCATACATTTCCATACATGAATTCATACATATTCATATATAGTTATATACATTAATATATTAAAAACATATGGACCATATATAATTTTTTTAGCTGGGTATATAGTTTTTTCAGTTGCACTAAAATTTAGGGGTAGTGCATTTTTTTTTAAATACAACTAAATTTAGTGTTAATGCAATTTTTTAAATAACACTAAAATTTGATGGTAGTGCTATTAAATTGAATTAAATAGTTATTAAAATTTCACTACCACTAACCATTTAGCCAACCAAATGGCACTACCACTAGTCATTTAGTGGTTTAAAAAAAATTTCAGTACCACTAAAATTTAGTGTTAGTGCAATTTTTTTTAAATACCACTTAAATTTAGTGGTAGTGTAATTTTTTTTTAAATACCACTAAAATTTATTGGTAGTGCAATTTTTTTTTAAACCCACTAAATGACTAGTGGTAGTGCTGATGTTTCACTACCACTAACCATTTAGTGGTAGTGAAATTTTAATAACACTACCACTAATTATTTAATTTTTGTGCACTAAAAATATAGTGCAATATGCCCATCCCTGTCACAAATGAGTTAGTTAAAGCACTCCTTAATCGGTTGAAAATTGTTACTATTGTGGGAGAGTGATCGGAGGACAGATCTAAAGAGCCCTCTACGTGAATTAAGTCCATAAGCATATTTTTACTGACGCCAAAATCTATAACATCTGGAATTATTCTTACGTCATTAGGCCAGTAAGTAGCTTTCCCACTCGAAATGACATCTAAGCATATTTATGAAATTGTATTAAACAACGCTCTACCTCTAGGTGTAACAAGACGCGAGTTGAGTTGAAGCTTGAGTTTGATCGTTGGTTTATTTTTTTTATTCATATATGTATATTTATTTATTTATTGTATCTTCAAAAATGAACTAGCAATAAGTAATCAAATCTTAAATCTAAATATAATTATTAGGTCAGACCAGTATCGGACATAAGCTTAGTGATAGTTATAAATAATACATAAGTAGTGATAAGCAAAAAGGAAAAAAAAGAAGTATTTTCAAGCAGTCCCATCTGGAGTGTTGAGTATAAGAGCCCTTGTATCCCTTTTTTTTAGGCGGAGTAAGGTTCAAAATATTACGGGCAAGCGGATTAGGATGTGACTGAAGTTTAGTTAAATATTTGCCTGCGTATTTTGTAATTTCTTCAGTCACTAGTGGCATATTTAAATCACGATGTATATTTGAATTTTTAATGTACCATGGAGCCGATGTTATCAAACGTAAAATTTTGTTTTGGCTTCGGTGGATTTTGTCAATATTTTAAGCTGAAGCAGTGTCCCATAACTGAATTCCATAGCACCATATTGGCTTCAAAAGCGACTTGTATATCAAAAGTTTGCAGTCTAGGCTGAGTGTCGAATTTCTGCCAATTAACCAATAAATTTGAGTTAATTTAAGTTTCAGTTGGGTTAACTTAGAGTCAATATGATATTTCCATGTAACCCTTCGATCAAGGTGTATACCAAGGTATTTCATTTGAGAATGTTGAGGAATATTTTGTTTGTTGATTCGAATGGGGAGAACAAGTATCTGTTCTTAACGTAAACGTTATATTATTGAATTATTTGGCGGTGAAACATTTTGTGTGGGAATAAAACTGGTCTTAGCAGCATCGGCATAGGATACACATGAAGTTACTGGTTGGTGACTTTGAGGAAAAGTGGCGGAGTTACCGTTTGCTGATTGAGCTGGAGCTAATTATGGTTTTTGACCCATAGCCTGTTTAACGAAAGAATATATAGGGTATCCTCTGTAGTTAGCGGTGTGATTACCTTCACATTTACTGCATTTTTTTCTGCTTGATTTTTTGGCTTAGTACAGCTAACAATAACATGCAATTCACCGCAGATAACACAAACTGTAGGTAAATTGCAATAAGTTTTTGTATGGCCTTATTCTTGGCAATTATGGCACTGTACGGGACCTGAACGGTTACGTGGCTCTTTAATTGTGATTTTTGGTGAAAAAGAAACTTTACGGTATAAATTGGTTGGGTTTAATTTTTTTTCAGGGGTTGGGGACCTTTTCTCTGTTAATTATGTTAGCAACATTTTTTACTTTAAAAACTCTGTCAATAAGTGCACGTTTTACTTCTTCAGGCTCCACATATGAATCTATGCCTTTGGACTTTAGTTTCATCAATATTTCCTCGTTTAATTGGAATAATGTGAAAAGTATTTTCACCAATGGTCGACAGCAGTTTTTTTTAAAAGCGCGTTAGAATTTTTTTCTCTCAGATAGATAGGTGGTGCCTTAAAAGACTTTTGCGATTATGCAGCGGGCTTGTCGTCATTGACTTGCAATACTGAAAAACAATTCTGACGATTGGTAGATGATGCGCTGTTATCCCTAGACATCTTTGGAGCAGAAAGTAGAATTTGGGCTTCGCCCGCGCTTTAAAACACTTATATATCTGTCCATTCCGACTTGGACCCTTGGTTTTGGGCTACTGTAATCTGTTGTGATAACTTGGTTTAATGAATACGAGCCCGAAGCGAATGATGTCACTAACTTATATGACGAGGTACTAGGCAACGTTAGTGTTAACGGATCACTAGTTGACATTGGACAAAGCGAAGTTGATCGCTGACGAAAAAGTGACTTTGCAGTTCGAAAAATTCTTTCATCAGGTTTTTTATTTTTATTGTTTTCAACAAGAGCTTCAGAACTCACAGCAAGTCTATCATCAGATTTTTATTTTATAACTAAATGATAATAAGCAAAATAAATACTTTGATTACAAACAAACTTTTACAACTTTTCAAAAGGGAAAAAGTAAACAAACAATGTATGTTGGTACCATTCATGCTTCGGCGATAAAGCTTGTAAATGTAAAGAAGCATGCAAAGTCTTCAATGAGTCTAAATCAAATTTTTTAAACTATCAAATCCCATTATGCTGACGACAAATAATGAGGATTTTGTATAATTTTCACGTCGTCTATTAGTTACTGATTTTAATACCAAACTTAAATTTCTAATTGATGCCAGTGCTGATGTATTTATATAATATAACTTCAATGGTAAAAAAAATTAGAATACTTGACTGCAGAAAATTGAACCTTAATAAGTACATATGGATATAAAAATTTTTAGGTCAATTTGGGTTTTCATAAAAAATGATGGGACTTCTTGAAAATACTTTTATTTTTTTCCTTTTGATTATCACTACTTACATATGTATTATATATAACTACTACTAAGCTTATGTCCGACATTGGTCGGGCCTAATTATATTTTTTAGATTTAAGATTTGAATACTTATTGTTAGTTCATATATGAAGATACAATAAATAAAAATCATGCATAAAAAAAAAAAAATAAAAAATAAAAAATGTGTTTTTTCATTTATATTAGCAGATATTAAAACTCCGATCATAGTAAGTGCAAACTTTGTAGAAAGATTTAACATTTTAGTTGATATAGAAAACAAGTGTCTTATTAATACATCTAATAAGATAATAACTTCAGCAAGAATAGGGTATTCAAATTAATTTTCTTTAAAATTACCAAACATTAATTTAACAAAATATCCATCCATAACTGATACACCAGATTACAGAAAACTGTTACACAAAATACAGTCCATAAAATAGAAAGTACAGGTTCTCTTCCATTTTGTAAACCACGTCGACTAGATACAATTATACAATCGTATATGCCGTCCATCCAATTCTTCTGTCTGTTCACCTCTGCATATGGTTTCAAAGAAAGACAGTAATGATTGGAGACCATGTGGAGCAGTGATACCAACTTTTGAGGCTCAAAATGTGTAACATTTTTTGCAAAAAGGGCTATTAACGGCTAGATTGAGAAAATATACGTCTAGCGCAACATAAAGTCCAATTTTTCCAAAAAGCGAGAAAAAAGGCATTGTGTAAAATGTTTCTGTTGAATATCAAAATAACAAACAGATTTGTATACAGTAATTTATTAGAAAATAAATAACTGCCATGACATCAACACATAGATTGATATATTCAATTCAACTTATTTAATTATTAAGCTTACATACATACGTTGTACTTTCATAGTGAACAGACGTATTAGCGGAATTTTTTTAACATACATCCCAGTAAAAAAAGACACTCCAAAAAAGTCATGAAAATGTAGAGTTTGCGATCTGGAAGTAGTGCAAATTTCGATCCGATGTAATGATTTTTACATAGGGTTGTCATTGCAAGAAGTTCTCTTTTTCGCTGCCTGGTCACCGAATTGGAAGCGATTTTAAGAAAAATTTCCTTTTTTGTGTTCTATGATAATATTTTCATCTAGGAAAAATGGCTAATAGTTACCTATTTTAACAATAAGTTTCTTTTTATAGGAACTTAAGCGCGAAACAGTAATTTAATGTAAATTTAAGCAAATAACTTTAAAATTTTAGACCAAAATTAGTTCATAAGTTTCTTCAAAAAAATCGATTTTTTAAAAATTCTGGTGAGTAATTTCTAAAACTAGAGAGGAATTACAAGGTTTTGTATGACTAAAATAAAATTCTACTTGGTTTTCTACTAACTATCGGCAAATTAAAAATATCGATTTTTTGGAAGCAATGAAAATGTACTTCCTTTAGAATGACTTCCAATTTTTTTTACTGGGATACTAAACAAAAAAACCATACAAAACAAGTAAGAGTACTATATTCGGCTATGCCGAATCTTATATACCTTTCACCGACGTACGTTTGGAGTATGCACATACATTTTTTTTATCAAAAAAAAAAATAATGTTCAATAATTTTTTGCCCTATTGCAATTTATAGTGACATTTATGGGCATTTTTCGACTTAGGAATTTGATTTGAAGAGTTTATTTTCTATATTAGAAGTAGTTGAATATTCTGTTCCACACAATGCATATAAGAAATTAAATTTTTTTTTAATTAAAAAGAACTTTAACATAGCTCAGCTCTTTCTGAAGCAAATTTTTTTCCCACATCTAAAGCAACTTGGATAACGTATGTATGTACATATGTATGTAGGTATAAACATAGGAATGCACATAGAAAATATAAAAACAAATTGTTATTTCGTATCCGAATTAATTTGTACTCCAACTAATAAACTTGAATTTTTTCCGGGAACAACAACAGCATTATTGAAATATTAAATTTTAAACTAAGTTCAAATTGACTATACGAGTATAAGGAATTTCAACTAACTTTGGTTGTTGGCGGGGGCGGGGGCGGTGGAGGGGAAGATGGAAGATGCAAACATATATATTTGTATATCTAAACACTACGGTTGCAGCACCTGGATTCAGTAACTTTTATTACTATAATCGTATCGCTATAATAAATATAAGTAAGAGTTTGCTATTCAGTAACATATTTTAGCGATATTCGCTGTCAGTTGGTGGGAAAATAAAATCAAAATCTTTATTTAAGTTTAAAATTTTTTAAACGCACTAATAATCTCAAATTATTATTTTACTTATTAAGTAAAATATTTTTTATTAAAAATACATTGAAATTGATTATTGAGGGGTTTAGCTGGATCCTATGCGCATTTCACTGTTGCTAATGCAGATCATCAGGGAATCTTTACCCAAATTTCTTAGAACAACTAGATTTATTATGTTATAAACTTTCATTTAAACAAATGAGAAGCCTAACAACAAATAACAAAGCTGAAACAAGAACTCAATAATCAATATGTTTTTTATTTTCTTACTTTACCATTGCTACATTGGCTGGCTTTTTTCAGCTTCAAATTGTAGTTGTAAGAGTATGTAAAATGAATGTTTATAACATAATAACTCTAGTTGTTCTAAGAAATTTGGGTAAAGCTTCCCTGATGATCTGCATTGGCAACAGTGAAACGCGCATAGGATCCAGCTAAACCCCTCAATAATCAATTTCAATGTATTTTAAATAAAAAATATTTTACTTAATAAGTAAAATAATAATTTGTTCGTATGGTCGTGTAGATGGTTTATCTAAAGTTTTCACGAAATCGGACGACGCGTTCGTGATTTATGATTTTTCATGTCAACATGTGATTTTGTCCATATAAAAAAAAAACACCAACAAATACGTAGGTGCCTATGAGCGTGTGTGGTATGTGTACGTGTCACTTTGTATAGTTATTTTTCGTCGCAGTGGCCCATATATGGTTTATATGAAGTTTGGTTGAAATCCGATAACGCCGTCCGACAGATGGCGCCATATTTAGTTTTTTTGTGTTTTTGCACCGTAACTCAAGAAATACTGCACCGATGTTGACAAAACTTTATATATGTACATGCTCTATGGGGCGTAAGGAGTGTTTCTGTGTAGTTTGAAGTTCGTCCGACAGATGGCGCAGTATTTATTATTTTTGTGTTTTTGCTCCGTAACTCAAGAACTACTGCACCGTAACTCAAGAACTACTGCTCCGATTTAGACCAAACTTAATATACATGCTCTATGGAGCGTGGGGAGTGTTTCTGTGTAGTTTAAAGTTCGTCCGGCAGATGGCGCCATATTTAGTTTTTTTGTGTTTTGCACCGTAACTCAAGAACTACTGCACCGATGTTGACAAAACCTTAAATACATGCTCTTTGGGGCGTAAGAAGTATTTCTGTGTAGTTTGAAGTTCGTCCGACAGATGGCGCCATATATAGTTTTTTTTGTTTTTGCACCGTAACTCAAGAACTACTGCACCGATTTAGACCAAACTTTATATACATGCTCTATGGGCCGTGAGGAGTATTTCTGTGTAGTTTGAAGTTCGTCCGACAGATGGCGCCATATATAGTTTTTTTTGTTTTTGC
This sequence comes from Tachina lurida, assembly GCA_944452675.1. Classification (NCBI taxonomy): domain Eukaryota; kingdom Metazoa; phylum Arthropoda; class Insecta; order Diptera; family Tachinidae; genus Tachina; species Tachina lurida. Next base: position 69,201,663 of record OX101756.1, on the reverse strand, counting down.
ACCGTAACTCAAGAACTACTGCACCGATTTAGACCAAACTTTATATACATGCTCTATGGGCCGTGAGGAGTATTTCTGTGTAGTTTGAAGTTCGTCCGACAGATGGCGCAGTATTTATAATTTTTGTGTTTTTGCACCGTAACTCAAGAAGTACTGCACCGTAACTCAAGAACCACTGCACCGATGTTGACTAAACTTCATATACATGCTTTCTAGGCCGTAAATAGTATTTATGTGTAGTTTGAAGTTTGTCCGACGGATGGCGCCATATTTAGTTTTTTTGTATTTTTGCACCGTAACTCAAGAACTACTGCACTGATTTAGACCAAACTTTATATACATGCTCTATGGGGCAATAGAAGTGTTTCTGTGTAGTTTGAAGTTCGTCCGACAGATGGCGCAGTATTTATTATTGTTGTGTTTTTGCTCCGTAACTCAAGAACTACTGCACCGATTTAGACCAAACTTAATATACATGCTCTATGGAGCGTGAGGAGTGTTTCTGTGTAGTTTGAAGTTCGTCCGACAGATGGCGCCATATATAGTTTTTTTTGTTTTTGCACCGTAACTCAAGAACTACTGCACCGATTTAGACCAAACTTTATATACATGCTCTATGGGCCGTGAGGAGTATTTCTGTGTAGTTTGAAGTTCGTCCGGCAGATGGCGCCATATTTAGTTTTTTTGTGTTTTTGCACCGTAACTCAAGAACTACTGCACCGATGTACGTACATACATATTGTTACGGAAATGGCCGTCGACAAGCTTAATGCAGCATTATGCAAATATATTCCAACAGGGTTAATGTAACTGTTACGCGAAAATATTCCTATAGGGTCAATTAAAAAGAAGTAGTAGCAACTTTAAACGCTTATAGCTCCCAAAATACTAAACCAATTTCAATAAAATATAGATTCTGCACATCTGTGCAGAAATTCCTTAAAAATGATATAAATCTTTTCATTGGTGCAGTAGTTCCGGCGTAAAAGGGATTACAAAAAACGTGTTCGCCTATTAATTATATAGATAGATATGAAATATATGAAATTAAACACTGCTTGAAGTTTTCTTGTGTTATTTTTATTAAATTAATTTTTTTTGACATTTCATTCAAATTGCCTTAAAAAGTCAAAGGGCTTCATGAAACATGTCTCGCATATTTCCCCAATTGCACAAATGACAATTTTAAGAGTTCTCATGAAAACCCTTATTAATTTTTCAAAATGTTAGTAGTTATATGATCGGTGTTAGTTATTTGGTAGGTGAAGCTTAGACTTAGATTAAGATACATATGTATGTTACTGAAAAATATTTTAAACATACAAAAGCATTAAAAGCATCACTTTTTTCCATAAGTAATTTAAAAGTTTTTGTTTTTGTGATATTCACACTTATTCCAGTTGCCAACACTGACCGTACGTCAATACGATACCAAAAAATTGGGACTTGGCTACCCGTTGTCTAAAGCAACTGACAACCTCATGCTGTCAATTGTTCTAAGATGATTAAATATTTGTGTAAACCTTAATAAATGCTTATTGCGTACTACTATCAATAAATTATTATGCAGAGAATTATGTGGTACTTTCCAGTTACTTCCGATTTCTATTTTGTAAGAAGTATTTAAATTTTTTAATCCCAATTATGAAAAGTTTTCTAAATTGTTTTTAACATAGTTTCCGTTATTGTCATTAAAAACAATTTAAGAAAGCTCAGTCAAAAGATGCTGCTATTAGCTCTTAAAAGTACATTAGGTATGTAAATTAAAAATATTTTTATTAAAAAAAAGCACCAAAAGCACTGTGAGAAATTTTTAAAAAGCACTATAAATACCCGCTTTTTAAAAAAGGGTATTAAGCAAAATTTCGCGTTTATGAAGAGGCAAAAAGCACCAAAAAAATACCCGAAACGCACCAAAATACCATCACTGATTGAAGATAATAATGATTTGTCTAGAATTTGCATGAAAATTCTAGTGGTTGTTGTGCGAAGTATAAAAAGGGGTGACGCATCCAACAGCAGTCAGTTGCGATCAAAAGTTAGTTGCGATCAAAAGTCAGTTGCAAATAAGTCAGTTGCGAAGAAGCTCAGTTGCGAAGAAGCTCAGTTGCTAATCAGAAGTCTGTGAGTCGTTAATAAGCCAGTGATAATTAAGTTGTGCGCAGTCCGTGATTTGTGATACAACAGTGAGTTTATATTTGAGTCTGTGCTTTACAATACGTGAGTTGGAAATTGAAGAGACTATAGTACAGTCTATAGTGAAGTTAAAGTCTGTCGTGACTTGAGGTTATTGTGGAGTCACTTGAGTGAAGAGCAAGGGAGGAGTGAAGCTGATAAACGTGTGTAAGTGAAGCCAGCGAGTCTTGATTAGTGTATCAACTGTGAGAGTCTGCCATAGAGTTGTTATTGGTGTATCAACTGTGAGTGTCGGCAGAGTGAGTATTGTGTGTGACGAGCAGCAAAGAAAGCAGAATTGCGTCAATACTAGCGCAGCCAGTTGTCTGAGACGCGCGTATACAACAGCGAGGAAGGCGTAGTGGTAACCAGTTGTGAATATTTGAGTAATCTATGTGTTTGTATTTAAGCTCTTGAATTGGATTAGTATAAGTGGTATTTATTCATGAATAAAGATTGTATCATTCTTAACCCTAATTAGTACACTGGGATCTTTTATTTATTGCAAAAATTTGCGAATCTACGGAAAAGCGTTTTTAAAGAGAATAAAAACGTAACAATATATATGTGCCCAGCAAAAAAGAAATGAACGCGTTCAAAATGAAATGGTGTTTCATGATTTCTTGAGCATTTGTTTCGTCGAACACATTCTGAATGTCATCGCAAATTGTAAATAGTGCTATAGTTTATGGACTCATTAAAAACGCGTGCGACAAACTGGGTAATATCGTGCCATAACCGCCAAAATAGCTCAAGGAACAAAATTTTCGCACTTAGTTTTTTGACCAAAATTGATTATTTGCGATCGCAAATAGTCGATTTTCGTCAAAAAAACAAAGTCCGAATAATATGTCGCTTAAGCTATTTTGGAGTTCAGTGGTAGGGAGTGTGCATTGACACTCTGAAGGGCACGGTTCGTATCCTGGCTGCAACAATATTTTTTTTATGTTTAATATCTTGCATGGTTCTAGGCACTCATTTAAATGATGAACAGTTTTGTTAAATGTGAACCCATGCTCGTCAATGAAACCCCTGTGTTAAAATCATGCTTTCTGACCTAAATTGAATTTTTAGTAGAACCCATGCATTAACTATTTCATGTTTTTTTTTTTGCTGGGTATATAATAGATACATACCCAGCAAATCATGGGTTCAAGTGATGACGCATTGGTTCGATTTAGGTGAAACATGTATGATTTTTACATTAGCTTGTCATTGGAGATCATGTGTTTGTACTAAAGGGTTGCACAGTTGGAACTGTTCACAACAGTTTTGCGTGTGTATTGGTTCTGATATGTTTAGCTATGTTAATTAGCGTTTCTGTCTCTAGTAGGTATGGTTGTTTTTCAAAACTGTTGTTGTGTGGTTGTATAATGAGCAAATGAGAATAACATGTTTCTTTGGATCTGTTTTTTTGAAACCAATCAAATACGTAAAACTGCTTTTAACATAAGTAACACATGGTGTGTTGAAAAAAAATACGATTGTTGATGAATGAAAGACTGCTTTATGCTACTTTGATTTTTTTCATAAAGTTTATTTAATATAATTTGTTTAAAAAAACTAATTCAGTGCTTTGAAGTTAAACACAAATATCTTAAATAAAAATAATGTGTTTTTTTTTAATTTAAGTAAAAAGCAAATGCTTTTGTTATTCAATTTACCCATTAAATAATCATATATCATTCAAGAATGAGTTTCACAAAAAAATTTAAATAATTTAATAAAATAAGGTAACAAATATAATTCCTTTTTGTACTTACATATATAAAAAATAAATATACACAGGTACATACGAATTTAAAAAAAAAAACTCAGGTAACAATAATTATTGTCTTTTGAATTTTAACATACTTTATGTAGTAAGAAATCAATTATTCAATAATGATATAATTAAAAAATTAAGCAACAAAAACTATTAAATTTTTTAATTTAGGCATAGGTACATCATTAAATTAAAAAATCAATTATTCAAGATAAGCATATAATATAAAGTAGATTAATTACGCAATACAAAAATATATGTACATACATATATCTACATATGCATATCCATACATATATACATATGCATATACATATATATTATATCGAGTTTCTTGTATGCATATTTCATAGAAGAAGATCTAGTGAATCGCAAAATTCAAGTCTCGTTTGCAAAAATGAGTTAGAGCTTTATACATTAAGGTATCGGTATGTATGTACATATCGTCATGTGAGAACTTAAGTGTCCAATACGCCATTATAAACTATTGGATATTGGACACTTAAGTTCTCACATGACGATATATACATATGTATATGATAGGCTTAAACGAAATTCAGTTCTTTGAATTTATATTCACAAATAAAATTTCATTGAATGATTTTTCATTAGTACCAATTTGTGATCGTTTATCTGTTATTATAGCCCGAGCTACAGAAAATATCCTTTCGGAAGGAGCACTAGATACTGGTTTAGAGAATATTCGGCAGCTTAGCTTATATAACAGCGGAAACTCATTTTTTCTATCATCCCACCATTTCAAAATCTTTAAATCACACTGTAGGTGTATAATAGTATTTTTATATTTATTAACTTCCTTTTCAATTAAATTTTTGTTAGAATCAGTCTTATCTATAAGTTGTATATAAAATATCTATAGGTTGTAAAAATAAAATATTATTTTCGCAATTTTTTAAACTTTAAACTTGCAATTGATTACAAAATTGCCTAGACACGTTCAGGTTATATTGATATGTTTACAAAAATAGTTCAGGTCTAACTTAGTTACAACTTTGTCAAATATTGTTAGCAATACGTTAAAAGTCCCTGTTTGTTATTCTAAAAAAAAAGGCAAATAGAAATAATTTTTTTCGTAAAATATTTACATTTAGGGCCTGACCCACGATATCGACAACGTTCGACTTGTCGTACTCTTACATTTGAGACAACAACAAAAAATTTACATTTGTTTTTGTTTTGAATGTAAATGTGTGACAAGTCGAACGTTGTCGACATCGTGGGTTTGGCCTTTAGTGAACTCTTAGCTACATTATGGTATGTATAGTCACATATATAAGTACTACCACCAAGCCTGAATTAGCTGTTGGGCAAAAACTTGAGCGTGTACTGATTTTCTAAGTTTATGGAGGTACACAAAGTTGGTCACCAAAATCACTAATTGAGTATATAGTTTTATTAACCTTTGATAGTGTAATAGCACCTATACTGTCAAGTAGGTTCTATTGTGTTCAGTGTTCCTTTCACTGTTGTACATCTTAATTAATCAAGAAAAGCTTCAAATATCTGCGTAAACAAACAAACCAAAATATAATTGTAATAATTATTTATTTGGCAAGTGTTAATACCATGCACAAATTACACAAATTATTAAAAATACTGACTAAATCCAGTTAACTTGAATTTTCTATGCATATTTTGTAAAAAATAGTACAAAAAAGTATCATTTTACATAGTAAATGTGTATGTTCATAATGTGAACAAAGCGTAAGAAATATTTCCTATGGCTTTCTGCTGCTCATCATTTATTTGTTGTACCAGTGTTTTTTTTTCATATACCTGTGTTACAATCAGTGTTGCTGTTTTGGTCGGATCCGACCAAATTTGGTCGGAAAAAATTTAAAATATTTAATTTGGTCGGATGGTCGGACCAATTAAATTTTGGTCGGTTTTTGTCTCTAATCACAAACTATTTTTCTCTTCGCATAATTTATTTAAAATCTCATATATATTATCTTAAAAATATTTTTTACACACTGTTTACCATTGAGGTAGTTTACACGAGACTAATTTTTATGCGGCATAATTTTTGTTTTTTTAAGAACACACGAGACTAATTCATCCGTCATAAAAATGTATACGTATAAACAGCTTTGTGTGTGTTAGTGTTTTTCGTATTCACCACAGAATATTGTTAGTCTATGGTATTCACCCTGAAGGAAATGTCGATGGTGAAAATATACTGAGTCGCTTTTGACTTTGTCACCAGTACTACTCTCTTATTAATCCCCATACAATACTTTGTGCTATAGACATTTAGCATGTGCTTGTCATTGAAAATCTACTAGTAACACTAAGACAATTGACTAGGTAGTGACTACATAGTTCTTATGGGAACATGGAGACATACCAACCAGACATTTAGTGGTACATTTCTATACCTTACGTACATACAATTATATGAATATTGACAAGTTGTTGCAAAAGCCACCAGAAATAGACCACATTTGTTGTCTCTCTTTCTTTTATACTGACGAATAGAAAAGAAATTGTAGGCAATGTACCTACTACTAGAAATTTAGTGTTGACATAGAGACATTTGACCCCAGTCTGACTGCAGGAGTTTTTAAGTTGTGTGTGTATTGGTTTTGTGCTGCTAATGCGGGGTTGTAGCTGGTTCAAAAATTATGCCAAACACAAAACCCCTCTCTTTGCCTCTCTCACCAACAAACTTGCATGTTATGCCAGCACAATTAATCCCGTGTAAATCAGCGCATTTACCAATAAATTATGCACTTCGATGCCGAGTAAGTAGTTATTTACGACGTTTATATTAGATCAATGACAGTGAACTCTGCGATACGTTAACCGAATTCCGCTGTTGGCCATTAAATTATAACCGACCTTTAGCTTAATTTAGTGACAGCGATTTGTGTTATGTTTTTTCGCCCTTATGAATGTAAAATCAAGAACTTTAACTTTTTATTTTTAATGTTATATATTTAATACATGCCTGAATTATAACATAAGTAAATGAAAACAACATATGTTAAAAAGACTGAATAAAATTTTTTTTTTATAATTTACAATTTTAATGTATTTAATTATTAATTACATTACATAAATATTAATTTACATGCCTGAATTCTTTAATGCAAATATGTTATATCAGAAATTTTTATTTTACTTAAATATTAAATAAAATGTATATCAAAAAAGCACAAATATTTATTAAATTTTCAAAATTGGTCGGAAGCAGGCGATTTTGGTCGGATTTTGGGAAAATTTTGGTCGGAAAACTTTTTTTCAAACGGCAACACTGGTTACAATATGTTTTTGTGAGCAAAAACATATACAAACAGTTCCTAAGCAGCAATACAACAAGCAATTGTTATCTGTTTTAATTGTATTGCCATTTCGAAATGCAAACACACACAAGAACTGTTATACAAGTTCTCTCGCTCTCACCACAATTACATGGTACATACCATGGTGTATGTGGTTTGTCTATACTTATAAGTATACAAATGCAACCCTTTAGTTTGTACGAGAATTTAAATGCTTTGATATGCATTTAAATGAATGAATTCAAACCCATGCAAGTTCCTTGATTCGATGTTTTTTCACGTAAATAAAAAACAAATAAATAAATAAAAACTTTTGTCGCAGGATACGAACCTAATGTTCTCACTCTCAAGGCACACTCTCTACCACTGAGCTAGTTTACTCTTGTTATTCGTTGGAGATAAAACTTATTTTATGAAAATATTTCACGTAAATACAAAACAAAAAAATAAATGAAATTTTTGTCGCAGGATACGAACCACGCTGTTCTCAATCTCAAAGCACAGTCTCTACCACTGTACTACTGTATTCTTGTTATGTATTGGAAATAAAACTTGTTATATGAAAATGTAGCAATGTGATGATAATTTAATTCCGTTTTTACATGCCCTTTTCGATGGGTATTTTTTTCAATATACATACATATTACCCAGTAATATCGCATGCGTTTTTAATGAGTTCAAAAACTCTAGCATTATTTACAATTTGCGATGATATTCTGAAGTAAGAAACAAATGCTCAAGAAAGCATGAAACAGCAGCGATGCCAACTTAGCTACTTTGGAGCTAGATTTAGCTATTTTTGATTGCTTCTAATTCGAAATTTTTCCCTTTAGCTCTTTAAAAAAAGATCTAACACAGCTCTTTTCAATTGTGGAAACGGCACGTTTATCACTTTTCGCATCTTATAGTAAATTTTCCCGTTTTTACCCTATTGTTTCGTCTTTGAGGCATTTACATTTTTAGTAAATATGTTTTTTGCAAATGCAGATACTTTTTTGCAACTATGTAAGATGTATTTAGTGTGTTCGTTTCTGAACAATTAGAAAGTTTTTGACAAATTCTTACTGCCAAAAATATTGGAAAGTACTCAAAAACATAAAAATTTTAAGGCTCTATTTAAATATATTGTGCTAGCCTAGCCAGACATATCATTTTCACCAGACGTTCCAACACAAACAAATTGCGCACGCAAATCTTGCATTATATGCTGCAGTACATACACCGTTTTTAGCAATGTATCTCTTATTTTTTCTTACTATTATTTTTATTAATGTTAAAAAATCTTGAAGTACAAATACATTCATATGTAGTATATTAAAACGGAAAAATCTCAAGTTTTTAAATTTAACTCTTTTTAGCTCTTTCTGACTACTCGGTTGGCTCGTTTTGCCTCTGAATTGTTGGCATCACTGTGAAACAGTATTTCATTTGAACGCGTTCATTTATTTCTTGCTGGGTACATATGTACATACTTATTAATATACATATGTATGTACATAATTTAACAAGCACAGCTATACATATGTATGAGCTATTTCAACTTTTACAAAACTTATACATAGGTATTAACAGCCGTATTCATAAAAAAAGTAGATTGAGGTTTCAAAAGCTTATCAGTTAAAAAACATTTTAAGGCTAAATAAGGTTTTTTAATATTGGTATTCATAATCAGTATTTTAACTAAAAATCAATTAACTTGAGTTTCTATAAATATCGTGCCAACCCTGTATTCTTTATTTGTCACTTGCATCTTAGTTCTGCACAACAGCGATTATTAATTCACAAAGTATTCGTGTTTATAATTGTTTGTTTGTCGGTTTTCAGAGAAATATTGTTTATATAAAATAAAAAATTTGTTCCAACTTGTATTTAATAAAAAATGAAAGCAGTTCACAACGAATCTTACTAAAAAGTGCTTTTTATATAAATTTTTTTATTGCAAATTAAGAAGCACTAGAATAACGAGTTTTATTTTATTTTTTTGACTGTTTATACATATAATTATTATTATTTTTGTTAACACATAAAGTTAGAAAATAATGACTGAGAATGGAAAGTGAATCGCTCCTTTTCTTTTATATATTCTTTTGGAGTCCATTTAATATTTCGGCAATAGTTTCTATAAAATAATTAAACTGTTTTTCTAAACAACACTGACATATACATATGTAAGTACATACATACATACACACGCAAAGCAAAATTACAATAACAACATCTTAAAATTGGTTTAAACTTGGGGGTTGTCAATTTTAAAATTTGCTGATTTACGCAAGGTTTAAAAAACGTTTTTAAGGCTAAAAATCTATTATGAATACAATTTTAGCAAATATTGCTTAAACAACTTATGAAATGCTATTTAAAAATTTTATGAATACGGCTGTAAGTATTTATGTACTGGAAATAAAAAAGTTCCTATGTATATATGTATATCGAACACAGTCATTTTAAAAGCAAATGCAATATGTCGCTGTGAATTAACGCCGTGTCAGATACAACTTTAACGCTTTGCGTGACGTTTCTAACTTTGGGAAAAAAAGCGTGATGCAAAATGTGTATGACACAATGAAAACTTTAACAACACTCACTTTTTGTTTTACTGCTTTGTTTAATGCATAAAATACAGCACAATTCGATTACTCTGATGCCACTATCCCGTTTTTTATGTAAATTTACCAAAAGTATAATATTTACATGCAAGTTTGGTCAAACAAATTAAGAAAAGTATACCAACTGATTGTCAAAGCACGCAAAAAGTTAAGAGTTGCCTAACTTTTCAGTTCGCTTTACGTTAAAAGTAATTTATGTGACATGTTTCATATAAACATGTACACTTCATCTTAAATGTCAAAGCGAATCTTAAACGCAACGCGAAGCAAAAGTTTTATCTGACATGGCCTTTAGTGTGCAAAATGTTTTTGCACATACTATGTACTCGTATGTAGGTATGTGAAAATTAAAATATATTATGTTCATATAGCAGCCTTATGTACATATAATAAATGACAAAATTGAACTAAGTATGTAGGTGTTAACGAGTTTCTCCTTAAATAAATGATTCCGCCATGATTTTTTCCATTGGAAAATCCCTTTCATTCACCGCTTTGGGACGGCTACGGAATCTGCACATGTTGATCCCGTCGTTAGTTATGTATAAACATACATTTATTTGTATTTGCTCGGTCAAGAAAAAAATTTACCCACTCTAATGAACATACATATACATATGTACATACATATACATATGTAAGTATGTACATATGTATTTTTTACCACAATTTAACTTTAATTTCAGTTCAAAAAAGTAGAAATCAGAAATTGACTTTTATTTCTTCTCGAAAAAATAAAGATAGGAAAATAACAATTACATACACATTTCTATTTTTATTATTTGATTAGGCTGAAGTTCGTATCGTTCTGTTTTTTTTTAATGCATGATTTTTATTTATTGTATCTTCATATATGAACTAACAATAAGTATTCAAATCTTAAATCTAAAAATATAATTAGACCCGACCAGTGTCGGACATAAGCTTAGTAATAGTTATATATAATACATAAGTAGTGATAGTCAAAAGGAAAAAAAAATAAAAGTATTTTCAAGAAGTCCCATCTGGAGTGCTATGAATAAGAGCCCTTGTGTCCCTCTTTTTTAGGTGGATGTGTCCAGTAAAGTTCAAAATATTACGGGCAAGCGGATTAGGATGTGACTCGAGTTTTGTTAAATATTTGCCAGCGTATTTTGCAATTTCTTCAGTCACTAGTGGCATATTTAAATCACGATGTATATTTGAATTTTTTATATACCATGGAGCCAATGTTATTAACCGTAAAATTTTGTTTTGCCTTCGTTGGATTTCTGCCATTAGAAGCTGAAGCAGTGCCCCATAACTGTATTCCGTAGCACCATATTGATTTCAAAATCGACTTGTATATTAAAAGTTTACAATCTAGACTGAGTGTTGAATTTCTACCAATCAGCCAATGTATCTGAGTTAATTTCAGTTTCATTTGTGTTAGCTTTGAGTCAATATGGGGCTTCCATGTAAGCCGTCGATCAAGATGTATACCAAGATATTTTACGTGTGAATGTTGAAGAACAACTTGATTGTTGATTCGAATTGGCGAACAAGTATCTCTTCGCAGGGTAAATGTTACCTGGACACACTTTTGTTCGTTTACTTTGATTCTCCATAAATTTAACCATAGTTCCAGTTGTGTAATATGTTCTTGTAGATATCGGGAAGCCTCGTGAGGGTTTTCGTGCATACTAAAGCAGGCTGTATCATCGGCAAACGTAGATGTAATGATATTGCTGCTCAAAGGCATATCACAAGAGTAAATCAAATACAAAACTGGCCCCAGTATGCTCCCCTGTGACACACCGGATGATATAGATTCAGGCACACTCATGAAGTCTCCTTCCACAACCGTAAACTTCCGGGTAGTAATATAACTTTCTAATAGTTTCAGACAATTTATTGGTAAATATGATTTCAATTTTAAAATAAGACCTTCATGCCACACTTTATCAAATGCATGAGAAACGTCGATAAACAGCGCAGAACAATACTTCTTTTCTTCAAATATTCTTCTTATAAATTGAACCAATCATTGAGTTTGTTCGATAGTGCTATGCTGACTTCTAAAACCAAATTGATGGTCCGGTATGCACCCACTACTAACTAGAATTGGGGACAATTTTGTCATTAACAGTTTCTCGAAAAGTTTTGACATTGTTGATAGCAGACTTATTGACCTGTATGACTCAGCCTTGGTAAGGTCTTTGCCCGGCTTTGGAATCATTTTAACTTTGGCAAGCTTCCAGCTGTGTGGATAATACTCCAGTCGTAAAATGGCGTTAAAAATAAATAACAGGATTCTAATTGCAATACGAGGCAACAGCAATTAGTTTTTGTACATCACACGTTCTAAATTTTATGGGTCGAGGGGGTAGCGCCACTACATTCGGCAAATCAATAACACCAGTACATGAGTTAGGGGTAAATACTGATTTTAAATGCTCAGCAAATATTTTACCTTTTTCAGTATTGCTTCTTGCCCAACCCTTTGTAGATGTATGCAGAGGTGGTTTAAACACAACAGGTGTTTTAAGCTTTCTAGCAGCGCGCCACAAAGAGTAATTAGATGCTGGTGTGGCATCAAGACCTTCCAGATAGTTTTTAAGAGATGCAGTTTTTTCAAATGCAAGCAAGTCTTGGAGTCGTTTAGTGCACTCTTTAAGTCTCATTTTATGTTAGGGCGATCTGTGCTGTTGCCATTCCCTTCTAGCTCTTCTTTTTTCACTTACGAGACGTTCAATATCCGTAGAATAAATTCTATTAAATCCAGTCTGCGGGTAGGAGGTAGTCGCATGTTCAGCAGCCTGTTTTATATTTTTGATAAGATTGCCAATGTTAAATTCAATATCTTCGGATGTTTTCCGTACAATGAGTACTGAGATATTTTCTGAACCCCAGCCAATAACATGGGTGATCGTCTTCACATACGGGTGAGGTAAGTCACTACTTAGTGGGCTACAAATTGTAACGATCGTGGGAGAGTGATCGGAGGAAAGATCTTGAGACGCTTCAACATGAACTAATTCCATAGAAATATTTTTCATGACTCCAAAATCTATAACATCCGGAATTTTGTATGTCCGTAGGCCAGTAAGTGGGCTCCCCACTCGAAATGACGTCCAAGCCCATTTTTGAAATTGTGTTGAACAATGCCCGACCTCTAGGTGTAATAAGACGCGAACCCCAGAACGTATGTTTTGCATTGTAGTCGCCAGCTGCTACGAAGCAAGGGCCAAGAGATTTGTAGAAATCCTCGTATTGGTCCTCAGTAATTGCGAATCTAGGAGGGGAGTAAATTGATGATATGACAAAATTAGTGCAAAAATTTTCGACACAAATATTCGTTGCTTGTAAATGTTCTTCGCAAATGTTGTCAATAATATAATGCTTTAGTCTTGACTTTATTAAAATTGCTGATCCACCGCATGCTCTTCCTCTCAGGTCCTTTGAATCATATAAGGTATAGCCATAAATTTTAAAACGGCTTCTCGAAGTCAAATGAGTCTCAGAGACCAACATTATATCAATATTTTTGTTTCCGTGAGGAAGTGCTCAAGTTCATTTTTATGTTGGCGAATGCCGTTTGCGTTCCAGAAACATATTTTTAACGTGTTCATGGTTCGTTAACTAAAGCTTGAAGCAATGTATTCTGCATTCGCAGCATTTCTTGCATCATGCTAGTCATATTTGTTGTAAAATTGTTTATAGTTTGCACCAGATTTTCAATAGTAGCTTCAAGGCGATTAAAGTTAAAGCCTGAGTTTGTATTTGTTGAAGTATTTAGCCGTGAAACATTTTGTGTGGGAATAGAACTTTGCAGCATCTGCATACGATACACGTGAATTAACTGGTTGGCTCCCTTGGGCAAGAGTGGCGGAGTAAGTGTTTGCTGTTTGTGCTGGAGCTACTTTAGGTTTTTGCCCCATAGTCTTTTTAACGAAGGAATATACAGGACATCCTCTATAGTTAGCGATGTGATTACCTCCACAATTACTGCATTTTTTTTCTGCTTGATCTTTTGGTTTAGTACAACTAGCAGTACCGTGCAACTCACCGCAAATAACACAATTTGCAGTAAGTTTTTGTGTGGCCATATTCTTGACAATTATGACACTGTACGGGTCCAGAACGCTTGTGTGGTTCTTCAACTGTTATTTTTCGGTATAAAAGATATTTTAAATTATAAATTGGGTGCGTCACATTTTTTCTCAATTTTATATCATTCGGCTCAAGTTCAACGCGAAATAGAGGCTGAGGGATCTTCTCCCTATTTATTATATTTGAAACATTTTTTACCTTGAATCCCTGGAGGACGAGTGCGTCTTTTATTTCTTCGGGAACAACATAAGAATATATGCCCTTCAATACGATCTGCAGGCCTTTAGCACTCTTGAGCTGGTATGTGTAGAAACTTGTTTTATTTTTTTCAAATTCAGAAACCATTTTAGGAAATCTGTTTCGTCATAAATTTGAATTTTCATTTCATCGATATTGCCACGTTTTATTGGAACAATGTGAAATTTATTCTCACCAATGACCGAAATTAATTTCTTAATAAGAGCGTTTAAATTTTTTTCTCTCAAATAGATTGGTGGCGGCTTGGAGGTTTTGTTCGCGGATAAATCAGGTGCGTCGTTGTCATCTTGCAATATTTGAAAACAATTAGTGGAGGATGCGCTGTTATCCCTAGATACCTTTGAAGCAGATGCAATTTTATTGGAATTTGGGCTTCGCCCGCGCTTTCCCACAATAATATAATAGTCCATTCTGACTTGGACCTTTGGTTTTGGGCTACTCTTATTTACAGTGACTAATTGGGTAACTGATGAATCGGATGATATCGCTGATTTAAATGACGAAGTAGTAGGCAACTGTAATGTTAACGAATCACTAGTTGGCATTGGACAAAGCGAAGTTGATCGCTGACGAAAAATTGGCTTAGCCGTTAAAAAAAAAGTCTATCATTAGGTTTTTTATTTATTTTATTTAAATTAAGATCATCAGAACTCACAGTAAGTCTATTATCAGATTTTTTATTTTTATTGTTATCATTAAGATCATCAGAGCTCACAGTAAGATAGGCATTTCTACCGTTATAACTCACTTCACAATTATTTGTTTTTGAGGTACTCAAAAGTGTCCTCAAGGACACTTTGTTATTGTATTCCTCAAGGGCACTTTGAGTTATTTTGTTTACGGTTGTTTTTGTTTTTTTGTTGTTTTATGCCCTAATTCAGTAAGAAGATTTAGAACGTATTTGTTTGAAAATGCTTCTGAGTTCTTGTCTTTGAAGTCTCCAAATTATTTTCTTCAAAAATGGTTGTTGTATTTGACAATGAAAAATATAAATATTATTGCCATGTTTTTAAAGCATAAAAATTCAATTAAATTATTATACAATAGTTTGAAAAATATATGAAAAAATAGGTGTTGGATATAATGTTTGGAACAAAATCATAAAGCAAATACACGAACCTTCTAGCATAGACAATAAATAATAATCGTTTTAAAGAATCAAAACTGCTTCTTGTTTTCGTCCTTAGACAAGACGATACATTCTTCGAACAGAATTAGGGCATTAGTTATTACTGTCTATGTAAAAAATATTATCAAAGCAAAAAAGCTTATTTATCAAAGTTAATGTACAACGAATACTATGTACTACAAATATTTTTTGTAGGGTTTTGTTTTGTTTGTATGTAAAAAAAATTCCGCTAATACGTCTGTTCACTATGAACGCACAACGAGATCGTTCTGTAAGCGAAATTACATGTTGCTCCTTCATTGCAACACAGTTATGTCTAAAAAAATGCAGAAAAATTTTTTATATCATATATACCAGGGTAAGAAAATACGCGGAGCAGCTCCGCTCTTTTCAGCTCTTTTGGCATTTTTTTTAATTTTGGCGATTTTTTTTAATTTTGGCGATTTTTGTAATTTAGGCGATTTTTTAATTTTGGCGATTTTTTAATTTTGGCGTTTTTTTATTTTTGGCGATTTTTTTCATTTTGGCGATTTTTTCATTTTGGCGATTTTGCCGGTTTTTTGCAAATTATTTTCAATTTAGAATTTTTTTTTCAATTAAGTGCTTTTTTCATTTTGGCGATTTTTTAATTTTGGCGATTTTTTTTCATTTCGGCGATTTTTTTAATATTGGCGATTTTTTAATTTTGGCGAATTTTTTCATTTTGGCCATTTATTTTCGATTTAGAATTTTTTTTTAATCTGGTGCTTTTTTTCGTTTTGGCGTTTGTTTTAATTAGCGATTTTTTTTCGGTTTTGGCGATTTTATAATTTTTTGTTTCTTAGTTTTACCGTTTTTGAAAATTTCAAGATTTTTGCTCTTACGGTTTCCAAGATAGAGCAAGTTGTCAAAATTACATAGTCAAGATTGCATTAACTGATGGTACACCCTCTAATTAACATTTTTTTAATTTTTATAGTCTGTATAAAAATACACTAACTTTACAAATTTCAAGTGCATTTGTATGTATATTACATGGGATTTTAAAATTTTTCGTTGCTCGTTTTGGCACACCCTTTAATTTCCAACTCTCATGTATTTGCTGTTGTAGCGGCCAAGGGTCTACACACTCTGTCCAAATTTCAGGTCCGTAGCTCTTACGGTTCTCGAGAAAATAAGACTTAGGCGATTATTATTTATTGCCACAGATACGTATGTATATATACATGTAAATATATGTACGTGTACATACATACATATATACATACATACATATATTTAATTGCGAGAAAATCGATATTATTTATTTTAATACTTTGTATTATTTAATTTAACTCAAAGTAACCACTGTTAATGTCAAAAAGACCAAGCGTAATGAGCCACTCAATGTACACAATACGCGGAGCAAAAGAGCAAAAGAGTAACATCGTTGCTACTTGCTCAAAGAGTTTGCTCCTACATGTAAGGAGCAAACGCAAAGCGCAAACAGTGGTTGCGCTTTTTTTGTACTCCGCTCTTGGTGCATTATCTACATTTTAAAGAGCAAGACAACAGTACGCAATGAGCAAAAGAGCAAAAGAGTACGCATTTTCCTACCCTGATATATACTAATCTTTTGTAAAAATTTCATACAAAAGGATTTTACACTCACGTCTTGAGAAAAGAAAATATTTTTATATTTTTAAAAGTGTATTTAAATTGAAAACTTTAAACTTATTTTCTGCAAAAGTAGTTTTTTGAGTTATGACTATGTTGCAATAAAAGAGCGATGTGATAATTTTTAACTCTGCATCGTCAACGACGCACGATTTTAATTTCAATTTAAAACATTTTTTTTAATGTTTTTTTGGTATCGTTTTTCATATAGCGTTAGTCGCTAATGTTAGTTACAAAACATGATGGAAACAAATGTGTAATATTTCATACAATTGATGCTATCAATGATGTTTTAAGAAAAAATGCCAATTGAAAGAAGGCTGTGCAATGTTAATTTTACGTTAAACAATTAAAAAAATAAAAATCAACAAATAACAACTATTTCTGCTTAAAAAATAAAAATTAAAATTTTAATATCATTGGCGTTTAGAAAAATCTAGTTAGAACAACTAAAATGGTTGTCCACGACGTTGTTCATGTTTCCTTGTATGTATGTATGTATGTATTTGCTTATTTTTAACTCAAGAATAATTACTATTTTTGGCCCCTGATTGATTTTTTTTTAAATATATTGAAAAAACTAATGCCCTAATTCTGTTCGAAGAATGTATCGTCTTGTCTAAGGACGAAAACAAGAAGCAGTTTTGATTCTTTAAAAGGATTATTATTTATTGTCTATGCTAGAAGGTTCGTGTATTTGCTTTATCATTTTTCATATATTTTTCAAACTATTGTATAATAATTTAATTGAATTTTTATGTTTTAAAAACATGGCAATAATATTTATATTTTTCATTGTCAAAGACAACAACCATTTTTGAAGAAAATAATTTAGAGACTTCAAAGACAAGAACTCAGAAGCATTTTCAAACAAAAACGTCCTAAATCTTCTTACTGAATTAGGGCATAAATCTAATTAAATTCATTGTTCGAACCCAGCCTGCAAATTTTCACAGGCTGATTGCTTATCATTGATCGACGCTACTTCGATAAATCTGTTGTATTTTATTACTAAATGTATTAAGAAAACAAATCGAACTCAAACAATCTTGCCCACTTTGAAATACATACATATGTACATATGCACCTATTTACATACATACATATAACAAATAATACCTACTACAGATGTATGTACATAAGAACATTGCAAACGAATTTCTATTTACTTTTGCATTTGAATCTATATACATACATATCTACATCATAGACGGGCATTTTCCAGTACCAGTACTTTTTCAGTATTTTCTTTTTTTACTGATTACTGGAAAAAAAATCAGTATTCAGTAAATTTTACTGGTTAATGAAAAAAAAAATCAGTACTCAGTAAATTTTACTGGTTAATGAAAAAAAATCAGTATTCAGTAAATTTTACTGGTTAATGAAAAAAAAATCAGTATTCAGTAAATTTTACTGGTTAATGAAAAAAAAAATCAGTATTCAGTAAATTTTACTGGTTACTGAAAAGAGAAATCAGTATTCAGTAAATTTTACTGATTATTGAAAAAAAATCAGTATTCAGTAAAAAGTACTGATTGCTGAAAATAAGATCAGAATTCAGTAAATTTTACTGATTTGTGTAAAAAAATGCAGCAATCAGTAAATGACTGATAGTAGATACTGTGTGTTTTGAAAATGATATGTACACATTGCTCACTTACATGAATAGTGGCATAACTGAAAAAACGAGATTCGGAGAAAAATGGCTTTAAAAGTTTAACATGTTTTTATTTTTTTAAATTATCTAAAAACGAAATGTGTTATTGGGTAAATAAAAACTGATTTGCATAGATGAGAGACTTAAACACCTACTTCTAGACCAATACATCCATATATAACTATATGCATATAAGCATTTCAAAATTTTTATCGCTTAGGTTTTGTCTTCTAGAGCGATTCACAATTCCAGCGAAAGAAAACAGTCGTCCTTCAGGTGCTGATGAGGGTAGTGTAGGGTATTGTATTTCATAAAAACGTTTTTTATGGCATTGTGCTTATGCAGGCAATTTGTTGTTGTATCCCGTTCGGCAAAGTATAAAATTGTTTCCTGGAGATAAGTTCCCACATCGCTTAAGTTGGGCTGTACATCAACATCTGGTTATGAATATTGAATAATAAAATATGCATATTAACTTTTTACTGAATACTGATTTCTCTTTTCAGTAACCAGTAAAATTTACTGAATACTGATTTTTTTTTCAATAATCAGTAAAATTTACTGAATACTGATTTCTCTTTTCAGTAACCAGTAAAATTTACTGAATACTGATTTCTCTTTTCAGTAACCAGTAAAATTTACTGAATACTGATTTTTTTTTTCATTAACCAGTAAAATTTACTGAATACTGATTTTTTTTTTCATTAACCAGTAAAATTTACTGAATACTGATTTCTCTTTTCAGTAACCAGTAAAATTTACTGAATACTGATTTTTTTTTCAGTAATCAGTAATTTTTACTGATTACTGAAACACGTAATGCAGTAAAAAAGTAATGCAGTATGCCCATGTATGATCTACATAAGCATGTACCTACATTTTTATATGTATGTATATCATGAACATGTGCATTCTTTCCCAGCAAACAATATGAGTCATAAAAGAGTCTTTCAGGACTCCTTTTTATGAGCAAAACCCTCAGAAAAAAGCTCTTAAAACGCTCAGATATGAGCGTGTTTTCCTATGAAACCGTCAAAAAATTTTGTACTGAATATGAGCGTTTTAGGACTCCTAAATTTAACGATTTTTATGGAAAATTGTGAGCCTTTTTGGTCACAAATCAATCATAAAAGCCTCTTAAAAGAGTCATAAAAGAAAGATTACGGAGCCAAAAAAGGGTGATATAGGAGTGTTTCTTTTTCTTGAAATTAGGGTTTTTGAAATTAGGCATTTTATTTGTAAATTTGTGCTTTTTAGCTTTTAATGGAAAAGTTTTATTAATATATGTTTTGTGCATAGAAATAATTTATTTTTCCAAATTTGTACATTTCTTTAGTTTCAAATGCGAAACGAAAAAATAGAAACTTGAAACTCATATGCATTAAACACATTCACCACAGCAGGCTACACGAACACACGACTTCAAATGCCGCTACCAGCATTTGTCGCCTCGTAGCCAGCTACTTAATTATTTTGGAGACGGCAGCAGCACCATCTGCAGCTGATATTCATGTACAAATACATAGTTCAGTATTGCCACTTTCATATATTTTGCATTTATAAAAATTAATTTTTCTTTTAAAATGTACTTATTTCACATAAAAGTGCAATAATGAATCAATTTATTCTTTACATCAATTTTTGGATATAAAAGTAAATGAACAAAAGTGTGTTCATATAACGTTTACCCTAAGAAAAGATACCTGTTCCCCCATTCGAATCAACAATCAAAATATTCCTCAACATTCTCAAGTGAAATACCTTGGAATACACCTTGATCGAAGGCTTACATGGAAATATCATATTGACTCTAAGTTAACCCAAATGAAACTTAAATTAACTCAAATATATTGGTTAATTGGCAGAAATTCAACACTCAGCCTAGACTGCAAACTTTTGATATACAAGTCGCTTTTGAAGCCAACACGGTGCTATGGAATTCAGCTATGGGGCACTGCTTCAGCTTCAAATATTGAGAAAATCTAACGAAGGCAAAACAAAATTTTACGTTTGATAACATCGGCTCCATGGTACATTAAAAATTCAAATATACATCGTGATCTAAATATGCCACTAGTGAGTGAAGAAATTGCAAAATACGCAGGCAAATATTTAACAAAACTCGAGTCACATCCTAATCCGCTTGCCCGTAATATTTTGAGCTTTACTGGACACATCCGCCTAAAAAGAGGGGCACAAGGGCTCTTATACTCAACAGTCCAGATGAGACTGCTTAAAAATACTTCTTTTTTTTCCTTTTTGATTATCACTACTTATGTATTATTTATAACTATCACTAAGTTTATGTCCGATACTGGTCGGGCCTAATAATTATATTTAGATTTAAGATTTGATTACTTATTGTTAGTTCATTTTTGAAGATACAATAAATAAATATATATATGAAAAAAAAATATTCACTTACAATGTTATTTACTTCATATAAATATCCAGCCGTTCTCCTTCTTGCTTTCACTGTATATAAGTCTTCTTTTAGCCTTGCCACATACGATTTAAAAGTTACTCTGCATTATCATATAGTCCACACTTGACATTTAGAATAATAACTATGGCAGCATCACACCCCAAATCAATTTTCATTCCCCATAATTCACAAATATGACAAACAGAGTATATCAATACAAATAAACATTCAAATCTACAATATTTTTACATTTTGAACGCCAAAACCACCAGAAACAAAAGTACTGACATGTCTTAAACTACAAATATATGTATATCTTCGAAAAAAAAATCCAAACTAGACTTTACACGCATAACTTGGGCCGAGTTTTGAGCACTAGTATTGATAAGCTTGCTCCATTCTTGGGCAATGCGATTGCTTTCAAAACTTTCTGCGCGCGAAGTCAACTCCACTTCTCATCATTACGGTGAATGACCAGAGCGAATGCATGCCTCCTACAATTATACTGGAAGAATTTATGCCAGTGGCAACATCACCTCAAATTTAGCTCATCATCACCGTAAAAGAAGACGGCATGTCATATAATCTGGCGGCTAGCTTTCTCTGTTCTTCAAATCTCAACAAAACTCTGACTTGGCTAGACTCGTCTCAGGGAATGCAGTGTGAGATGAAAGGTATGTTGTAATGTTACCTTCAATGTTAATAATCTGTTTACTTTGTCTTCCAGCGCCCAACGTAGGTCACACCCACGCCACCAACTTTATCTTTACTCTCACTAGAGTTAGCCGGGAAATTTCTATATGTGTATTACTACATTAGGGAAGTTATCAAGAGCTTATGGTGCGAAAATTTGGTACTTTGTGTTTTCTTAATCTACTTTTAGGCATTAGGACCACGTCCAATAATTGATTTTGTATAATTAGAAAAATAATCAACATAGACTACGGCACAACACAGATTAACCTAATACTGCACGAATTGCTTATTGCACTCGTATGTTCATATTGAATTTATTTTCCGATATTTTCCTTAAATGCAGTACATGCGACACTTATTGGTTTAACTTATCCGAAATATATTCAACATTCCGAAAAACAACTTTTCGTCATGTATGTAAGTAAAATTTCATTTAATTTTATTTATATTTTTTGTTTTTAATATTGAATCCCTTTTCAAATTCGATTTATATTGCACTACCCAAATCTATTGCCTCATATCGTTTGCGTGGTATATTCCTATTGGTGTACCTGTTAGGCTCTCGAGTTCATACATATTATTGCCGATTACGCGCCGGACTCTGCATTTCGTAAATTTTTGCAGAATTTCGCGTTGATATTATTTTTAAAGTCACTCAGTATAAAGTTTCTTTTAAAAACTTTTTGCCCTGGCACAAAACGTACTACTCGAGACTTTCCATTAAACCTCAAAGAGCTTTCCTCGTACGCCTTATGCAGATTTTTCTTAATTTTTCCCTAATTAATATTAGCCTATGTGACCTTTCCATTCGTAACTCATTATCGTCTAGGGCTTTTAATTGCTTTGCTTATTTATAATCGGATCCACACGTAAACATATTATATCCAAACAGCGCAAAGAATGGGCTAACGCCAGTGGATGTATGAATTGCTGTTCACAGTGCAAACTATATTGATGGTAGTTTCCCATCCCAGTACCTGACGTCGTTTTCCATATATGCTCTGGTGGCCACCAATACGCTCTGATTCACCCTTTCGGACGCGTTTCCCTGAGGTGAATGCACCACCGCACAGTGGCACATTTTGTGAGTTGGCCGTCAAAATTCTAAACTTTTGACTGGGTTGAAATTTTTAATGAAATTTTTTTTGTTGGATAGAAGACATCTTGAGCTTCAATTAAATGCATTTACTTTAAAATTGGGCTTTATTAATTACACTTATATATGATTGAAAAATGACTTTTAAAAATATAGGTATTATCGGCCTTAAAAAAAATAAATTTGTGAATGTAGTGATTTAACATTGCATTTTATAAATAGTAACGTTAACTGAACTAAAAAATTACATCCTTAATTAAGCCGTCCACCCGGGTCCATTTTATTTTGACCTTTAGCCCTCTTCTCCAATGGACCACTTAGAATACTGGTTTGAAGCTCATAATTGTTTTAAATTTATTAATATTGATATAATATTTGATAATATGAAATTCTACGGCAATCGCTCCACATTTACTCAAAGGACCCTTGTATGTTAAAATTCGTAAAATAGCCTTGGGACATGGTGCGCCATGGTGGCACATAGCACATGGTGCGCCGTCCTCATGTGCTTGATTTAATATGACCTTATCATTTTCTGAAACTCTTTGGACATGAATTATTTTCTATTATCTAAATGTATGATTTCGAATGATTGTAGTTTTAATGCCCATCTAAATCCTTCACTGAAATTATCCATTTAAGGCTGGCTTAATCAGTAATAACTGTGAAAGGCATGAGCTCAACGTAAGGCCGGAATCGCTTAACTGCCATTACCGCTGCCAAACATTCTTTCTCAGTGACACTGTATTTTTGCTGTGCTTGGTTCAATTTCTGCGAGAAGAACGCAATTGATCTCTCTCTACCTTCCTCGTCTCGTTGAAACAAAACAGCGCCTTTACCATAACCAGATGCGTCACATTGTATAAAGAGGCGCTTCTTAAAATTTGGATGAGCCAGAACGGGTGCTCCCGTCAGTGCTTGCTTTAGTAAATAAAAGCTATTGGTCGCCTCTTCTGTCACTATAAATTTTGCTCCTTTTTTTATTAAATCTGTTAATGGGGCAGTTAATGACGAACATTTTTTAATGAAGCGACCATACCATCCCGCCGTGCCCAGAAAACTTCTTACGTCTCTTACAGATCTGGGCAGGGGTATTGCTTCTATCTTCTTAGGCTCAGTTTTCATACAACCACCACAAACAATGAAATCTAAGTACCGCAATTCTTTGAAACAAAATTTGGACTTACTCAAGCCTACAGTTAAATTTACCTCTTGAAGACAATCACCTACTTTTATTAACAATTTTACATGACTTTCGAAATGGGATGAAATTACCAGTAGATCATCCAAGTACACGACTTGGACGAGGAATCACTTTGTCCATCAATCTGCATAATTTTTGCGCCGCGTTGCACAAACCGAAAGGCATTACCACATATTGGTATAGAAGACGACCTGAGACTGTGAACGCTGTATACGCTCGTGATTTGTCTTCTAATTCTATTTCCAAAAGGCGTAATTTAAGTCCGCACTACTTATGAAATAGGTCTTATCTAACCTGCTTAATATTCCCTCTACATTTTGGATTGGATACGCATCCTTTATTGTCCTTTAACTTAATTTCCGCGCATCCGAGCACAAGCGGTTTTTTTTTCTTTTGCACTAGTGTGCAACAGGCACTCCAAGGGTATTGGCTTTCCTCAATTACTCCCAGCTTTAACATTTCATCCACTTCTACATAAATTAACGTTTGGACCGCTGGCTATACGGGATAGTGCCTCTCCTTAACTGGTTCCGTTACTTCTACTTATTATATTTTATGAACCTCCAAACTCATACGTCCTAGGCCCTGATGTTCAAATGTTCTAAATGACCTTTTTATTTTATCTAACTCATTTTCTTGCTCTTTTGTCAAATCAAGTTTCTCTACTTTGTCTAGTTCTAGTGAATAGTTTTCAGCTAAAATTTCTGCGGTTATCTCCTCCACACTCAGGATGTTGGGGGCTATTTTGAACTTCCTTCAGAAATCTACGCCTAAATATGATTTTTTTTCTAAGTGCCGGACATACATAAAAATCCACATTCTCCCCCCGACCATTATAATTTACTTTAACTTTGAATTTTCCTAGCACATCAAACCCTTTCGTTCCAGCTGTTTTTACTTTTGTCAAAATTGGTTCTATTTTTACTCCTAACTTCTCTACTAAACCAAGTGAATCTCTGCCTAATATAGTAATCAACGCTCCACTGTCCAACAGTTCGTCTACCTCCAAATTTCTTAATTTAATTCTAGCGTATGCCCTAGGGTCAGATTGTTGATCTACATTTATTGCATAACATTTTATCACTGATCGAAATAACTTTCTGTATCCTAATTTCTTTTTCCTAAATCTTTTGCGAGTTTTCTGTACTTTTCCTAATCTACTCTCAGTAGTAGTGAACTGCCACTTCTGCGACAATTAAAATTTTTAAATTTTAATTACCCAAATTTTAAAATTCTTGGAAATTTGTGAAATTTGATACCTTGAGTTTTCGGCGGCACACTTTGATGTTTTTTTTTTGTTTACATTAGGAATTTTTTGTTTACATTAGGAGTTTTTTGTTTACAGTAACCCTTGTGGGAACGGGTGAATTTTTTTGGGGTTACATTAATTGTGTGAACGGGTGATTTTGTTTTTTTTGGGAATACGTTAAGTGGGTTCATAGGTTGGAGGTTTTTCTTTTTTTGTAATGTATGTATGTATATGCCGACGGGAAAATCATGAATATGATTTTTCCTAGTGCCAACGGGAAAATCATAAAATGATTTTTCCTAATACTAATGGGGGTGAAATAGTGAAAATTTATTTTTCCTAATGCCTAAGGCAAAACATGATTATTATTTTTTCAAATGCCGACGGCAAAATGATTTTTCATAATTCAGACGGGAAAAAAAGTTAAAAAAAAGTTAAAGTAAAAGTGATTTCTAATGTTAATACAGGAGTTTAAGGCTAGCCGTGATTTGAGTGGGTGGGGTTGTTGTAGTAATATATAACCGAGGGAGTTTATGGATGTGTCTGTCTGTCTGTTGTGCGAGGCTGTGATTGGTCGGGGGAGCGTGGTGTAGTTGAGGTAGATGGATTGAGTACATGTGTGTTTACCTGTCTGTTGTGCGAGGGTGTGACAGGGGGCGTGGTGTAGTTGAGGTAGATGGATTGAGCGTACGTTTGTGTGCGTGTGTATACCTGTCTGTTGGAATTTGTGTGAGGGTGTGATTGACAGGGGGCGGGGTGTGGTTGTGGTAGATCGACTGCGTGTATGCAGGTGTTGCAAGTCTGTAGGAATTTAAGGCTTATAGTGATTTGGGGTAGGTCAGGGTGTTGTTGTACGAGTAATATGTATCCATGGGAATTTGTGGATGTGTCTGTCCGGGAGAATTTAAGCGAGGCTGTTATTGGGAGGGGGTGTGGTGTAGTTGAGGTTAATCTACTGCGTGTATGTATGTCTATATGTTTGTAGGAGCTTAAGGCTGATCGTGATTTAAGAGAGGTGAGGATGTTGTTGTAATATGTATACGTTGGAATCTGTATGTATGTATGTCTGTGAAAAT
This sequence comes from Tachina lurida, assembly GCA_944452675.1. Taxonomy (NCBI): domain Eukaryota; kingdom Metazoa; phylum Arthropoda; class Insecta; order Diptera; family Tachinidae; genus Tachina; species Tachina lurida. Next base: position 69,175,313 of record OX101756.1, on the reverse strand, counting down.
TTAAGGCTGATCATGATTTAGGGTAGGTGAGGTGCGTGTAGTAATATGTAACCGTGGGAATCTGTGTGTATGTATGTTTGTAGGAGTTTAAGGCTATCAGTGATTTGAGGGTATGTGAGGGTGTTGTCGTACGAGTGATATGTATGCGTGGGAATCTGTATGCATGTTCGTAGGAGTTTAAGGCTGATCGTGATTTGTGTTGTTGTCAGTGTTGTTTGTAGGAATGACCGTGAGAATTTTTGTATGTATATCTGTAGAAATTGAAGGTTGGCCGTGTTTTGTGAGGGTTGTTTGTAGGAATGAATGTTGAAACAATTTGAATTTTTCTTAGATGAAATCTGGTATATGTGTGTGTGTGTGCGTGTGTGTGCGTATGATTTTCTCACGCTAGTAGTTTTATGTACGTAGAAATAAATGGTATTCAATATCGAGATTTGGTTCTATAAAATATTTTCATATATCTAAACTCCCTAATCCTATATACATATACATATAAGTATATTTTCATACTCAAGGTTGCTGGGTATTTTGTCATGCTTAAAATTGTCCAGCTTTAAAGTCTGCCTGGGAGAAATTTGTTTATATTACAGATTTTGTTTATTTAACTGTATCCGGCTTCTTTGGCTGAACTTCTTTTCATACGATCATGGGAATTTATAGTTTCTCTGTCCATAATAAGGTCGTTTAGCTTGGGCATGTGCTCTGACTGAATGGTTTGCGTTGTTCATATATTTTTATGATGTAGATATGTAAGTGTGATTGTCAAGATCTAATAAATACTTGAGTATTAATAAGAAATTTGATATTATGTGTACATACATATCTACAAATTGATTTTATGTACATATGTATGTACATATGTACATACAAATAAGTGTTTGGCTCCGTGCTTGAATGTCATGTGCGGTCTTTCGTTGATGTTGTAAATATTCGCCGGTTCTTTTATGTATAGATGTCAAATATCTTCATAGTTTTTTTTTTTTTTTTTTTTTATTTGAAATTAAAAAAAACGTTGATTTAATTTTTATCTGTATTTACTTAAAAGTTTGTGAGGATTTTCTGTTTTAAGTAAAACTGAATTCCTTAAGATACATACCTTAGAGTAATAGTAACTATAATAGAAATATCCCCTATATTTAATTTACATTTGTTTAAAGTTGAGGCAGCTTATATTCATTCTTAGAAATATTTTGATATAAATTTTTTCCAGCCGTAGGCTTTTTTCATCACCTTCCACATTTATTTTAGAACATCTTGCATTGTCTTTTATACATTTATAAACATTTTTAAATGAAACTGATCCAGCACTTTAGCTTATGTAACGATAGTTTTTTGTTAGCCAGCTTGCTTCTTTTTTTATTTTTTATTGATTATTGAGTTTCATAATGAAATTATTATATTCGTAATTGTTGAAAGCAATTGCTACTTCTTTTCCAATGAATTCATTTGAGTTGTTTTTGAAACCTTGTACGTGAATAAAAATTATGTTATTTTCCATATTGCTTAATTTATAAAACTTTTAGAATTTGACCTTTGATGGGTATATATTCCAGTATATGATCATGAAAAGGAATGCAGTAAGCGAAGTCTTTGCTTACTATTTCATATTAAAATTTTATTCAATATTATTGAATAAAAGGAGCTTTTATCTTAAACTCTGATACAGGTAGAAGCGCTTGAGATTCTTTCATATACTACCTTTGCTGGAATCTTAGATACATATAATAACTATATAGAATTGCATAACGTTTATTTTTAAATTTTATGTTAGGATCATCATCATATGGATATGAGACTGAGCCTAAATGTACTTACTTTTAAATTAGTTAATTCCTAATAAACAATCTTATTTTCTTCTTGAATAGCGATCAACAAGAAAACGAAGTAGTTTTCTTACAATTTAGGTCTGACCTCTCAACTGCTCTTCTAGTATTCAATATGAGTTTGTATGTCAGAATTTCCGTCTACTCTTTGTCAGCGTTATGGATAATTCAATTTTAAACTTTTTATTCTTCAAATTGTGTTACTACATATTGATAATATCTTTAAGTACATTAATAAGGTACGATTATATGTTTATTTTAAGAAGGGTGAGCGCCTATGGCTTTTATTTGATGTTCTGGATGAAGTGTTTTTTTTTCTCATTTTATTAAAGTTTAGCATATTGCGTATATATTTCTAATATATTTAAGTGAGCTTTTTGTACCCGTCAGACAGAGTGTACGAATCAGTTGCTCAGTCAGTCTCTCTTTTTATTAATTTTTTCTTCTAATGTCTCACTACTATTTTTCAGATTTTACTACTTGAAATAGAGAGTATTTGTATAATTTTTAAAAGTATTAATATATAGAAATTAGTTCATATACAAAGAAATACATCTTGAATAATCAACTATTCTAGAAAATCTATCTAAAATAACACATTTACCTCCATTATCAATTCACCGTCCGTGTTTTCATAAAGTGTTAGAAACATTGGAATATCTATGTTTGGGAGAATTTTTACTTCAAGTGTTTCTATATAAGATTTGGTGTTTGACCCCTTGACGTTATTGTGGTTAACGTAGGCTGCGTTGTATCGCATTCAGATGTAATCATTTCTCACTTAGAAAAGGTCCTCATCACCATCAATCATACCTGTATACAATTCATTCATGAGTTGAGTTGATCCAGATACAATTGCTGTCTACAAATTAATGATTAGAAAATAGCTTTCTCATCACCTTCTAACAGGTTTAATATTTTGCTAGCATGCATGCTTGAACATGCTTCTATCGATAGTGACGCGAGAGTCCGACATTTAGTTCTGTTTTAATTAAAAATCTATACTATTAGATTAACAAAGTAGATACATATCTATTTCATTTGCTACAAAGTCTTAAAATTTCTTTACTTATAAAAGTATGTCAGGAATTTTTTTAAATTATACATGCTCAGGCATACTTCCAATATTTTTCTCGGTAAATTTATTTCATACTCATACAGATACAGATACAGATATAAAGTAAGGTCTGTTTACATTACATTTTACAATTTAAGCGTGCTTCAGCATGATTCTAGTTGAAGTCTGTATTTATTTAGTAAGTTTGTTTGATACCCATTCATACATATGTACATTCATACATACATTGGATATCAAAGCCCAATTTCCTTAGTTTATCTAGAAATGAACAGAGTGAATATCTATTATAATAAACCCATACTCATAATTTAAAATTTTGTGTGCTAGAGCTTTCGAGATGGAAAATGTACACCTTTTACTATAAAAAGTGTGAATATTTTGAACTCTTAAGCTTTCACAATATTTCATACAGACCACCAAGCTTAGAAAATTCTAGTACATTAAGCTATTTATCTTCCCTGAGACCTAACATTAGGAATCCTTCAAAAAAAAAAACCAATACAAACTAGATTTTTCCTTTTCAATTTTATTTATATTTTCATTGAATTTCAACATTTTGTACCTCTTCAAATTACTGTATACTGTATTTTGCACCTTTTTCTCATTCGTTGAGTTAGCTTTAATCGCAAATATTTTAATGATGAGATGAACTTTTCTATTGTAGGCATTAAGTAAATCTTTATGTATATAAATTCACTTATATGAACCATTATAGCTAAATTCTTAACACATAATTCCTTTTAATGATCTATTAATTTATTCTACTATTGATGCTTTCATATTATGAAATTTTTAATCCTCTGTGTATGCATGAATTTTGCAGTGTTTATTAAAAATTCTTTACCAACATCTATTTGTATTTTTTTTTTTGATTTAATACTCATATCATTTCAAAAATGTTTTCCATTGCCTTGGTTTTTTTCGAGTGCAGCTTTTATTTTCAACGATGCCCACCATATAAACTTTGAGAATGTGTCAGTTACAGTCTAAAAAATCAATAATTTCTATTTTCTCAAGAAAAGCTACCCACTTCACCTAAATCAGCTCCATAAAATATCATCTATTCCATTCATTACATCACTACAATACACAAAAAATTTTCGAAATTTATTATGGAGTTCGTTTACTAAATTTCTTTTTAAGGACATTGAGTTGTTTTACAGTTTTTTAGAGAGTGTTGTGATCTACTTGATACACTTTCAGCTATTTATACTAAAATGTAGTTAATAAATTTTATCGCTCAGATCTTCAATTTGTTTGTCAAAAGATGATTTAATTTTTAGAATGTCTTTTTCAATTTTATACCTATCTTCTATCGTTAATTTTATTTCACACTCCACTTATTAATTCATCCTTTAGTTTCTCGATTTGAGTTTCCAGAAACAATTTACTGATAACATTGTTCACCGTCAGTGAAAATTGTATACATTGGTAGAAATTATATATTTTATTTAGTTTTCAAAATCAAATTTGTCATACTATTTTCACGTTTTATCAATCATTAAAGAAAATAAACCCACTTTTAAGCGCCATATTTGACCATCAACTTGTATTTTATCTTTATTCAGTTTTAGATTTCTATCACCAAATTTCCATTCATTATTGAAGTCTTTAGGTGAGTCATAGTTTGTATCTAATTCATTTCATCCTTCCAAGACTAATAAGTCAATAAAAGCATCTTCGATGTTGGAAGGCCGTGAGTAAAAATCATCTTCTTCTTCTTCATCGTCATAATCATTCTCAGTATTAGCATCATTAAATAAGATGGTATTATCAAATATTGTTCCTTTTGAAAGTTTCTTTAACTTGTCTCTATCTTGAGTGATGGTTTCTCAGACTTTAAACTTGTATTATTTTCAACTTCTGTCTTCATTTTACTTTGTTCTTTCTTGTGTAATCTTTCAATATTTTTAGAACTATTTATGTATTCTTTGAGAGGTTCTGTTATAGAATCAAATATACCTCTTAGTTGTTCACGTGTATCTATTTCACCAGTTTTTATACTACGAAGCTTTTTCTTCAAGACACTTCTTATCAACACCAACTGTTTTAAAATTTTCTCATCCATGTTTAATAATAGCAAATAAGAGGTATCAGCTATTAGATCAGGTATCACCTATTAGATCAGGTATCAGCTATCAGATCAGCTTATCAGGAGCTGGTCTGGTTTTCAGATCAGCTTATCAGGACCTGATCTGGTTTTCAGATCAGCTTATCAGGACCTGATCTGGTTTTCAGATCAGCTTATCAGGACCTGATCTGGTTTTCAGATCAGCTTTTCAGGACCTGATCTGGTTTTTAGATCAGCTTATCAGGACCTGATCTGGTTTTCAGATCAGCTTTTCAGGACCTGATCTGGTTTTCAGATCAGCTTATCAGGAGCTGGTCTGGTTTTCAGATCAGCTTATCAGGAGCTGGTCTGGTTTTCAGATCAGCTTATCAGGACCTGATCTGGTTTTCAGATCAGCTTATCAGGAGTTGGTCTGATTTTAAGATCAGCTTATCAGGGCCTGCTCTGGTTTTCAGATCAGCATATCAGGAGTTGGTCTAGTTTTCAGATCAGGTTGTCAGGCAGTTCATCTGTAAAACAGATCAGTTTATCAGGAGCTGTTCACATTTTCAGATCAGATTATCTGTTTTAAATTGGGTCATCAGTTTACAAGTAGCTGGACATTTATAATATTTAGATGAATGAAGTTTAAGGCCAGATAAAATGCAAAAAACTATACTGTTATGTAGTCAAATTGTTTTCTATGACGATCATCACTTAATTCAGTATCTTTCCTTATAATCAAAATTCCATATTTTAATTCCAACACGATTTATATTTTTCTCATATTACTTAAACATTCTAACTACATTATGATTATTTCCTATCAAATATTTGGTGATTCTGGTATGAGTTTGACATTAGTAGAATTCATCAACATTCTTATCATACCCCATACAAAAATATGCTTCTCATACACAATAGGGTTAAATATCATATTGGTATTACTTCTAGCTTTCTTAAAAGAAATAACAAATTCATTATCTGTAAATGTGTAATACTCATGTCTTTCGTTAATGAAATAAATTTCTGCAGGGATTCATATTTAGGTTTTTAGAGAGATTTTGAGTATAAATATGAAGATGTTTTCAAGTTTTACTCCATTAGAACTGTCTAGCCAACCAATCATAACATTTTATTTTTTATTTTTTATTTTTTTTTTTATTTTTTATTTTTTTAGCAATTTGACAGGTCAACTATTCTTACACGAATAGAAATTGATAGAAGGGAACTATGATTTATTTTTGAGCTAACGTTTGATGACTCATCATCAAAATTTCGTACCATCCTATATTTAGGTTGTTTTACTAACCGCTTTTGTGTAACTAAATACATTTTATAAATATTGCAGCATACTCATACTCAAAACAAATGATATTTTTATGTTATTTTGAATGTGAGTATGGATCATTATCTCTTATTATAAAAAAAATAAAATAATACAGCTATTCGATTTCAGAAAATATTTTCTAAAATCGTGCAGCTGCATTATTTTATTTTTTATAATAACAGATAATGATCCATACTCACATTCAAAACAACATAAAAATATCATTTGTTTTGAGTATGAGTATGCTGCAATATTTATAAAATGTATTTAGTTACACAAAAGCGGTTAGTAAAACAACCTAAATATAGGATGGTACGAAATTTTGATGATTCATCAATATTTCGTACCATCCTATTTTTAGGTTGTTTTGACTATGAGTATGTACCAATATTTATGAAATGTATTTCATAAATATTATCACTTATTATAGAAAAAATAAAATAATATAGCTATATGATATCAGAAAATATTTTCGGATATCATATAGCTATATTATTTTATTTTTCCTATAATAAGAGATAATGGTACCTACTCATAAGTAGTAGTGGAATCCCACTCCTGCGTCAATTAAAATTTTGAAATTTTAAAATTTTAATTACCCAAATTTTAAAATTCTTGGAAATTTGTGAAATTTGATACCCTTGAGTTTTCGGCGGCACGCTTTGATGTTTTTTTGTTTACATTAGGAATTTTTTGTTTACATTAAGAGTTTTTTGTTTACATTAACCCTTGTGGGAACGGGTGATTTTTTTTTTGGGGTTACATTAATTGTGTGAATGGGTGATTTTGTTTTTTGTGGGAATACGTTAAGTGGGTTCATAGGTTGGAGGTTTTTCTTTTTGTAATGTATGTATGTATATGCCGACGGGAAAATCATGAAAATGATTTTTTCTAGTACCAACGGGAAAATCATGAATATGATTTTTCCTAATACTAATGGGGGGGGGGGTGAAATAGTGAAAATTAATTTTTCCTAATGCCGACGGCAATACATGATTATTTTTCCTAATGCCTACGGCAATGCATGAATATTATTTTTTCAAATGCCGACGGCAAAACATGATTATTATTTTTTCAAATGCCGACGGGAAAATGATTTTTCATAATTCCGACGGGAAAAACATAAAAGTTATTTCTAATGCTAATATAGGAGTTTAAGGCTGACCGTGATTTGGGTGGGTGGGGTTGTTGTCGTAATATATAACTGAGGGAGTTTATAGATGTGTCTGTCTGTCTGTCTGTTTGTCCGTCCGTCTGTCTGTTGTGCGAGGCTGAGATTGGCCGGAAGAGCGTGGTGTAGTTGAGTTAGATGGATTGAGTGTATACCTGTCTGTTGGAATTTGTGTGAGGGTTTGATTGACAGGGGGCGGGGTGTAGTTGAGGTAGATCGACTGCGTGTATGCAGGTGTTGCAAGTCTGTAGGAATTTAAGTATTATAGTGATTTGGGGTATGTGAGGGTGTTGTTGTACGAGTAACAGTATCCATGGGAATTTGTGGATGTGTCTGTCTGGGGGAATTTCAGCGAGGCTGTTATTGGGAGGGGGTGCGGTGTAGTTGAGGTTGATCGACTGCGTGTATGTATGTCTATATGCTTGTAGGTGCTTAAGGCTGATCGTGATTTAAGAGAGGTGAGGATGTTGTTGTAATATGTATACGTTGGAATCTGTATGTATGTATGTCTGTGAAAATTTAAGGCTGATCATGATTTAGGGTAGGTGAGGTGGGTGTAGTAAAATGTCTGTGTGTATGTACATATGTTTGTAGAAGTTTAATACTATTAGTGATTTGAGGATAGGTGAGGGTGTTGTCGTACGAGTGATTTGTATGCGTGGGAATCTGTATGCATGTTCGTAGGAGTTTAAGGCTGATCGTGATTTGCGTTGTTGTCAGTGTTGTTTGTAGGAATGACCGTGAGAATTTTTTTATGTATATCTATAGGAATTTAAGGTTGGCCGTGTTTTGTGAGGGGTGGTGTGTTGTTGAAATAATTTGAATTTTTCTTAGATGAAATCTGGTATATGTGCGTGTGTGTGCGTATGATTTTCTCACGCTAATTGTTTTACGTACGTAGAAATAAATTGTATTCAATATCGAGATTTGGTTCTATAAAATATTTTCATATATCTGATACATATACATATACATAAGTATATTTTCATACTCAAGGTTGCTGGGTATTTTGTCGTGCTTAAAATTGTCCAGCTTTAAAGTCTGCCTGCGAGAAATTTGTTTATATTACAGATTTTGTTTATTTAACTACGTCCGGCTTCTTTCGCTGAACTTCTTTTCATACGATCATGAGAATTTATAGTTTCTCTGTCCATAATAAGGTCGTTTAGCTTGAGCATGTGCTCCGACTGAATGGTTTGCGTTGTTCATATATTTTTGTGATGTAGATATGTAAGTGTCATTGTCAAGATCTAATAAATATTTGAGTAGTGATAAGAAATTTGATATTATGTGTACATACATACATAAAATCAATTTGTAGATATTTATGTATGTATGTATGTATGTCATGTGCGGTCTTTTGTTGATGTTGTAAATATTCGCCTGGTCTTTTATGTATAGATGTCAAATATCTTCATAGTTTTTTTTTTTATTTGAAATTAAAAAAACGTTGTTTTAACTTTTATCTGTATTTACTTAATAGTTTGTGAGGATTTGCTGTTTTAAGTAAAACTAAATTCCTTAAGATACATACTTTAGAATAATAGTAACTATAATAGAAATATTTCCTATATTTAATTTACATTTGTTTAAAGTTGATGCAGCTTATCTTCATTCTTAGAAATATTTTGATATAAAATTTTTTCCAGCCGTAGGCTTTTTTCATCACCTTTTACATTTATTTTAGAACATCTTGCATTGCCTTTTATACATTTATAAACATTTTTAAATGAAACTGATCCAGCAGTCCAGCTTATGTAATGATAGTTTTTTGTTAGCCAGCTTGCTTCTTTTTTTTATTTTTTATTGATTATTGAGTTTTATAATGAAATCATTATATTCGTAATTGTTGAAAACAATCGCTACTTCTTTTGCGATGAAATCATTTGAATTACTTTTGAAACATTGTACGTCTATAAAAATTATGTTGTTTTCTATATTACTCAATTTATAAGACTTTTCGAACTTGTCCTTTGATGGGTATATACATATGTATTCTATTATACGATCATGAATAAGAATACAGTAAGCTGATTTCTTTGCTTACTATTTCAAATTAAAATTTTATTCAATTGCCCCGCTATTGAATAAAAGGAGCTTTTATCTTAAACTCTGGTACAGGTAGAAACGCATGAGATTCTTTCATATACTACCTTTGCTGGAATCTTAGATACATATAATAACTATATAGAATTGCATTACGTTTATTTTTAAATTTTTATGTTAGGATTATCATCATATAGATATGAGACTGAACTTAAATGTACTTTTAAATTAGTTATTCATAATGAATAATCTTATTTTCTTCTTGAATAGCGAACAACAGAAAACGAAGTCGTTTTCTTACAATTTAGGTCTAACCTCTCAACTGGTCCTCTAGTATACAATATGACTTTATATGTCAACATTTCTGTCTCCTCTTTGTCAGCGTTAGGGATAATTAAATTTTAAACTTTTTATTCTTCAAATTGTGTTACTTCATACTGATAATATGTTTAAGTACATTAATAATGTACGAGTATATGTTTATTTTATGACGGGTCCCTATGGCTTTTATTTGATGTTCTAGATGAAGTGATTTTTTTTTTTCTAATTTTATTAAAGTTTAGCGTGTTGCGTATATATTTCTAATATATTTAAGTGAGCTTTTTGTACCTGTCAGACAGAGTGTACGTATCAGTTGATCAGTCAGTCTCTCTTTTTATTTTATTAATTTTTTCTTCTAATGTGTCACTACTATTTTTTCAGATTTTACTACTTGAAATAGAAAATATTTATATAATTTTAAGAGTATTAATATATACATACATATAGGTAAATATATGTATGTACGTAAAAATTAGTTCATATACAAAGAAATACATCTTTAATAATCAACTATTCTAGAAAATCGATCTAAGATAACACATTTACCTCCATCATCATTTCACCGTCAGTGTTTTCATAAAGTGTTAGAAACATTGGAATATCTATGTTTAGGAGAATTTTTACTTCAAGTGTTTCTATATAAGATTTGGTGTTTGACCCCTTGACGTTATTGTGGTTAACGTAGGCTGCGTTGTATCACATTCAGATCTAATAATTTCTCACTTAGAAAAGGTCCTCATTACCATCAATCATACCTGTATATAATACATTCATGAGTTGAGTTGATCTAGATACAATTGCTGTCTACAAATTAATGATTAGAAAAAGCTTTCTCATCACATTCTAACAGGTTTAATATTTTGCTAGCATGCATGCTTTAGCATGCTATTCTATCAATAGTGAGGCGAGAGTCCGACATTTAGTGGTGTTTCAATTAAAAATCTATACAATTAGAATTACGAATTCACTCTTTTGAATTTTTAACAAAGTAGATACATATGTATGTATGTATTTCATTTGCCACAAACTCTTAAAATTTCTGTACTTATAAAAGTATGATGTCAGGAATTTTTTTAAATCATACATGCCTCGGCATGCTTCCAATATTTTTCTCGGTAAATTTATTTCATACTCATACAGATACAGATATAAAGTAAGATCTGTTTACATTCAATTTTACAATTTATGCATGCTTCAGCATGATTCTAGTTGAAGTCTGTATTTATTTAGTAAGTTTGTTTGATACCCATTCATACACATGTACATTGTTAAAGATTGGATATCAAAATCCAATTTTCTTAGTTTATCTAGAAATGAACAAAGTGAATATCTTTTATAATAACCATATTCACACTTTAAAATTTTGTGTGCTAGAGCTTTCGAAATGGAAAATGTACACCTTTTACTACAAAAAGTGATAATATGATGTGTTGCTGAATATTTGGAACTCTTAAGTTTTCACAATATTTCATAAAGACCATCAAGTTTAGAGAATTCTAGTATATTAAGCTATTTATCTTCCCTGAGACCTAAAATTCCTAATCAATCCTTCAAAAAACCAATACAAATTAGATTTATCCTTTTTAATTTTATTTATATTTTCATTGAATTTCAACATTTTGTACCTCTTCAAATTACTGTATACTGTATTTTGCACCTTTTTCTCATTCGTTGAGTTAACTTTAATCGCAAATATTTTAATGATGTGGTGAACTTTTCTATTGTAGGCATTAAGTAAATCTTTGTGTATATCAATCCACTTATATGAACCATTATAGCTAAATTCTTAACACATAATTCCTTTTAATGATCTATTAATTTATTCTACTATTGATGCTTTCATATTATGAAATTTTTAATCCTCTGTTTATACATGAATTTTGCAGTGTTTATTAAAAATTCTTTACCAACATCTATATGTATTTTTTTGTTTTGATACTCATATCATTTCAAAAATATTTTCCATTGCCTTGGTTTTTTTCGAGTGCAGCTTTTATTTTCAACGATACTCACAATATAAATTTTGAGAATGTGTCAGTTACAGTCAGCAAAAAATCAATAATTTCTATTTTCTCTAGAATAGCTACCCAGTTCACCTAAATCAGCTCCATAAAAGATCATCTATTCCATTCATTACATCACTACAATAGACAAACAATTTTATAAATTTATTATGGATTACGTTTACTAAATTTCTTTTTAAGGACATTGAGTTGTTTTACAGTTTTTTGGCGAGTGTTGTGATCTACTTGATACATTTTCAGATATTTATACTAAAATGTAGTTAATTTTCCAATCTATAAATTTTATCGCTCAGCTCTTCAATTTGTTTGTCAAAAGATGATTTAATTTTTAGAATGTCTTTTTCAATTTTATACCTATCTTCTATCGTTAATTTTATTTCACACTCCACTTATTAATTCATCCTTTAGTTTCTCGATTTGAGTTTCCAGAAACAATTTACTGATAACATTGTTCACCGTCAGTGAACATTGTATACATTGGTAGAAATTATATATTTTATTTAGTTTTCAAAATCAAATTTGTCATACTATTTTCACGTTTTATCAATCATTAAAGAAAATAAACCCACTTTTAAGCCCCATATTTGATCATCAACTTGTATTTTATCTTTATTCAGTTTTAGATTTCTATCACCAAATTTCCACTCATTATTGAAGTCTTTATGTGAGTCATAGTTTGTATGTAATTCATTTCATCCTTCCCAGACTAATAAGTCAATATAAGCATCTTCGATGTTGGAAGGCCGTGACTAAAAATCATCTTCTTCTTCTTCATCGTCATAATCATTCTCAATATTAGCTGTTAATATATACTTTGTTTTACTAACCACATTTTTTGTAACTAAATACATTTCATAAATATTGCCGAATACTCATACTCAAAACAAATAATATTTTTATGATGTTTTGATTGTGAGTATGGAGCATTATCTGTTAGTATAAAAAATAAAATACTGCAGCTACACGATTTTAGAAAATATTTTCTGAAATCGAATAGCTGTATTATTTTATTTTTTTATAATAAGAGATAATATTTATAAAATGTATTTAGTTACACAAAAGCGGTTAGTAAAACAACCTAAATATAGGATGGTACGAAATATTGATGAGTCATCAAACGTTAGCTCAAAAATAAATCATAGATCCCTTCTATCAATTTTTATTCGTGCAAGAATAGTTGGTCTGTTAAATTGGTAAAAAAAATAAATAAAAAATAAATAAAAAAATAATAATATTATGATTGGTTCGCTAGACAGTTCTAATGGACTAAAACTTGAAAACATCTTCATATTTAAACTCAAAATCTCTCTAACAACCTAAATATAAATACCTGTAGAAATTAATTTCATTAATGAAAGTCATGGGTATTACACATTTACAGATAATGAATCTTTTATTTCTTTTAAGAAATCTAGAAGTAATACCAATACGATATTTAACCATGTTGTGTGTGAGAAGCATATTTTTGTATGGGGTAAGATAAGAATGTTGATGCATTCTACTAATGTCAAACTTATACTAGAATCACCAAATATTTGATAGGAAATAATCATAATGTAGTTAGAATGTTTAAGTAATATGAGAAAAATATAAATCGTGTTGGAATTAAAAATATGGAATTTTGATTATAAGGAAAGATACTGAATTAAGTGATGATCGTCATAGAAAACAATTTGACTACATAACAGTATAGTTTTTCGCATTTTATCTGGCCTTAAATTTCATTCATCTAAATTTTATAAATGTCCAGCTACTTGTAATCTGATGGCCCAATTTAAAATAAATAATCTGATGTGACAATCTTAACAGCTCCTGATAACCTGATCTGTTTTACAGATCAGCTGTCCGATAACCTGATCTGATACCTGATAACCTGATCTTAAAACCAGATCAGGTCCTGATAAGCTGATCTGAAAACCAGACCAGCTCCTGATAAGCTGATCTGAAAACCAGACCAGCTCCTGATAAGCTGATCTGAAAACCAGATCAGGTCCTGATAAGCTGATCTGAAAACCAGATCAGGTCCTGAAAAGCTGATCTGAAAACCAGATCAGGTCCTGAAAAGCTGATCTGAAAACCAGACCAGGTCCTGAAAAGCTGATCTGAAAACCAGATCAGGTCCTGATAAGCTGATCTGAAAACCAGACCAGCTCCTGATAAGCTGATCTAAAAATCAGACCAGCTCCTAATAAGATGATCTGAAAACCAGAGCAGCTCCTGATAAGCTGATCTGATAGCTGATACCTGATCTAATAGGTGATACCTGATCTAATAGCTGATACCTCTTATTTGCTATTATTAAACATGGATGAGAAAATTTTAAAACGGTGTTGATAAGAAGTGTCTTGAAGAAAAAGCTTCGTAGTATAAAAACTGGTGAAATAGATACACGTGAACAACTAAGAGATATATTTGATCCTATAACAGAACCTCTCAAAGAATTCATAAATAGTTCTAAAAATATTGAAAGATTACACAAGAAAGAACAAAGTAAAATGAAGACAGAAGTTGAAAATAATACAAGTTTAAAGTCTGAAAAACCCTCACTCAAGATAGAGACAAGTTAAAGAAACTTTCAAAAGGAACAATATTTGATAATACCATCTTATTTAATGATGCTAATACTGAGAATGGTTATGACGATGAAGAAGAAGAAGATGATTTTTAGTCACGGCCTTCCAACATCGAAGATGCTTATATTGACTTATTAGTCTGGGAAGGATGAAATGAATTACATACAAACTATGACTCACATAAAGACTTCAATAATGAGTGGAAATTTGGTGATAGAAATCTAAAACTGAATAAAGATAAAATACAAGTTGATGATCAAATATGGGGCTTAAAAGTGGGTTTATTTTCTTTAATGATTGATAAAACGTGAAAATAGTATGACAAATTTGATTTTGAAAACTAAATAAAATATATAATTTCTACCAATGTATACAATGTTCACTGACGGTGAACAATGTTATCAGTAAATTGTTTCTGGAAACTCAAATCGAGAAACTAAAGGATGAATTAATAAGTGGAGTGTGAAATAAAATTAACGATAGAAGATAGGTATAAAATTGAAAAAGACATTCTAAAAATTAAATCATCTTTTGACAAACAAATTGAAGAGCTGAGCGATAAAATTTATAGATTGGAAAATTAACTACATTTTAGTATAAATATCTGAAAATGTATCAAGTAGATCACAACACTCGCCAAAAAACTGTAAAACAACTCAATGTCCTTAAAAAGAAATTTAGTAAACGTAATCCATAATAAATTTATAAAATTGTTTGTCTATTGTAGTGATGTAATGAATGGAATAGATGATCTTTTATGGAGCTGATTTAGGTGAACTGGGTAGCTATTCTAGAGAAAATAGAAATTATTGATTTTTTGCTGACTGTAACTGACACATTCTCAAAATTTATATTGTGAGTATCGTTGAAAATAAAAGCTGCACTCGAAAAAAACCAAGGCAATGGAAAATATTTTTGAAATGATATGAGTATCAAATCAAAAAAAAAAATACATATAGATGTTGGTAAAGAATTTTTAATAAACACTGCAAAATTCATGTATAAACAGAGGATTAAAAATTTCATAATATGAAAGCATCAATAGTAGAATAAATTAATAGATCATTAAAAGGAATTATGTGTTAAGAATTTAGCTATAATGGTTCATATAAGTGGATTGATATACACAAAGATTTACTTAATGCCTACAATAGAAAAGTTCACCACATCATTAAAATATTTGCGATTAAAGTTAACTCAACGAATGAGAAAAAGGTGCAAAATACAGTATACAGTAATTTGAAGAGGTACAAAATGTTGAAATTCAATGAAAATATAAATAAAATTAAAAAGGATAAATCTAATTTGTATTGGTTTTTTGAAGGATTGATTAGGAATTTTAGGTCTCAGGGAAGATAAATAGCTTAATATACTAGAATTCTCTAAACTTGATGGTCTGAATGAAATATTGTGAAAACTTAAGAGTTCAAAATATTCAGCAACACATCATATTATCACTTTTTGTAGTAAAAGGTGTACATTTTCCATTTCGAAAGCTCTAGCACACAAAATTTTAAAGTGTGAATATGGTTATTATAAAAGATATTCACTTTGTTCATTTCTAGATAAACTAAGAAAATTGGATTTTGATATCCAATCTTTAACAATGTACATGTGTATGAATGGGTATCAAACAAACTTACTAAATAAATACAGACTTCAACTAGAATCATGCTGAAGCATGCATAAATTGTAAAATGGAATGTAAACAGATCTTACTTTATATCTGTATCTGTATGAGTATGAAATAAATTTACCGAGAAAAATATTGGAAGCATGCCGAGGCATGTATGATTTAAAAAAATTCCTGACATCATACTTTTATAAGTACAGAAATTTTAAGAGTTTGTGGCAAATGAAATACATACATACATATGTATCTACTTTGTTAAAAATTCAAAAGAGTGAATTCGTAATTCTAATTGTATAGATTTTTAATTGAAACACCACTAAATGTCGGACTCTCGCCTCACTATTGATAGAATAGCATGCTAAAGCATGCATGCTAGCAAAATATTAAACCTGTTAGAATGTGATGAGAAAGCTTTTTCTAATCATTAATTTGTAGACAGCAATTGTATCTAGATCAACTCAACTCATGAATGTATTATATACAGGTATGATTGATGGTAATGAGGACCTTTTCTAAGTGAGAAATTATTAGATCTGAATGTGATACAACGCAGCCTACGTTAACCACAATAACGTCAAGGGGTCAAACACCAAATCTTATATAGAAACACTTGAAGTAAAAATTCTCCTAAACATAGATATTCCAATGTTTCTAACACTTTATGAAAACACTGACGGTGAAATGATGATGGAGGTAAATGTGTTATCTTAGATCGATTTTCTAGAATAGTTGATTATTAAAGATGTATTTCTTTGTATATGAACTAATTTTTACGTACATACATATATTTACCTATATGTATGTATATATTAATACTCTTAAAATTATATAAATATTTTCTATTTCAAGTAGTAAAATCTGAAAAAATAGTAGTGACACATTAGAAGAAAAAATTAATAAAATAAAAAGAGAGACTGACTGACCAACTGATACGTACACTCTGTCTGACAGGTACAAAAAGCTCACTTAAATATATTAGAAATATATACGCAATACGCTAAACTTTAATAAAATTAGAAAAAAAAAAAAAATCACTTCATCTAGAACATCAAATAAAAGCCATAGGGACCCGTCATAAAATAAACATATACTCGTACATTATTAATGTACTTAAACATATTATCAGTATGAAGTAACACAATTTGAAGAATAAAAAGTTTAAAATTTAATTATCCCTAACGCTGACAAAGAGGAGACAGAAATGTTGACATATAAAGTCATATTGTATACTAGAGGACCAGTTGAGAGGTTAGACCTAAATTGTAAGAAAACGACTTCGTTTTCTGTTGTTCGCTATTCAAGAAGAAAATAAGATTATTCATTATGAATAACTAATTTAAAAGTACATTTAAGTTCAGTCTCATATCTATATGATGATAATCCTAACATAAAAATTTAAAAATAAACGTAATGCAATTCTATATAGTTATTATATGTATCTAAGATTCCAGCAAAGGTAGTATATGAAAGAATCTCATGCGTTTCTACCTGTACCAGAGTTTAAGATAAAAGCTCCTTTTATTCAATAGCGGGGCAATTGAATAAAATTTTAATTTGAAATAGTAAGCAAAGAAATCAGCTTACTGTATTCTTATTCATGATCGTATAATAGAATACATATGTATATACCCATCAAAGGACAAGTTCGAAAAGTCTTATAAATTGAGTAATATGGAAAACAACATAATTTTTATATACGTACAATGTTTCAAAAGTAATTCAAATGATTTCATCGCAAAAGAAGTAGCGATTGTTTTCAACAATTACGAATATAATGATTTCATTATAAAACTCAATAATCAATAAAAAATAAAAAAAAGAAGCAAGCTGGCTAACAAAAAACTATCATTACATAAGCTGGACTGCTGGATCAGTTTCATTTAAAAATGTTTATAAATGTATAAAAGGCAATGCAAGATGTTCTAAAATAAATGTAAAAGGTGATGAAAAAAGCCTACGGCTGGAAAAAATTTTATATCAAAATATTTCTAAGAATGAAGATAAGCTGCATCAACTTTAAACAAATGTAAATTAAATATAGGAAATATTTCTATTATAGTTACTATTATTCTAAAGTATGTATCTTAAGGAATTTAGTTTTACTTAAAACAGCAAATCCTCACAAACTTTGAAGTAAATACAGATAAAAATTAAATCAACGTTTTTTAATTTCAAATAAAAAAAAAACTATGAAGATATTTGACATCTATACATAAAAGACCAGGCGAATATTTAGAACAACAACAAAAACAAAAAAAATGTATTCAAACACGGAGGTAAACACTTATTTGTATGTACATACATATGTACATACATACATAAAATCAATTTGTAGATATGTATGTACACATAATATCAAATTTCTTATCAATACTCAAATATTTATTAGATCTTGACAATCACACTTACATATCTACATCATAAAAATATATGAATAACGCAAACCATTCAGTCAGAGCACATGCCCAAGCTAAACGACCTTATTATGGA
This sequence comes from Tachina lurida, assembly GCA_944452675.1. NCBI lineage: Eukaryota > Metazoa > Arthropoda > Insecta > Diptera > Tachinidae > Tachina > Tachina lurida. The sequence continues at coordinate 69,156,774 of OX101756.1, read as the reverse complement.
CAGAGAAACTATAAATTCCCATGATCGTATGAAAAGAAGTTCAGGGAAAGAAGCCGGACGTAGTTAAATAAACAAAATCTGTAATATAAACAAATTTCTCGTAGGCAGACTTTAAAGCTGGACAATTTTAAGCATGACAAAATACCCAGCAACCTTGAGTATGAAAATATACACAATTTTAAGCATGACAAAATACCCAGCAACCTTGAGTATGAAAATATACTTATGTATATGTATCAGATATATGAAAATATTTTATGGAACCAAATCTCGATATTGAATACAATTTATTTCTACGTACATAAAACTACTAGCGTGAGAAAATCATACGCACACACACACATATACCAGATTTCATCTAAGAAAATTTCAAATTATTTCAACAACACACCACCCCTCACAAAACACGGCCAACCTTAAATTCCTACAGATATACATACAAAAATTCTCACGGTCATTCCTACAAACAACACTGACAACAACACAAATCACGACCAGCCTTAAACTCCTACGAACATGCATACAGATTCCCACGCATACATATCACTCGTACGACAACACCCTCACCTATCCTCAAATCACTAATAGCATTAAACTCCTACAAACATATGTACATACACACAGACATATTACTACACCAACCTCACCTACCCTAAATCATGATCAGCCTTAAATTTTCACAGACATACATACAGATTCCTACGTATACATATTACAACAACATCCTCACCTCTCTTAAATCACGATCAGCCTTAAGCTCCTACAAACATATAGACATACATACACGCAGTCGATCAACTTCAACTACACCACACCCCCTCCCAATAACAGCCTCGCTTAAATTCCTCCGGACAGACACATCCACAAATTCCCATGGATACATACTACTTGTACAACAACACCCTCACCTACCCCAAATCACTATAAGTCTTAAATTCCTACAGACTTGCAACACCTGCATACACGCAGTCGATATACCTCAACTACACCCCGCCCCCTGTCAATCACACCCTCACACAAATTCCAACAGCCAGGTATACACACATGCACTCAATCCATCTACCTCAACTACACCACGCTCCCCCGGCCAATCCTAGCCTCGCACAACAGACAGACAGACAGACACATTCATAAACTCCCTCGGTTATGTATTACGACAACAACCCCACCCACCCAAATCACGGCCAGCCTTAAACTCCTGTATTAGCATTAGAAATAACTTTTATGTTTTATCCCGTCTGAATTATGAAAAATCATTTTCCCGTCGGCATTTGAAAAAAATAATAATCATGTTTTGCCGTCGGCATTTGAAAAAAATAATATTCATGTTTTATCGTAGGCATTAGGAAAAATAATCATGTATTGCCTTAAGCATTAGGAAAAATTAATTTTCACTATTTCACACCCATTAGTATTAGGAAAAATTATTAGTTTTAACTGTATTAAATATCTTTGATAACCAATATTGTTCTTCAATGTCGCACGTGACATCGATGAAACCCCTTAATCCACCCCACAAACATACACACATACAAATTCCTACGGTTATAAAAAACCCGGACTTATTGAGCCACCCTCGTATGTATTAAACAAACAAAACCCCTTATGTAAACAAAAAATTCCTTATGTAAACAAAAAGTTGGACGGACTTATTGACCCACCCTCGTAGGGTATCAAATTTCACAAATTTCCAAGAATTTTAAAATTTGGGTAATTAAAATTTTAAAATTTCAAAATTTTAATTGACGCAGGAGTGGGATTCCACTACTACTCTCATAGTCAAAACAAAGTATATTTTAAGAGTTTAAAACCAGTATTGTCATGCAAAATACTGATTTTAAACTTTTAAAATATACTTTGTTTTACTAACCGCATTTTTTGTAACTAAATACATTTTATAAATATTGCAGCATACTCATACTCAAAACAAATGATATTTTTATGTTGTTTTGAATGTGAGTATGGATCATTATCTGTTAATATAAAAAATAAAATAATGCAGCTGCACGATTTTAGAAAATATTTTCTGAAATCGAATAGCTGTATTATTTTATTTTTTTATAATAAGAGATAATATTTATAAAATGTATTTAGTTACACAAAAGCGGTTAGTAAAACAACCTAAATATAGGATGGTACAAAATTTTGATGAGTCATCAAACGTTAGCTCAAAAATAAATCATAGTTCCCTTCTATCAATTTCTATTCGTGTAAGAATAGTTGACCTGTCAAATTGCTAAAAAAATAAAAAATAAAAAAAAAATAAAAAATAAAATGTTATGATTGGTTGGCTAGACAGTTCTAATGGAGTAAAACTTGAAAACATCTTCATATTTATACTCAAAATCTCTCTAAAAACCTAAATATGAATCCCTGCAGAAATTTATTTCATTAACGAAAGACATGAGTATTACACATTTACAGATAATGAATTTGTTATTTCTTTTAAGAAAGCTAGAAGTAATACCAATATGATATTTAACTCTATTGTGTATGAGAAGCATATTTTTGTATGGGGTATGATAAGAATGTTGATGAATTCTACTAATGTCAAACTCATACCAGAATCACCAAATATTTGATAGGAAATAATCATAATGTAGTTAGAATGTTTAAGTAATATGAGAAAAATATAAATCGTGTTGGAATTAAAATATGGAATTTTGATTATAAGGAAAGATACTGAATTAAGTGATGATCGTCATAGAAAACAATTTGACTACATAACAGTATAGTTTTTTGCATTTTATCTGGCCTTAAACTTCATTCATCTAAATATTATAAATGTCCAGCTACTTGTAAACTGATGACCCAATTTAAAACAGATAATCTGATCTGAAAATGTGAACAGCTCCTGATAACCTGATCTGTTTTACAGATCAGCTGCCTGACAACCTGATCTGAAAACTAGACCAACTCCCGATATGCTGATCTGAAAACCAGAGCAGGCCCTGATAAGCTGATCTTAAAATCAGACCAACTCCTGATAAGCTGATCTGAAAACCAGATCAGGTCCTGATAAGCTGATCTGAAAACCAGACCAGCTCCTGATAAGCTGATCTGAAAACCAGACCAGCTCCTGATAAGCTGATCTGAAAACCAGATCAGGTCCTGAAAAGCTTATCTGAAAACCAGATCAGGTCCTGATAAGCTGATCTAAAAACCAGATCAGGTCCTGAAAAGCTGATCTGAAAACCAGATCAGGTCCAGATAAGCTGATCTGAAAACCAGATCAGGTCCTGATAAGCTGATCTGAAAACCAGATCAGGTCCTGATAAGCTGATCTGAAAACCAGACCAGCTCCTGATAAGCTGATCTGATAGCTGATACCTGATCTAATAGGTGATACCTGATCTAATAGCTGATACCTCTTATTTGCTATTATTAAACATGGATGAGAAAATTTTAAAACAGTTGGTGTTGATAAGAAGTGTCTTGAAGAAAAAGCTTCGTAGTATAAAAACTGGTGAAATAGATACACGTGAACAACTAAGAGGTATATTTGATTCTATAACAGAACCTCTCAAAGAATACATAAATAGTTCTAAAAATATTGAAAGATTACACAAGAAAGAACAAAGTAAAATGAAGACAGAAGTTGAAAATAATACAAGTTTAAAGTCTGAAAAACCATCACTCAAGATAGAGACAAGTTAAAGAAACTTTCAAAAGGAACAATATTTGATAATACCATCTTATTTAATGATGCTAATACTGAGAATGATTATGACGATGAAGAAGATGATTTTTACTCATGGCCTTCCAACATCGAAGATGCTTTTATTGACTTATTAGTCTTGGAAGGATGAAATGAATTAGATACAAACTATGACTCACCTAAAGACTTCAATAATGAATGGAAATTTGGTGATAGAAATCTAAAACTGAATAAAGATAAAATACAAGTTGATGGTCAAATATGGCGCTTAAAAGTGGGTTTATTTTCTTTAATGATTGATAAAACGTGAAAATAGTATGACAAATTTGATTTTGAAAACTAAATAAAATATATAATTTCTACCAATGTATACAATTTTCACTGACGGTGAACAATGTTATCAGTAAATTGTTTCTGGAAAATCAAATCGAGAAACTAAAGGATGAATTAATAAGTGGAGTGTGAAATAAAATTAACGATAGAAGATAGGTATAAAATTGAAAAAGACATTCTAAAAATTAAATCATCTTTTGACAAACAAATTGAAGATCTGAGCGATAAAATTTATTAAGTACATTTTAGTATAAATAGCTGAAAGTGTATCAAGTAGATCACAACACTCTCTAAAAAACTGTAAAACAACTCAATGTCCTTAAAAAGAAATTTAGTAAACGAACTCCATAATAAATTTCGAAAATTGTTTGTGTATTGTAGTGATGTAATGAATGGAATAGATGATATTTTATGGAGCTGATTTAGGTGAAGTGGGTAGCTTTTCTTGAGAAAATAGAAATTATTGATTTTTTAGACTGTAACTGACACATTCTCAAAGTTTATATGGTGGGCATCGTTGAAAATAAAAGCTGCACTCGAAAAAAACCAAGGCAATGGAAAACATTTTTGAAATGATATGAGTATTAAAACAAAAAAAAAAATACAAATAGATGTTGGTAAAGAATTTTTAATAAACACTGCAAAATTCATGCATACACAGAGGATTAAAAATTTCATAATATGAAAGCATCAATAGTAGAATAAATTAATAGATCATTAAAAGGAATTATGTGTTAAGAATTTAGCTATAATGGTTCATATAAGTGAATTTATATACATAAAGATTTACTTAATGCCTACAATAGAAAAGTTCATCTCATCATTAAAATATTTGCGATTAAAGCTAACTCAACGAATGAGAAAAAGGTGCAAAATACAGTATACAGTAATTTGAAGAGGTACAAAATGTTGAAATTCAATGAAAATATAAATAAAATTGAAAAGGAAAAATCTAGTTTGTATTGGTTTTTTTTGAAGGATTCCTAATGTTAGGTCTCAGGGAAGATAAATAGCTTAATGTACTAGAATTTTCTAAGCTTGGTGGTCTGTATGAAATATTGTGAAAGCTTAAGAGTTCAAAATATTCACACTTTTTATAGTAAAAGGTGTACATTTTCCATCTCGAAAGTTCTAGCACACAAAATTTTAAATTATGAGTATGGGTTTATTATAATAGATATTCACTCTGTTCATTTCTAGATAAACTAAGGAAATTGGGCTTTGATATCCAATGTATGTATGAATGTACATATGTATGAATGGGTATCAAACAAACTTACTAAATAAATACAGACTTCAACTAGAATCATGCTGAAGCACGCTTGAATTGTAAAATGTAATGTAAACAGACCTTACTTTATATCTGTATCTGTATGAGTATGAAATAAATTTACCGAGAAAAATATTGGAAGTATGCCTGAGCATGTATAATTTAAAAAAAATTCCTGACATACTTTTATAAGTAAAGAAATTTTAAGACTTTGTAGCAAATGAAATAGATATGTATCTACTTTGTTAATCTAATAGTATAGATTTTTAATTAAAACAGAACTAAATGTCGGACTCTCGCGTCACTATCGATAGAAGCATGTTCAAGCATGCATGCTAGCAAAATATTAAACCTGTTAGAAGGTGATGAGAAAGCTATTTTCTAATCATTAATTTGTAGACAGCAATTGTATCTGGATCAACTCAACTCATGAATGAATTGTATACAGGTATGATTGATGGTGATGAGGACCTTTTCTAAGTGAGAAATGATTACATCTGAATGCGATACAACGCAGCCTACGTTAACCACAATAACGTCAAGGGGTCAAACACCAAATCTTATATAGAAACACTTGAAGTAAAAATTCTCCCAAACATAGATATTCCAATGTTTCTAACACTTTATGAAAACACTGACGGTGAATTGATAATGGAGGTAAATGTGTTATTTTAGATAGATTTTCTAGAATAGTTGATTATTCAAGATGTATTTCTTTGTATATGAACTAATTTCTATATATTAATACTTTTAAAAATTATACAAATACTCTCTATTTCAAGTAGTAAAATCTGAAAAATAGTAGTGAGACATTAGAAGAAAAAATTAATAAAAAGAGAGACTGACTGAGCAACTGATTCGTACACTCTGTCTGACGGGTACAAAAAGCTCACTTAAATATATTAGAAATATATACGCAATATGCTAAACTTTAATAAAATGAGAATCAAAAACACTTCATCCAGAACATCAAATAAAAGCCATAGGCGCTCACCCTTCTTAAAATAAACATATAATCGTACCTTATTAATGTACTTAAAGATATTATCAATATGTAGTAACACAATTTGAAGAATAAAAAGTTTAAAATTGAATTATCCATAACGCTGACAAAGAGTAGACGGAAATTCTGACATACAAACTCATATTGAATACTAGAAGAGCAGTTGAGAGGTCAGACCTAAATTGTAAGAAAACTACTTCGTTTTCTTGTTGATCGCTATTCAAGAAGAAAATAAGATTGTTTATTAGGAATTAACTAATTTAAAAGTAAGTACATTTAGGCTCAGTCTCATATCCATATGATGATGATCCTAACATAAAATTTAAAAATAAACGTTATGCAATTCTATATAGTTATTATATGTATCTAAGATTCCAGCAAAGGTAGTATATGAAAGAATCTCAAGCGCTTCTACCTGTATCAGAGTTTAAGATAAAAGCTCCTTTTATTCAATAATATTGAATAAAATTTTAATATGAAATAGTAAGCAAAGACTTCAGCTTCCTTCCTTTTCATGATCATATGATCATATACTGGAATATATACCCATCAAAGGTCAAATTCTAAAAGTTTTATAAATTAAGCAATATGGAAAATAACAAAATTTTTATTCACGTACAAGGTTTCAAAAACAACTCAAATGAATTCATTGGAAAAGAAGTAGCAATTGCTTTCAACAATTACGAATATAATAATTTCATTATGAAACTCAATAATCAATAAAAAATAAAAAAAGAAGCAAGCTGGCTAACAAAAAACTATCGTTACATAAGCTAAAGTGCTGGATCAGTTTCATTTAAAAATGTTTATAAATGTATAAAAGACAATGCAAGATGTTCTAAAATAAATGTGAAAGGTGATGAAAAAAGCCTACGGCTGGAAAAAATTTATATCAAAATATTTCTAAGAATGAATATAAGCTGCCTCAACTTTAAACAAATGTAAATTAAATATAGGGGATATTTCTATTATAGTTACTATTACTCTAAAGTATGTATCTTAAGGAATTCAGTTTTACTTAAAACAGAAAATCCTCACAAACTTTTAAGTAAATACAGATAAAAATTAAATCAACGTTTTTTTTAATTTCAAATAAAAAAAAAAAAAAAAAAAAACTATGAAGATATTTGACATCTATACATAAAAGACCCGGCGAATATTTACAACATCAACGAAAGACCGCACATGACATTCAAGCACGGAGCCAAACACTTATTTGTATGTACATATGTACATACATATGTACATAAAATCAATTTGTAGATATGTATGTACACATAATATCAAATTTCTTATTAATACTCAAGTATTTATTAGATCTTGACAATCACACTTACATATCTACATCATAAAAATATATGAACAACGCAAACCATTCAGTCAGAGCACATGCCCAAGCTAAACGACCTTATTATGGACAGAGAAACTATAAATTCCCATGATCGTATGAAAAGAAGTTCAGCCAAAGAAGCCGGATACAGTTAAATAAACAAAATCTGTAATATAAACAAATTTCTCCCAGGCAGACTTTAAAGCTGGACAATTTTAAGCATGACAAAATACCCAGCAACCTTGAGTATGAAAATATACTTATATGTATATGTATATAGGATTAGGGAGTTTAGATATATGAAAATATTTTATAGAACCAAATCTCGATATTGAATACCATTTATTTCTACGTACATAAAACTACTAGCGTGAGAAAATCATACGCACACACACGCACACACACACACACATACCAGATTTCATCTAAGAAAAATTCAAATTATTTCAACATTCATTCCTACAAACAACCCTCACAAAACACGGCCAACCTTCAATTTCTACAGATATACATACAAAAATTCTCACGGTCATTCCTACAAACAACACTGACAACAACACAAATCACGATCAGCCTTAAGCTCCTACGAACATGCATACAGATTCCCACGCATACATATCACTCGTACGACAATACCCTCACATACCCTCAAATCACTGATAGCCTTAAACTCCTACAAACATACATACACACAGATTCCCACGGTTACATATTACTACACGCACCTCACCTACCCTAAATCATGATCAGCCTTAAATTTTCACAGACATACATACAAACAGATTCCAACGTATACATATTACAACAACATCCTCACCTCTCTTAAATCATGATCAGCCTTAAGCTCCTACAAACATATAGACATACATACACGCAGTAGATTAACCTCAACTACACCACACCCCCTCCCAATAACAGCCTCGCTTAAATTCTCCCGGACAGACACATCCACAAATTCCCATGGATACATATTACTCGTACAACAGCACCCTGACCTACCCCAAATCACTATAAGCCTTAAATTCCTACAGACTTGCAACACCTGCATACACGCAGTCGATCTACCACAACCACACCCCGCCCCCTGTCAATCACACCCTCACACAAATTCCAACAGACAGGTATACACACACACACAAACGTACGCTCAATCCATCTACCTCAACTACACCACGCCCCCTGTCACACCCTCGCACAACAGACAGGTAAACACACATGCACTCAATCCATCTACCTCAACTACACCACGCTCCCCCGACCAATCACAGCCTCGCACAACAGACAGACAGACACATCCATAAACTCCCTCGGTTATATATTACTACAACAACCCCACCCACTCAAATCACGGCTAGCCTTAAACTCCTGTATTAACATTAGAAATCACTTTTACTTTAACTTTTTTTTTAACTTTTTTTCCCGTCTGAATTATGAAAAATCATTTTCCCGTCGGCATTTGAAAAAAATAATAATGATGTTTTGCCGTCGGCATTTGAAAAAATAATAATCATGTTTTGCCTTAGGCATTAGGAAAAATAAATTTTCACTATTTCACCCCCATTAGTATTAGGAAAAATCATTTTATGATTTTCCCGTTGGTACTAGGAAAAATCATATTCATGATTTTCCCGTCGGCATATACATACATACATTACAAAAAAAGAAAAACCTCCAACCTATGAACCCACTTAACGTATTCCCAAAAAAAACAAAATCACCCGTTCACACAATTAATGTAACCCCAAAAAAATTCACCCGTTCCCACAAGGGTTAATGTAAACAAAAAACGCCTAATGTAAACAAAAAATTCCTAATGTAAACAAAAAAAAACATCAAAGTGTGCCGCCGAAAACTCAAGGTATCAAATTTCACAAATTTCCAAGAATTTTAAAATTTGAGTAATTAAAATTTTAAAATTTCAAAATTTTAATTGTCGCAGAAGTGGCAGTTCACTACTACTACTCTCCCTTAATGTTAAGTTCATTCAACTATTTCTAACTTTATTGTAATTGCCTAATTTACTCTCAAATCTCTTGTTTAAATCTTCCTTATATTGTTCAAAGTTTCCTATTTCTTCATTTCTTCTAGCTCTCCTTGATACACTAAGATTTATCTTTGAGTTCCCCTGAATCTGATCGCTACTTTCCGTTTGGACGCTTACTTCTTTTACTTTTGAAGAAAAGAAGTATTGTTCTGCCCATTTTATTGATGTTTCTCAGGCATTTGACAAAGTATGCCACGAAGGCCTATTTTTAAAATTGGAGACATATTTGCCAATAAATATAGAAAAACTTTTGAAAAGTTATATTGTTGATAAGAAGTTTACTGTTGTGGAATGAGACTTCATGAGTGTGCCCGAATCTATATTTTCTGGAGTGCTACAGAATAGTATTCTGGAACCAGTCTTGTATTTAATATATACTTGTGATATGCCTGTGAGCAATAACATCCACACTTCTACATTTGCCGATGATACAGCCTGTATGAGTATGCACAAAAACCTTGATGAGGCATCCCGCAATCTCCAAGCACACATTACCCAGCTTGAAATATGGTTGAACTTATGGAGAATTAAAGTAAATGAACAAAAGTGTGTTCATATAACGTTTACCCTAAGAAAAGATACCTGTTCCACCATTCGAATCAATAATCAAAATATTTCTCACCATTCTCAAGTGAAATACCTTGGCATACACCTTGATCGAAGGCTTATATGGCAAAATCATATTGACGCTAAGCTAATTCAAATGAAACTTAATTTAACTCAAATACATTGGTTGATTGGCAGAAATTCATTACTCAGTCTAGGCTGCAAACTTTTGATATACAAGTCGCTTTTGAAGCCAATATGGTGCTACGGAATTCAGCTTTGGGGTACTGCTTCAGCTTCTAATGTCGAGAGAATCCAACGAAGGCAAAACAAAATTTTACGGTTAATAACATCGGCTCCATGGTATATAAAAAATTCCAATATACATCGTGACTTAAATATGCCACTAGTGACTGAAGAAATTGCAAAATACGCAGGCAAATATTTAACAAAACTCGAGTCACATCCTAATCCGCTTGCCCGTAATATTTTGAGCTTTACTGGACACATCCGCTTAAAAAAGAGGGACACAAGGGCCCTAATACTCAACACTCCAGATGGGACTGCTTAATACTTCTTTTTTTTTCCTTTTTGATTATCACTACTTATGTATTATTTATAACTATCACTAAGTTTATGTCCGATACTGGTCGGGCCTAATAATTATATTTAGATTTAAGATTTGATTACTTATTGTTAGTTCATTTTTGAAGATACAATAAATAAATATACGAAAGAAAAAAAAAAATTTTTGGATATTGTTTCTAGTAAATAGTATGAAATAATTGTACGATATCATTCATTCACCATTTTGTATTATACTGGTAACACTGCATTTGCTCATTGTAGCCAGAGAAATAGAAATTAGTTTAAAGTTGGCGACAGCTACAACGGTGGTCGTGCAGTCGTGTAGCCTGTTGTCGTTAAAATAATTGTTACCATAAGAATGTGTGTATTCTATTTTTGACAGATTGTAGCCCGTAGCCTGCTGTGTCGAATGTGTTTAATGCAATAGCCTCACAAAAATTTATGTGTACCTATCTGTGAACATTTAGCAAAATGATAATTTTAAACAAATTTCAACGGACAAAACCAAATAATTTTCTTTTAGGCTTCAAATGGATAGTTTTATCTAATGTAAAGATTTACAAGGACAACGTTTTGTCAAATATTCACACATAAGGTACACAAAAATAATTAAAAAATAGGAAATTAGTGAAAAAGTTAAAAAATAAATGAATAATAAGCATTTGTTCAGTGCATATACTTGTACTTATTAGGTATAAATGGACTATGTTACTTCTTTTTGTTTATGTATTTAATACGATCATTTGCAGTCTGGAACCATTTACTGGACACCGTAATAAATATCTTTTCCCCGGAAGAGAATTTTCGAATAAATGCACCTGAAATAGAGAAAACTTTAAATACGCATATGTATTGAAAGAAATAACTTGATTTTATTCTACCCTTACTTCGAAAAGTGGAAGTCGTCGTCATTGCCATTATGGAGACCTTGTTTTGTGCTCCTCTCCAAGAAAACTTTGCTGCAAGACTATCAACCATAAAAGTTCGCCAAATTTGGCGAATGAAATTGGAGGGATCTGATGCTGAGTTGCATTTAAATATCTCGGTTTCCTAAAATAATTTGTTAAAGATATTAATATTAATTTAATATTAATTAAAAAAATACAATACTTACATAAATACAAGGCATTTAACTTACAAATTGGTTGTATAAGTTGGATACATTTTCTCTTTTTATCTAGAAACACGGAAACAAACTTACTTTTTGTACAATTTCTCAAAGATTTTATCAAAACCACAACCGAACAGCGCAAAATTATCACAATAATGACAGACAAACGCAAAATTATCAAGAAAAAGAAAACAAACTACCGTTACCCCTCAGAAAATCTTTATAAATAAGAGTTTTCTAGGAGTGTGCTCCTAAATTGCTCACAAAAAAAGTATTTTCGGAGTCCTTAATTCTGCAGGCTCCGAAATCAATCATAAATGCTCATAAATTAGGAGGGTAATCATAAAACCCTCAGAAAATTTAATGTGTTGTATGATGTAAAACGTTGAAGGAAAGAAATTAATATGTATTTAAAAGACATTTTGACTTTTTTTGGAGCATTTTCACTAAACTGCAGTTTCTATTTAAACTTTAAAGACCAATAACTCGGGAAATATGGGCTGCAGCAAATTTTTTTGATTAAGTTTTTTTTTTTATTTTTCACATTGCTATCTGATAAGCTATTTAAAAATTCTTTTTTTGAGATTTTTTAGAGTTTCCTATGAAAAGTTCAGAGCCCGATAACTTGAAAAATATGGGTCGCCGCCTACTTTTTTATTTAATTTTTTCTTCTTATTTTTTAATTTTCTATCACATAGGGGCATATTAGAGAAAATGTTTAACTGCAGCAAATAAATATTAAATGTAAGCAAGCCTCGGTAGCCGAGTAACTGGTGGGGTTAATTAGAAATTTGGTTATTCTTGGTTCTAATTTTTTGGTAATTTTTGCATCCAATTTTCAAAACGTATGATAAAACTATACATTTATATAGAATTTCAAGAGAACCGATTATTAATTTTTGCTGATTTATATAAGGCATTGTGCTAAGACAAGCGCGGTTATTGTAGTCCAACTTCGAGCTCTCTAACTTGCTTGGGAGCTTCAAAAAACGCATTTCAAGCCTCCCATAGAAAATCCGTACAGACAGACGGACATGTCTTTTTCTTATCTCCTAGTCATAAGGATCCAGAATAACTAACTTTATTTGGCCGCAAATGAATATTGTAGAAATTACAAAAATGTGAACAAACCTACATATGTATATGTATGTATGTATATACACTTTTCCATTTTTGGTAAAGGGTATAAAAATACTTGTAGTAAATAATATTCGTTGTACATTAACTTTGATAAATAAGCTTTTTTTGCTTTGCTAATATTTTTTACATAGACAGTAATAACTAAAACAAAAAAAAAACAAAAACAACCGTAAACAAAATAACTCAAAGTGCCCTTGAGGAATACTCTATATGAGTACCCCAAAAACAAATAATTTTAAAATGAGTTATAACGGCAGAAATGCCTATCTTACTGTGATCTTAATAATAACAATACAAATAAAAAATCTGATGTTAGACTTACTGTGAGTTCTGATGCTCTTAATTTAAGCTAAATAAATGAATAACCTGATGATACATTTTTTTTAGCGGCTAAGCCAATTTTTCGTCAGCGATCAACTTCGCTTTGTCCAATGGCAACTAGTGATTCGTTAACATAACAGTTGCCTACTACTTCGTCATTTAAATCAGCGATATCATTCGATTAGGGCTCGTGTTCATCTCTTACCCAATTTGTCACTATAAATAAGAGTAGCCCAAAACCCAAGGTCCAAGTCGGAATTGACCGATATATAATTGTGGGAAAGCAAGTATTGGCAAGTTACCAGTTATTTGGAAAATACTACATGCGTAAAATGTCATTAAAAATAAATAGCAAGATTCTTATTGCAATATGAGGTAAACTCATTAGCATCTTGTTACTAATGCCATCAATACTTGGAGTTTTCTTCGGGTCGAGTTCAGAACTTCTCATACTGATCTTCGGTAACTGAAAATCTGGGAGGTGAGCAAATTGATGATATCACGAAATTCACACAAAAATTTTCTACGAAAATATTCGTTGATTGCATATATTCTTCACTAACGTTGTCAAGGTTATAGTACTTGAGTCTTGACTTAATTAGAATTGCTGATCCAACGCATGCTCTCCCTCTCGGGTCTTTTGAATCATATAGAGTGTAACCATTTATATTAAAGCAGCTTCTCGAAGTCAAATGAATCTCAGAGACCAACATTATATCAATATTTTTTTCCATGAGGAAGTGCTCAAGTTCATTTTTATGTTGATGTTTGTGTTCCAGAAACATAGTTTTAACGTGTTCATGGTTTGTTGACTAATGCTGGAAGCAGAGTATTCTGCATTAGCATCATTTCTTGCATCATGCTAGTAATATTTGTTGTAAAGTTGTTTATAATTAGCACCATATTCTCAATAGTACAGTTAGCAATACCACGCAAGTCACCCCAGATACCAGAAACTGTGAGTAAATTGCAATAAGTTTTTGTATCTTGGCTCTTTAATTGTGATTTTTTCGGTGAAAGAGAAACTTTACGCTATAAATTGGTTGGGTTTAGTGGTACCATTCATGCATGGGTTTGGTGACCTTTTCTCTGTTAATTATGTTAGCAAAATTTTTTACTTTAAATACTCTATCGATAAGTGCACATTTTACTTATTCGGGCTCCACATATAAATCTATGCCCTTTAATACGATCGTAGGCCTTTAGCACTCTTAAGTTGGTATATGTAAAAATTTATCTGATTTTTTTCAAATTCATTAACAATTTTTCGGAAATCTTTTTCTCCATATATTTGGACTTTATTTTCATCAATGTTTCCTCGCTTAATTGGAATAATGTGAAAAGCATTTTCACCAATATTTGACAGTAGTTTTTTTAAAAGCGCGTTAGAATTTTTTTCTTTCATATAGATAGGTGGTGGCTTAAAAGACTTTTGCGATGATGCAGCGGGCTTGTCGTCATTGACTTTCAATACTGAAAAACGATTCTGACGATTGGTAGATGATGCGCTGTTATCCCTAGACATCTTTGGAGCAGAAAGTAGAATTTCGGCTTCGCCTGCGCTTTAAAACAGTTATATATCTCTCCATTCCGACTTGGACCTTTGGTTTTGGGCTACTGTTATCTGTTGTGATAACTTAGTTTAATGAATACGAGCCCGAGGCGAATGATGTCACTGACTTATATGACGAGGTACTAGGCAACGTTAGGGTTAACGAATCACTAGTAGGCATTGGACAAAGCGAAGTTGATCGCTGACGAAAAAGTGACTTTGCAGTTCGAAAAATTCTTTCATCAGATTTTTTATTTTTATTGTTTTCAACAAGAGCTTCAGAACTCACAGCAAGTCTATCATCAGATTTTTATTTTATAACTAAATGATAATAAGCAAAATAAATACTTTGATTACAAACAAACTTTTACAACTTTTCAAAAGGGAAAAAGTAAACAAACAATGTATGTTGGTACCATTCATGCTTCGGCGATAAAGCTTGTAAATGTAAAGAAGCATGCAAAGTCTTCAATGAGTCTAAATCAAATTTTTTAAACTATCAAATCCCATTATGCTGACGACAAATAATGAGGATTTTGTATAATTTTCACGTCGTCTATTAGTTACTGATTTTAATACCAAACTTAAATTTCTAATTGATGCCAGTGCTGATGTATTTATATAATATAACTTCAATGTTAAAAAAAATTAGAATACTTGACTGCAGAAAATTGAACCTTAATAAGTACATATGGATATAAAAATTTTTAGGTCAATTTGGGTTTTCATAAAAAATGATGGGACTTCTTGAAAATACTTTTATTTTTTTCCTTTTGATTATCACTACTTACATATGTATTATATATAACTACTACTAAGCTTATGTCCGACATTGGTCGGGCCTAATTATATTTTTTAGATTTAAGATTTGAATACTTATTGTTAGTTCATATATGAAGATACAATAAATAAAAATCATGCATAAAAAAAAAAAAAATAAAAAATGTGTTTTTTCATTTATATTAGCAGATATTAAAACTCCGATCATAGTAAGTGCAAACTTTTTAGAAAGATTTAACATTTTAGTTGATATAGAAAACAAGTGTCTTATTAATACATCTAATAAGATAATAACTTCAGCAAGAATAGGGTATTCAAATTAATTTTCTTTAAAATTACCAAACATTAATTGCACAATGTTCGACCTTTTAACAAAATATCCATCCATAACTGATACACCAGATTACAGAAAACTGTTACACAAAATACAGTCCATAAAATAGAAAGTACAGGTTCTCTTCCATTTTGTAAACCACGTCGACTAGATACAATTATACAATCGTATATGCCGTCCATCCAATTCTTCTGTCTGTTCACCTCTGCATATGGTTTCAAAGAAAGACAGTAATGATTGGAGACCATGTGGAGCAGTGATACCAACTTTTGAGGCTCAAAATGCGTAAAATTTTTTGCAAAAAGGGCTATAAACGGCTAGATTGAGAAAATATACGTCTAGCGCAACATAAAGTCCAATTTTTCCAAAAAGCGAGAAAAAAGGCATCGTGTAAAATGTTTCTGTTAAATATCTAAATAACAAACAGATTTGTATACAGTAATTTATTAGAAAATAAATAACTGCCATGACATCAACACATAGATTGATAGATTCAATTCAATTCAATTTATTTATTTATTTAGCTTACATACGTTGTACCTTCATAGTGTTAGCGGAATTTTTTAACATACATACTAAACAAAAAAAAACCATACAAAAAAATATTTGTAGTACATAATAGTCGTTGTACATTTACTTTGATAAATAAGCTTTTGTTTTTGCTTTGCTAATATTTTTTACATAGACAGTAATAGCTAAAACAAAAAAAAAACAATAACAACCGTAAACAAAATAACTCAAAGTGCCCTTGAGGAATACACTAACAAAGTGCCCTTGAGGAATACTCTATATGAGTACCTCAAAAAAAAATAATTGTGATGTGAGTTATAACGGCAGAAATGCCTATCTTACTGTGAGCTCTGATGATCTTAATTATAACAATAAAAATAAAAAATCTGATGATAGACTTACTGTGAGTTCTGATGATCTTAATTGAAACCAAATAAATAAAAAAACTTGATGATAGACTTTTTTTAACGGCTAAGCCAATTTTTCGTCAGCGATCAACTTCGGTTTGTCCAATGCCAACTAGTGATTCGTTAACATTACAGTTGCCTACTACTTCGTCATTTAAATCAGCGATATCATCCGATTCAGGCTCGTGTTCATCACTTACTCAATTTTTCACTGTAAATATGAGTAGCCCAAAACCCAAGGTCCAAGTCAGAATGGACCGATATATAATTGTGGGAAAGCGCGGGCGAAGCTTAAATTCTACTAATATTGCATCTGCTTCAAATGTGTCTAGGGATAACAGCGTATCCTCCACTAATCGTTTTCAAATATTGCAAGATGACAACGACATACCTGATATATTCGCGAACAAAACCTCCTAGCCGCCACCAATCTATTTGAGAGAAAAAAATTTAAACGGTCTTATAAAAAAATTAATTTCGGTTATTGGTGAGAATAAATTTCACATTGTTCTAATAAAACGTGGTAATATCGATGAAACGAAAATTAAAAATTTATGACGAAACAGATTTCCGCAAAATGGTTTTTGAATTTGCAAAAAAATAAAACAAGTTTCTACACATACCAGCTTAAGAGTGCTAAAGGCCTGCAAATCCTATTGAAGGGCATAGATTCTTATGTTGTTCCCGAAGAAATAAAAGATGCACTCGTCCTCCAGGGACTTAAGATAAAAAAATTTTCCAATATAATAAATAGGGAGAAGATCCCCCAGCCTCTATTTCGCGTTGAACTTAAGCCAAATGATATAAAATTGAGAAAAAATGAGACGCACCCAATTTATAATTTAAAATATCTTTTATACCGAAAAATAACAGTTGAAGAACCACACAAGCGTACGGTGCCATAATTGTCAAGAATATAGCCACACAAAAACTTACTGCAAATTACCTACAGTTTGTGTTATTTGCAGTGAAATGCACGGTACTGCTAGTTGTACTAAACCAAAAGATCAAGCAGAAAAAAATGCAGTAATTGTGGAGGTAATCACACCGCTAACTATAGAGGATGCCCTGTATATTCTTTCGTTAAAAAAAACTATGGGGCAAAAATTTAAAGTAGCTCCAGCACAAACAGCAAACACTTGCTCCGCCACTCTTGCCCAAGTGAGCCAACCAGTTAATTCACGTGTATCGTATGCCGATGCTGCCAAGACAAGCTCTATTCCCACCCAAAATGTTTCACGGCCAAATACTTCAACAAATACAAACTCAGGCTTTAATTTTAATCGCCTTGAAGCTACTATTGAAAATCTGGTGCAAACTATAAACAATTTTACAACAAATATGACTAGCATGATGCAAGAAATGCTGCGAATGCAGAATACATTGCTTCAAGCTTTAGTTAACGAACCATGAACACGTTAAAAATATGTTTCTGGAACGCAAACGGCATTCGCCAACATAAAAATGAACTTGAGCACTTCCTCACGGAAAAAAATATTGATATTATGTTGGTCTCTGAGACTCATTTGACTTCGAGAAGCCTTTTTAAAATTTATGGCTACACCTTATATGATTCAAAGGACCCGAGAGGAAGAGCATGCGGTGGATCAGCAATTTTAATAAAGTCAAGACTCAAGCATTATATTATTGACAACATTTGCGAAGAACATTTACAAGCAACGAATATTTGTGTCGAAAATTTTTGCACTAATTTTGTCATATCATCAATTTACTCTCCTCCTAGATTCGCAATTACTGAGGATCAATACGAGGATTTCTACAAATCTCTTTGCCCTTGCTTCGTAGCAGCTGGCGACTACAATGCAAAACATACGTTCTGGGGTTCGCGTCTTATTACACCTAGAGGTCGGGCATTATTCAACACAATTTCAAAAATGGGCTTGGACGTCATTTCGAGTGGGGAGCCCACTTACTGGCCTACGGACATACAAAATTCCGGATGTTATAGATTTTGGAGTCATGAAAAATATTTCTATGGAATTAGTTCATGTTGAAGCGTCTCAAGATCTTTCCTCCGATCACTCTCCCACGATCGTTACAATTTGTAGCCCACTAAGAAGTGACTTACCTCACCCATATGTGAAGACGATCAACCGTGTTAATTGGCTGGGGTTCAGAAAATATCTCAGTAGTCATTGTACGGAAAGCATTACGCTAAGAACATCCGAAGATATTGAATTTAACATTGGCAATCTTATCAAAAATATAAAACAGGCTGCTGAACATGCGACTACCTCCCACCCGCAGACTGGATTTAATAGCATTTACTCTACGGATATTGAACGTCTCGTTAGTGAAAAAAGAAGAGCTAGAAGGGAATGGCAACAGCACAGATCGCCCCAACATAAAATCAGATTTAAAGAGTGCACTAAACAACTCCAAGACTTGCTTGCATTTGAAAAAACTGCATCTCTTAAAAACTATCTGGAAGGTCTTGATGTCACACCAGCATCTAATTACTCCTTCTGCCGCGCTGCTAGAAAGCTTAAAACATTTGTTGAGTTTAAACCACATCTGCGCACATCTACAGGAGGTTGGGCAAGAAGCAATACTGAAAAAGGTAAAATATTTGCTGAGCATTTAAAATCAGTATTTACCCCTAACACATGTACTGGTGTTATTGACTTGCCGAATGTAGACCATCAATTTGATTTTAGAAGTCAGCATAGCACCATTGAACAAACCAATCTATGGTTCAATTTATAAGTAGAACATTTGAAGAAAAGAAATATTGTTCTGCGCTGTTTATCGACGTTTCTCAGGCATTTGATGAAGTGTGGCATGAAGGTCTTATTTTAAAATTGAAATCATATTTACCAATAAATTTTCTGAAGCTATTAGAAAGTTATATTACTACCCGGAAGTTTACGGTTGTGGAAGGAGACTTCATGATTGTGCCCGAAATTATATCATCCGGTGTGCTACAGGGGAGAATACTGGGGCCAGTTTTGTATTTGATTTACACTTGTCATATGGTTTTGAGCAGCAATATCCATACATCTACGTTTGCCGATGACACAGCCTGCCTTAGTATGCACGAAAACCCTCACGAAGCTTCCCGATATCTACAAGAACATATAACACAACTTGAACTATGGTTTAATTTATGGAGAGTCAAAGTAAACGAGCAAAAGTGTGTCCAGGTAACATTTACCCTGCGAAGAGATACTTGTTCCCTAATTTGAATCAACAATTAAGTTGTTCTTCAACATTCACACGTAAAATACCTTGGTATACACCTTGATCGACGGCTTATATGGAAGCCCCATATTGACTCAAAGCTAACACAAATGAAACTGAAATTAACTCAGATGCATTGGCTGATTGGTTGAAATTCAACACTAAGTCTATATTGTAAACTTTTAATATACAAGTCGATTTGAAACCAATATGGTGCTACGGAATACAGTTATGGGGCACACAGCCTTGATATTGCAATATGGTTTAAGCATTTAAGAGATGAATGTAAAAACATTGAAAGAGAATATTTGAAGACAAAGCCATCCGTGGTGAGATTACATCAAAACAGGTATAACTATTCAAAAAAACGTGTAGAAGAAATAGATCAAGAAGATGAGGGAGAAATAATAGAAGAACTACTTACAAAGAGATTTTTTTTTTATACACACATATATTAATTTATTGTATCTTCAAATATTTTTTTTTAATACATATTTTTTATTTATTGTATCTTCAAATATGAACTAACAATAAGTATTCAAATCTAAAATATAATTATTAGGCCCGACCAGTATCGGACTCTACCTGCTCTTTAAGACTGCTCAAATACTGCTATGGGTTGTTCCAAGAAGCAATCAATACGTGAAGCTATATAACTTTTCTTTTTAAACCAGACCCCCCCAATAAAGCATTGGAGCATTAGATCAAATTTTAAAACCATGTAACAGAGCCTCTCAGCACCCAAAATTTCTATTGTAGAAGCTGGCCAATATTTTTACACTTCCACCATGAGATATCAAACCATGCTGTTAAATGTTTAAAAAATTTTGCTGTTTACACGAGTTCAAAGCATTTTGAAGAAAATTTCAATAGTGTAAATCTAGCTTAACTGTTGTAGTCTGTATCAAAATACACTAACCTTACAAATTTCAAGTGTATATAGTCACATACATATGTACATCTTATCCTAGCTTACTACTCCTACACAACTAACCAACCCTGACAATAACCTTATTATCTCTTACCGATTACCGATTAGTTTTACCATGTTATGTATCTATGTATTATTGTAAAATAAGAAGAAGCTTTCGTTGAGAATAAGGAAGTTCAGTTTTCAGTTGACATCCAATATGCAAAGACGCGTGTTTTATTTCTCGGTACACCTTTAACAAACGTATGTAACTGGCGACGAGGAAAAACAATAAAAATCATTATTGGCATATTGAAAGAAATGATTACAGAAGTGATAAAAAAGGAGAACTATGAATGAGTTAAGAAAATTGTGTAAAGAAAGAAAAAAACAGTGAATCTGTACAATGTTTCAAATAAAAATATGTATGTATAAAACCAGTGAAGAACGCAGTGCCTAAAAGAATTCAAACTAATTAAAAGAAAAAAAACGCGTTCAAGAACGATAAATTTGTTAAGAGAAACCAAAAGTGCAAACTGTACTTATTCCTTAAAATTAAAATTTTTAACTGAGAATAAAACGGTTATAAAATGCTGCAGATTACTACATAAATTCCGTTACATAAAATATTGAAGGGAAAAAGTGTATCACTAGAAGAACGAACTCAAAAAACAAAAATGAGCAGAAACTGAATAGAAAAGAAAATATGGAAACTGAGAGGCAAGCAAAAAAAAGAAAAAACTAAAAAGATTACAGAAGTTAACGAAAGCTCAACGTGAAAACATTGAAAACATAAAATAAATAAATAAATAAATTTAATTAAATATAAACTGAAACATAAAAATATTGGAATGAAGAGAAAATAAAACAAAAACTGACATGTGCAGACCACTAGAAATCAAAACCACAGTCATGCAACAGGTGAAATACCATCACAAAAACAACAAAAAATGACTTAAAGTCGTAGTGCTAGTGTTTTTGGTGGAGTGCGTTGTAAATAAAGAAAAACCTATTGTAAAATAACAAATATAAAAAATATAAAACTAAAGAAATTTTGCCTACGATATTTGCTTGCATCTTCATTGAAACGCGAAAAGATTTTATACCAACAACATACATACATACATATGTACGTATGTACATATAATTCGTTGAAAGTGCTGAGTAGAAAAATTACATACATGACATTCAGCAAATAAGAGAAATGTTCAGAAAAGCAAAAGAGCAAAAGAGATTGATTGATTGGTGTCAAAATAGGGATGCAATTCTGTCCAACCTGTTAATTTTGCAAAAGAATAACTACTTAAACAAAAATTTCAATATATAAAAACGATTAAAAATTTAAACAAAACAAAGTTTATACAAGAAAAATACATGCTGTTTAATGAAGTTAAAGACGCTGTCTGTATCAAAAGCCTAACGGGAGAAGTTCAAAAAGAAGGAGCGGAAAAGTGAATGAAGCCGATCCAGTATAGAGCAAACGAAAAGAGAGAAGACAACGACCGGAGAAGCAACCAACGAAAGACAACAAAAAAAAAATTTTTTTGATAAGTATATAAGTATTTACAGTTAACAAAAAAAAAAGAAACATTCACACTAATCATATATTTACATAAAGAAATGTTCGAAATTACATTGATATATAAAACTTTACAGTGAACACTAGATAAAGAGAAATCTGTAAAACAATTTTATTTGCATTACCAATATTGAGATGAAAATAAAATTGTTAATACCTGTATGTAATAAACACTGAAAATATTGAAAACAGATATACCTACGAAAATTAAACATAAACAAATTCCTTTTATCAGCATAAAAAAGGGTAAAAACAAAAGTACCAAACTTAGATAAAAACGAAATTTCCCTACTAAACCTTATTAAAGTTGAACATATTAAAAACAAAACAAAAAAATTTAATTAAAATGAAAAGTCTGTACTGAAATTTATTAACTTTGGAAATATTGATAAAAAAACCAAATTAGATAAAAATAAAATTTTATTTAACTTAAGCAGTATTATGAATATTGAAGTAAAACAAAATGCATCGAAATTAAATAGAAACGGGATATTTGTGGTTGAATTTTGCTAGCCCACATTTTATAATTTTCAAACGCGTAACAATTTTTGAAAACCAAACATAAGAGTAAATCATTAATTGGGGGAAAGCGGAAATACCGAAAGCCATGGCGGTGGAAATCTCGAATTCGATGTTTAGTGTCGTTATGACATGTATTAGGGATATTGCGAGTTTCGATGGATCAGATCTGAATAGATTGCAAGATTTTATCCAGGAGATTGAAAAAATTTATGCAACAATGATATCACAGTTTGACGGGAATAGTATAGTTATTATATTCAATTTCGTGAAGAACAAATGCGTTGGCGAGACCATAGATACTATTAATAGATACGGCCCTGTTACAAACTGGCCGGATTTAAGGACAAGGTTAGTAACACATTTCGGTGAGAAAGAATCGAGCAGTGAGCTAATGGATAGGCTAAAAACCTGCCGATTAGATGGAACAATTGAGAACTATTTTTATAAGCTAACGAAATTGACCGTACGCATCTTGAATCGTATTAGGACACATAGTGAGGAAACTTTTTCTTCAGTAGAGGTTAATAGAATTGCACTTAACGTTTTTAAGGAGCATTTGCCGGAACCAACAAAAACCATGATTTTCGCCAGAAATCCCTCAAGTATATATGAAGCATATAGAATCATACTTGAAGCTCGGCATCAGACGTATACGCGTTTCGGACAAAATTTTAGTAGGAGGAACAATGACAACCGGAATTATAATTTTAGCGATACTCATAACAATAGACGCGAAAATAGGAATATTTTCGGGCCAGGGGATTTGTACAATGATCGAAGGACGAGCGGGAGCATGGGCCATTCCCCTAGCGCCCAGGGTCCGTGTTCTAGTAACATGAATAGTCGCGTACAGAGCAATAATAATCCCAATCAAATCTGGAGAATCTAAATTATAGGAATCGGAATAGTAATTATCTTAATAATTCACGGTATTTTGATCAAGCAGTAAATCATCCATGTTTCAGAGAGAATTTTGGGCAAAACACTGGTAATGCGCCAGTTGTGGGTAACGCAGACCGAGGCAGAGATAATCGTCAGTACAGAGACCGGAACGACAATCGGAGCTCGACGGTAAGCCGTATGCAAACAGACAGAACAAGACTAACACAACCCCACAGTAGCCAAAATAGAAACGACACGCGAATGGAGTTGGAAACAATTCGGTAAATTTTCGGGACCGAGCCCAACAAAATTACCCTATATAACAATAGAAACCCCTGTCAGAACTTTATACTTTATAATAGATACCGGCGCAGAATTCAGTTTAGTCAACCCGAATGTATGTAACCCTGTATGGAAACATAATGTTAGAATAAAAATAAAGGCTTTAGGAAAAGAGAGAGTGTTGACAAAATTATGTCGTTTCCCATTGTTTAAAGAATTTAAATTAGATAATGAACCGTGTGAATTTTTGGAAATGGATTTTAATGGGAAGTTTGATGGCCTAATTGGGAATAATATTTTGAATAAATTAGATACAGTTATAGACTTTCCTAACAGACGATTAGTTACTGCAAATACAGTGTTGCCATTATTTTTCTCAAAGGAAGAAGAGACCTACTACCGGGACTCATACAAGGAAAATGTCATTGAAGTTTTTAGTAATAAAGCAATGCCACATGATTTAACAAAATTAATTGACCTCCGTCATTTAACAGACTGGGAAAGAGATAGGGTAAATATGCTACTTAGAAGCAATAGAAAAGCTTTCTATAGGGAAAATGAGTCGCTATCATTTACGCACGAAATTAAACACAGGATCGACACAACAACAGATTCGCCAATTTATTCAAAGTTATACAGATACCCAGAGATTCACAGAGCAGAAGTAGATAGGCAAATAGAGGAAATGTTGCAACAAGAAATAATTAGAGAGTCGAATAGTCCATATAACAGTCCAATCTGGATAGTGCCGAAAAAGTCAGGTAGTTCAAACGAAAAGAAATGGAGGATAGTAATAGATTACAGGAAGCTCAATAACGTCACGACTGAAGTTCGATACCCAATGCCTAATATGGAGGACATATTTGATACAATTGGTAAATGTCAGTATTTCTCCACGTTAGATCTCGCTAAAGGCTACCACCAAATTGAGATGCATCCGGATGATATAGCTAAAACCGCGTTTTCAACTGCAACAGGCCACTACGAATTCTTACGTATGCCGTTTGGTTTACGGAATTCAGCGGCAACGTTCCAGCGGATGATTAATAATGTGCTTAGAGAGTTCATAGGAAAAATTTGCGTCTTATACTTGGATGATATTCTAGTTTTCTCAACTAGTATTGAGAAACATATAGAGTCACTGAGCAGAATATTTCAAAGACTAGTAAGAGCAAATTTAAAATTACAGATAGGGAAATGTGCATTGTTGAGAAGAGAGACAGATTTTTTGGGACACACTATAACCGCGGAGGGAATCAGGACAAACCCGTCAAAAGTTCAAGCCATAGACAGGATGGCGTTACCGAGAACGCAAAAGGAAATAAAAACGTTTTTAGGGGTCACAGGTTTTTATAGAAGATTTATCAAGGACTACTCGAAAGTAGCGTACAATCTAGTTCGCCCCGATTTTTCGAGGAGATTCACTCTTATGACCGATGCCAGCAACTATGCCCTTGGCTCAGCTTTGATGCAGGACGGTAAAGTCGTAGCCTACGCAAGCAGAACACTCAACCGACATGAGCAGAATTATGGAACGATTGAGAAAGAACTGCTCGCGGTCATATGGGCTGTGAAACATTTTAAGCATTATTTATACGGGCGAAAATTCACGATAAAGACTGACCATAAACCTCTTGTTTGGTTGAGTAACATAAAGGAGCCAAACATGAAGATTCAGAGATGGAAGGTCATGTTAGGCGAGTTCGACTTTGATATCGAACACGTAAAAGGGAAGGAAAACGTTATTGCGGACGCTTTGAGTAGACTCACAGTTGGTCGGTGTAGTGACTAAAACGAAGATCTTTTGAATGAGGATTTTGGGGTTAATCTGAATGAACTTTTTGATGATGATATTGAAACTGTGCATAGTGCGGAAACTGACAATTCGGATTTCATAAGGATTACGGAAAAGCCTATGAATCTTTTTAAGTTACAGATTGTTTTAGAACAGGCAAATAGGGAGGAAATAAACTCAAAGATATTGTTTAGAAAAATGATCAGACACACGTTTAGAGTTAAAAGCAACAGTGATTTGTTGAAAATAATGAGGGAAAACATCCCGCAGAAAGGATTAGTGAGAGTGACGCGTTATTTAAAAAATTCGAGGACCATTACCGGGACTATTTTGTGCGTAACAGAAACCTGAAAATTATAAGATCCAAGACAAATTTGGAAGATATTACGGATAAAGTCAAGCTTTTAGAAATTATTGAGAGAGAACATTTGAAAAATAATCACCGCGGAATAAATGAAGTATTTTCGGAAATTAGGCAGAACTATTACTATCCGGCATTACAGAAGCACATTCAGCAATATATTAACAAATGCGATATTTGCAAATTGGCAAAGTTTGACAGAAGACCCATCAAACATTCGCTTAACGTCACGCAGACCCCTGAAAGACAGAATGGCATCGTACATGTGGATATTTGGTTTCCCAAACGAGGTGTAATGTATCTGGCAACGGTGTTGACAGAACATGGGTATCAATAACAGAGGCACTAAAGGAAAGATTTCAATATTTAGGCAAACCCAGACTGATCGTTACAGACAATGAATTAAAAACCACAGCTATTAAGCAGTTTTTCAATGACAGCAACGTAGAAGTACATTTTACCACAACTTACGTAAAGACAGGAAATGCAGATGTGGAAAGACTTCACGGTACTCTGAACGAACATTTAAGACTTTTCCATGCCGATCCCAAAAAT
The DNA here is from genome assembly GCA_944452675.1 of Tachina lurida. NCBI lineage: Eukaryota > Metazoa > Arthropoda > Insecta > Diptera > Tachinidae > Tachina > Tachina lurida. Next base: position 69,129,760 of record OX101756.1, on the reverse strand, counting down.
TCTAACGAACTGAGAGATAATGTTCATAGGGCAATAATTGCTTACAATAGCACCATTCATTCTGCAACGCAAAAACGACCCATAGATTTCCTAAATAACGTAATTTCCGCAGAAGAGATGAGGGAATTTGCTCAAGACTTGCATAGATCAAAGGTAAACAAGATCGATATGGTTAACAAAAGAACAAATAGGCGTTTGGTTGAAGATTTTAAGAATTGTTACGTTCAAAATAACAGAGTCGGAAAATAAGATCAAATTTTGAAAAGAAAGACAATCACCTTATTTCCAAGGATAATAAATTCCAAAAAATTAATAAAACGCAGGTAAAAAGAAAAAACCGATTCCAGGAATGATCGAAAATATTCGTGAACGGTTGAATTGCTGTCGAAAATAAAAGGAAAATAATAAATAATGTAAAAAAAAGAAAATTATTTGTAAATGAAATACGATGCGTAAAAGCAAATCAGATTTTTTATTAATTGTAGATAAAAAAAAAATATTTGTTTTTAAGCTACAAGAGAAAAGAAAGGTAGGGAAATTGTTATGAAGCGAAGAAAGAATATTTAATAAAAAAAATTTTTTTAAAGAAAATCATACATAAAAGATGGAAAAATGAGTATATGTATATGTATATTAAAAAAAAAATAATAAAAAAAATATTAACAACAAAATTAAATATTGTTATTAAAGAAGAACAATCTGTTAATTTAATTTTTGCAATTCAAGATATTAAATTTTTTTTCTCTTATATTCTTCTCATTTAAATATTTCTTTAATAATTTCTTAGCATCAACAGGAAAATTAATAACAATGTTTACAGAAAATTCGAGGAAATTTTCCTATATAAAATGTAATACGTAAAACTTATCAAGAAGTAAAGAAAAATTGTTAAAAACGTTAAGTATCTACATACATAATTATTGATACATAAAAAAAAAACATTTAAATTAATATGAATAAAACAAAACTTGTAGATTATATAATTACAATAATAAGAACCGAAAATACGGATGCAAATGAAAATTTGCAAATATCTAAATGACTTTTTTATATTGTTAATAACAAAAGAAATGAAAATAATTATTTTTACCTATAATTAAAATGTTAATTAAATCAACCGGGACTGTTGATTCTTAGATCGGGGAGGAGTCACATACATATGTACATCTTATCCTAGCTTACTACTCCTACACAACTAACCAACCCTGACAATAACCTTATTATCTCTTACCGATTACCGATTAGTTTTACCATGTTATGTATCTTGTATTATTGTAAAATAAGAAGAAGCTTTCGTTGAGAATAAAGAAGTTCAGTTTTCAGTTGACATCCAATATACAAAGACGCGTGTTTTATTTCTCGGTACACCTTTAACAAACGTATGTAACTATATACATACATACAATTGTATGTATATTACATGGGATTTTAGCATTTTTCGTTGCTCGTTTTGGAAGACCTTTTAATTTTTATCCCACATGTATTTATTGTTGTAACGGCTAAAGGTCAACACATTATGTCCAAATTTCAGGTCCGTAGCTCTTGCCGTTCTCGAGAAAATAGCATGTGACGGACAGCGTACCGAAAACAATAGGGTTGCTTTTCACCTTTTGTGTACGGAACCCTAAAAATGATGATGAAATTATTATTGACGATCACCTGAAAGCAGAAATGTTTAGCAAATACTTCCATTTATTATTATTATTATTATTAGTTATTTCTTTTCGATGTCCCATACACAAGACTTAAGTCTTATATTGCAGTATGGAACTGAGCATATGCAAATACAATAAATCCGATACAACAAAAAAAATTATAAGATTTAATTAAGTAATTGTGACATAAATTGTAAGTAATTTTAATAAAATATATAATAAAATTTAAAATTTAATAAAATTTAATATTATAGAGCTAGTGAAAAATTAACAAAAACAATTTAAACCCATAAAATATGTAACCTGAAAAGTTGAAAACATACATAGTACGTTGTTATTCAATCAGAATTTGTATACACTTATACACTTATCGCTGTTACTTTTTTGGTAAAGTAAAAATTGCTGAAAAATTACGCTTAGCCAACGTCGCAAAAGTGTACATACGCGTTTGAATTGTATTAACTACAGATATAGTAGCACGTTTTCTTTTATAATTTTGTATTCATTTAGTCTTGTTTTAACAATATGTGTTAGATTTTGCTTAAATTTTGCCTTGATTATTAGCAGTAGTTGGAAAAAATGGGGAAAAATAAGGAAATATCAAACGACGTTAAAAAAATTAGTCATCAATCTTTCAATTGAAGGGAATTAAATGAGAAAAACCGGACAAATCTTAAATTTTTGTAAATTTACAATCCTAACTATCATTAGAACTACAAAAGAATCAAATTGTTCCACGATTGGGAAGAATAGCAAGGCTTGATGAAAGACTAAGGCGCAAAATTGTGAGAGAAATTGCGAAAAATACAAACGGAAGTAGCACAAAACTGAAAGAGGACCTTAAAAATAGTTATGGAATTCTTGTCGATGCTAACACAATTCGCCGTTGCTTAAATAAAGTTGGATTATAAACTTGTATAGCCAGAAAAAAGCCATGCATAAGTCCCATAAACAAAACTAAACGATATATTTATGCTCTGGAGTACAAACACGTCCATCTTAATACATCTAAGTTTTTGAAAAGAGTAATTTTTATGGACGAACCTAAGTTCAACCTATTTTGAAACGACAGACGACCAAAAACATGGATAAAATGTAATATTGACTTAGATAATAAAATGTATGCAGTGCTGTCAAACATGGTGGGGACTCCGTAACTGTGTGGGAGTGCATAAGTGCTGATGGGGTTGGAGAATTAAAATTTTTTGATGGAATTATGGATCGTCGTGGTAATTTAGATATTTAAAACTATATTTTTTTTACAGAATGTGAACAAATTGCACCTTAAAGATAAATATGTATCTATGCATGATAATGACCCCAAGAATAACTTAAGGCTGGTTAAGGAAAGGCTTCTTTATAAAGTAAAACCGAAGCTTCCACATCTTCCACAGTCCCCAGACTGAAATCTGATCGATTATTTATGGGCTTCCTTGAAGTAGAGGCGTCAAAATAGACGGACATGGTCTCTTATCTCAAATAATTACAATTTTAAAGGAAAAATGGGAATATGTATAGGCGAAAACAACTAAAGATCTGGTTTCTTCGATACCTAAAAGGCTAAGAAAAGCTTTTGATCAAAAAGCGGACAAACAAACTTTAAAAATGTTAAAAAAATTTTACACAATGTACTCAACAATACATCGTATGCACACTTTTGCAATCGGATAAAATATTGAACTTTATTATTTTTTGCTTGTTTAATATTGTATAGTGAAATCAAATCTGGTATTTTTATTTAATTTAAATTACTTCTACTTTAAAATAAAAAAAGTTCACAAAATCGATGATTTTCCTTTAAAAAGGAAATTTTTTTTAAATATCAAGTCGTATGTAGAGTTTTGCGACTATATTCAACTTGAAAAATGAGAAAAAATATTTTTCCTAAATTGTCGTGCGTTATTCAAGATTTGTAATCTATAGGGGACTCCATTCCAGAGACTAATGGCGTGAATAAAGAAATGGTATTTAGAAATCAGTGTGCGATGGCCAAATGATAAAAGTCTTTTGCCTCTATTAAGTGTAGAGAAGTTTAAACGTTCATGAAGATGTGCGGGCTGTTGTGTATATATAATTTTGTGCATAAACAATAAAATACGCACTCTTAGATAATCATCAAGACTAATGTCGTAAAGCAATGTTACATAGAAATATGTGCATATCTTCTTATACTATATACATAACGAATAATATTATTAAATGCAACATTAAGTTTTCTTTTGCTTTCACTATCGCAGCTGGCGAATAGTTCACAGCAATACAACAAGATAGGTATTAAATACGATTTAGCAAGAAGAGTAGTATATTTATGGGCATTCTGGCACACGTGTATTTTCCCCATAAGGATCAAATATTATATTTATGGGCATTCTGGCACAGTAGTATATTTATGGGCATTCTGGCACACGTGTATTTTCCCCATAAGGATCAAATATTATATTTATGGGCATTCTGGCACAGTAGTATATTTATGGGCATTCTGGCACACGTGTATTTTCCCCATAAGGATCAAATATTATATTTACGGGCATTCTGGCACAGTAGTATATTTATGGGCATTCTGGCACACGTGTATAGTTAGATCTAATTAGAATAGTAGATCATTCTAATTAGTATATATATGTGCATTCCAATACATGTATTTTCCCATAAGGAAGGATATTCCAATACATGTATTTTCCCATTAGGAAGGATATTCCAATACATGTATTTTCGCATAAGGACGGATATTCCAATACATGTATTTTCGCATAAGGACGGATATTCCAATACATGTATTTTCTCATAAGAAAGGATATTCTAATACATACATATATTCCTACAACAAAGTTAACTTAAAATGAGAATATATATTTTTCTCATAAAAAGTTTAACGAAGACATTTTTGTAAATGGAACAATTCGAATGAGATTCTCATTTGAGTAATTCTATTAAAATGAGAGTTCGATTGACTCACAAATATGTATATAAAAGACCAATTAGAAATTAGTTTTAGTTATTGTTATTCAAAGATCCTTGAAATTACGTTCAACAACAATGGTAAGAATGAAGTTTAACATAATATTAGAATTTTTATTTATTATACGAAAGTTTAAGAAATACATATAAAATTTAACTAATTTTTGTTTGTTTTTAGATCCATCAACAAATAATTAACATTGCCCAAGGAATAAAATCAGAATACACAAAAATTGATGATATTCCCTTAAATGAACCTTACAAGATTTTAAATTTTGAATGGAAGGTTACACAATATGGATCCAAAGTTATTGCATATTTAAACAACAATAAGTGGTTTTATCTTCCGCAAAGAATTGTTAAATATTTAAACAGAGATGATCCTTACTTATCAAAAATGAATGACAAAATTTGGACAATTATTTACAAAGGACGTCAATCACCAAATGGTTCAGCAATATTCGAACTAAACTATAGCTAAATTTTTTATTTGTCATAAGAAATTTTATGTAGTTACACAATTTTTAAAACAATAAATATATTTAGTAAAGTGAAGTGAGCCCCTATTATTTATTGATTTTTGTTTTTATGTTAAACATGCATATGCACGTTAACAAAGTGAATTTGAAATCCATTTCAGGAAAATTTAGTTAAAAAAATTTAAATAAAATGCATATATTTCCAATTCATTTAAATTTGATGAAAATGAGAGTTTATGCTTAAAATAAGTTATCTTATTTATTTTCATTTTAAGAAAAAGGATAGGACATTTAAAAATTTGATGAAAGTTAAACATGCATGTACAAGACATGAAATTTAAACATGCATGTGCAAGACACGTGGTCATATGTATATGTATGCATTACAAGTTTTTATTACTTTTTGCACTTATATAGAAATTTTCAAAATTCTCACCAAAAAAATAAATTACATGAAAAAATATTCCTATAAGGAAGGATATTTCCATTGCATGTAGTGCGTAAGCATGCTTTTGCATGCTTTTTCATGTCATAGCATTTAGATGTATTTTGTTTTACTCTAATTTTCATTTTAAAAGAAAGAAAAGGATAGGACATTTAAAAATTAACATGCACATGCAAGACACATGATATTAAGTATTTTTAAAGTATTAAGAACGAGAGACATGCGTATGCATGCTCTTTGCGCGTGTTGATTTACGTGGGTGCCTTGGTGAAATTTACATTTTATTTGTTCTGAGAAAAAGGGTATGCGAAAAAACTAATTATAAAAAAAATATCTTTCTATGAAGGACAAACAAATATTTTTCCTTTATTGCTTAAACTCACTAATTTAGAAGATCATAAATGTAGATAAATATGAAGATTTTCCAATTACAGGTAATTTTCTATAGATGAATGTATACATATATTGCGTGTAGAAAAAAAAAGTATAAAATAAAACATTTTTCTGAACAAAATTCTAGTCTTGTGACATCATTCAAAAACCAAGTGTTGTGCGAAAAAAATAAAACTCTAAATTTTTATTGTTATATACATATGTGTATAGATTTAAATATTTTTAATTCATAATAGGTAAGTTAAATAATTTTAAAAATAGTAACCATTGATTTCTAACGTTTAACGTTTTACACAAACAGTCTGTAAATTTGTTTTATAAATTTTTTTAGTATATTTAAAAACGTTTAAACAAAAATAAAATGATATCGAATTTAGAATGCAAAGAATGCAAAAGAGCTTTCCTAACTGAGGAAAATTACAGAGAGCACGAACGAAGTCATGCTTCAAGCTCCAGTCGTGTAAAGCTTGTAAAAAGTGCGTTTAAAAAAAGACTTGTGACACTTGTTTACATAAACGACAACGAGGAATGCCTCCTCCCAGAGGTGTTTATGAAAGAAGCTGTGGAGTCATTAAAGAAAGAAGTTGACTACTTTTTAAAAAATAATGGTGCTCTGAAATATAATATGGAGATGTGTGGCTTATATGCTTGCCCCAAAATGAGCGACCTAGAAAATACTCCAATAGAGGTAAAGCATTTCCAAACCAAAATGAAAGAAGTTTTCGATATTGATGAATTCACAAATGAATATTTCACTAATATTCAAAATATATTAACAAAGATGGAAGAGTTTCAAGAGCGGGATAGTGGTTGGACCCTAGTTCAACTTTTAAAACTTCACCTGAACTTAAATAAATATCAACCACTGAAAGGTTCTAGTTTAATAGCTCTCCCGCCTAAACTGATGTCAAAAAAAGCATGTATAAATGTACAAAATGATGATGATTTTTGTTTCAAATGGGCAATTTTATCAGCCATATCAACTCATAGAAATGCGCAACGAACTAGTATTTATGGGATCAACATTGCTGATGAGATAATAAATCTAAATGGATTTTCTTTAAATTTTAGTGGGTTATGGTTCCCACTTAAAATAAAATATATACACATTTTTGAGACCAATAATCCTAATATTAGTATAAACGTTTTTGGTTATGAGATGGAAAAAGACTTAGTTGTTGGCCCATATTACAAAACAAAAGCAATAAAATCTAAGCATATACAGCTATTGTTTTTACAGAAAGATAATGGAGGAAATATAGTTTCACACTATGTATATATCAAAAATATTTCAAGGTAAATGTGATTATTATAAAAAAAAAAAAAATCATAATAATTATATGTTTAATTTTTATATTTATTTTACATAGATTGATTCGATCACAACAAACTAACCATCATGGAAGCATTATTCTCTGTGATGACTGTTTACAGAGTTTCCATTATCATCAAGACTTAGAAAAACATCGACAGCATTGTAAAAGACAGGATTCTTATGCCCCCCAACAAGATAAGTCAATATTACAATTTAATAATTATAATAATAGTATAAATGTACCTTTTGTAATATACGCTGATTCGGAATGCATATTTGAAAATATTCAAACTTGCATTCCGCGTGGTGATGTTTCGTCAACAACATTAGTTGATAGACATATTCCCTACGCAATGTCGTATTTTATTAAATGTAGTTTTAATGACAAATTAAACAAGTTACGTACCTTTAAAGGATTCGAATCGGCTAAACTATTTATAGAAAGTTTAATTCGGGATATAAGAGATTAAAATAATAATTATTTGACAAAAGTAAAACCAATGACCCCATTAACTGAAGTGGAAAATTTAAACTTCCATGCTAATAATACATGTCATATTTGCTCTAAAATTATTTTAGATGAATCAAAAGTTAGAGATCATTGTCATTTGACTGGTAAATATAGGGGGGTTGCACATAGTTCTTGTAATCTTAATTATAAAGTACCGAAATTTGTCCCGGTTATTTTTCACAATTTTTCTAGTTATGACTGTCACTTATTTGTGAAGGAGCTAAATAATATAAGTGATGGTCCAATTAATATCATTCCACTCAATAAAGAGCTATATATATCACTCTCTAAAACCATAAGCGACAACAATATTGGTAATATAGAAATTAGATTTTTAGATTCCTATAGATTTTTACAATCAAGCTTAAATGATTTAGTTAAAAATTTAGGTAAGCAGGATTTGAAAATAGTTAAATCAATGTTTGGTGAAAATGAAAGTAAATTTAATTTACTTGTTAGAAAAGGTGTCTTTCCATATAGTTATTTAAATTCTATCGAAAAACTCAAAGAAACTTCTCTACCATTCGGTTTTGATTGAGAATTTTTATAATAAATTAACAGATGAAGATTGTTCTCAAGAAGATTACACACATGCGAAAGAGGTATGGAGTACTTTTGAGTGTACAACTTTAGAAGATTATTTAATTTTATATTTGAAAACTGATGTCTTGTTATTAGCTGATGTTTTCGAAAACTTTAGATTTCTTTGCAATGATATTTATAAACTAGATCCTTGTTATTACTATACCGCTCCAGGATTTTCTTGGGACGCAATGTTAAAAATAACAGATATTAAATTAGAGTTATTAAGCGACATAGATATGATTTTATTCATACAAAAGGGGATAAGGGAAGAAATAGTACAATGTTCTCAACGACATGCCATTGCAAACAATAAATATATGAGTGATTACAATGAACATCTTCCATCTAAATATTTAATGTATTTAGATGCAAATAATTTATATGGTTGGGCAATGTCTGAAGCTGTACCAGAAGGTAATTTTGAATGGGAAACAGACATTGAAAACTTTTGTTTGGATACTATACCAGAAGATTCAACTACTGGATATATATTAGAAGTAGATTTGACGTATCCAATAGAAATTCATGATATTCATAATAACTTACCAGTGAAAATAAAAATCCTCCAAATTCTAAGGAAAAGAAATTAATTTGTGATTTAAATGATAAAAATTAATATGTAATACATTACAAAAACTTACAACAATGTTTAAAACATGGGTTGAAGTTAAAAAAAAATTCACCGAATTTTGAAATTTAAGCAATCAACATGGTTAAAGCCATATATTTCATTAAACAATTTACATAGAACTAATGCAAAAATCTCTTTTGAAAAAAATTTCTTTAAGTTACTGAATAATGCTGTCTACGGTAAAACGATGGAAAACGTTGACAAGCGTAAGAATATAAAAATTGTTAATCGGTGGGAAAGCATTGGAAAGAAAATGGGAGCTCATGCCCTTATTGCCAAACCAGAATTTCATTCCTTTAGCATATTTCAAGAAAACATGATAGCAGTGGAGCTAAACAGAAGTTATTCGTTTTATAATAAACCCATTTATTTAGGATTTACAATCCTAGAACTTTCAAAGTGGAAGTTGTATAACTTTCATTATGATTATATGCTTTTAAAATATAACATCAAAGCAGATCTAAACTATATGGATACAGATTCGTTTATATACACAGTAGAAACTGATGATTTTTATAAAGATATAATAAACGATATTGATACACACTTTGATACATCAGATTATGAAGCGAATAATAAGTTTGGTATTCCACAGAAAAATAAAAAAAAAATTAGGTATGATGAAGGATGAAAATAATGGTAAGTTAATGAAGGAATTTGTGGGTCTAAGAGCAAAAATGTATGCATTCAAAACGATAGATATGAATGAAATCAAAAAGGTTAAGGGCATTAAAAGTAATATAACTAGAAATTTAAGTCTATTAGATTATAAAAACTGTTTATATAATAAGAAAATATATTATGGAAATATGTATATTTTTAAATCCAAACTTCATGATTTATATACTTCTCTAATAAATAAGATATCTTTAAGTTATCTAGATAATAAAAGGATTGTATATAATAATGTAAATACACTTGCTTGGGGGCATTACAAAGAAGAATTTATCAATGAAAGAGATGATGATTTTGTAATGGAAATTTATAATAGAGATAATCAAAACACAACTAATTGTATTATAGATCAATTTTTAAATGATGATGATGATTTTGTAATGGAAATTGATAATAGAGCTAATCAAAACACAACTAATTGTATTATAGATCAATTTTTAAATGATGATGATGATTTTGTAATGGAAATTGATAATAGAGCTAATCAAAACACAACTAATTGTATTATAGATCAATTTTTAAATGATGATGATGATGATTTTGTAATGGAAATTTATGATAGAGATAATCGTAATACAACTAATTGTATTATAGATCAATTTTTAAATGATGATGACGATATTTTTATGCAAATTGAATGTTAATTTTATTTATTTATTAAAATTTTGTTTTATAAATTCAAATTATATTGTAATTCAAAACGACATCGTTAATTAATAAGAAAAATATAAATAAACTTTAACGTATCCGTTTGTGGATATATTTATATAAATATTTTTGAATTATTTTAAATTACATTTATTAACTAAGAATTTTAAACATAGGTGAGCACAATTAAATGTATTAAAGTTTTGTTTTCGCTCATAATTATATTTAATGGGTATCTTTAAATAATTAACAAGTTCAATTGGAGTTTGTAAGTTTCCAAAGCTATCAAAATATTCTTTATAGTTATGATTTTTATAATAGGCTACCCAGTGAGTTCCAGCACCACGAGAGTTATCTAGATTAACAATACCACATTCTTGAACTAATGGTTTTTTAGGCAAACGATCTCGCATAAACACACCTCTAAAATTTTCGAGTTTTTTACCATATTTTATTAAATCTAGATCAGTTAATGGTCGATTGGGTAGGTTATCTAAAAGTTTTTTGGAATCGGTTTATAATACAGTCCATATCCATATTTATATGGTTTAAGATATAAGCCTTTTCCCATAGCAATTGATTCCATGTGTCTATTATACCGAGTAGCCTCGGCTAGTTGTTCTTTTCCATTTTTAATATCATTTACAGCCTTAATAATAGACGATCCACCCGTAGCCAAACCACCAAGTGCGGATAAAGCTGTTAGGATTGGAATTAGTGGAAGAAATCCACCGATTTTGGGCATTGGTATAACTCTCGGTATAACAATATTAGCCCTCTTCTTCCCTTTGAAGTTCGAAGTAATGGATTTTAACGCAATTTTAACAGCAGCCTTTAAATTGTCTGGTTTTTCATTTCTCAAGAGGTTAAGAGTATTTTTAACAGCTTTTGAAAACAATTTTCTATCACATGTTTTTTTCATTTGACTCTTTTTTTTCTGTGACTTTTTAGATTTATGAATTTTTATATTGTTCATACCTAATCCGAATTTAAGTTTTGATTTCATAGCGTTTGTTACGAACCAAGCGTTAGCCTTTTCTTTGAAATCACTATCTTTAGATTGCACTTGTTGCCAAGCTTTTTCAACTAAAATTTTATCCGCTTTATGTCTCTTATTAATATCGTTTGTTTCTGAATATGTAATATCGTGTTCCCTACACGCTACAATGAATTTATTCCCTTATCACCTCTTGCTAAACGTTTTTCAAGTTTTGTTCCAGGTCCACAAAACTGATAACCAGGTAAATGTAGTTCAACAGGTAATTTGTTTATTAAGTTCCCAGTAAAAAAAATTGGAAGTACTTCTTCAGGAACTACTTTTTCTCTACTTCCAAAATATCAGTATGTGTGTATATTTAACTTTTCAGGAATCGATTATTAACAACATCCAGATAATTCATTCAGAAGTTATTTCACTTATGCAAAATTGGAAATCATTTGTAGTTTTCGCAAATATATTTGCGTATAGACTATATACTTACGATATATCTTGATTTTTTAGGAATATAAAATCAATGTCATAAAGTATTAGATTTTTATTTATAAAAGTATATTGATTTAAAATAAAGATTAATATAAAATAAATATATATGTATGTATGTATGAAGAAAACAATAATTCAATAACACTGTGCAACAGTAAAAAATCCACACATTCTTGACTACACTGTCAAGGTTCGAGATTACTACCAAATAGTAGTAAACATCTATACTCAGTTTGGGGATTTTGGTGACCAATTTATTGTCATAGAAAAGTTTCTAAAATCAGTGCGCTGGCAAAAAGTTTAGTTTTTGGCCAACATCTTATTCAGACTTGGTAATACCCCTAAACAAAAATGCAATAATGTAGCTAAGAGTCTACCGAACAAATTTTGTTAACAACTTATGCCAAAAAAAATAATCACATCGATTTTGAAAAAAAAACGTCGAAAAATTGTGGAAATAATATTTCAATATACGAGTACATACATATTTATGCACAAATTCAACTCAATTTATAATTAAATGAAAAAAACTAATGTACGCATGCATACATACATATTTAGTTCTTTTTACCAGGCATGTTCTGAAAATAACATTTTTCAAATTAGTAGTGATTTGAAAAGTAATAATGGTCATGCAGATATTTATTCGTTCTTTTTTTTTAATTTTTTTTTAATCACTAGTGATTTTCAGAACATGCCTGTATATTATGCTTTTTTTTGGTTCCTGCTCTTATTATTAATTGAATTCCTAACATTTTAATTTTAGTTGATATTGTTTTTTGTTAAATTTATTTTAAGGATATTGGTTTGCTTATGTTTGTTCTTTCTTATTGAATATGTATGTACTTATAAAACAAATAAAATAAAATAAGCATAATTCCAAATTAAAAAAATAAATTCTTGATTTTTATATACAATTGGAATTTACTATATTGTCATTTTAAACAGCATTAGAATGACTTTAAAAAACTACATTTTCATCTATTCGCGGTAAGCTACTTTTCCTAACTCCATAAAAGTAATGAAAAGTTAATTCCCTTGCACTCATTAAGAAAACATAAAAAAAATCAGATATACTTAACATCATGAAAATGGCTTCGGATTCACTGAATATGGATCAAAAAAGAGAACTTCTTGCAATGACAACCCTATGTAAAAATCATTAGAAAAGATTCAAATTTGCACTACTTCTGAATCGCAAACTCTACATTTTCATGACTTTTTTGGAATGTCTTTTTTTACTGGGTTGTTTACTAATCCACTACCAATATTATACTGATTATCTTTAACTCCCTTTTTATAGTTTATATTCATTTTTTATTAATTATATGATATGTGTAATGGCATTGACACTATAAACTTAAATGATGAGGTTTCGCTATATAATAAGAAATTTATATCAAAACCAAGTTAGTTATAAAAATGCGATTAGTAAAACAAGCTAAACAAATTGTAGTAAGAAATGCGGATGAAGCACAAGAAAACGAACCGAAAATTAAACATAGTACACTTTTACCAAATTCAATACGAGCATTAATTGTAGGTCCTTCAAATTGTGGTAAAATTAATGTTATGATTAGTCTAATAGAGAGCCCCAACGGTTTAAGTTTTAAAAACATTTACATATATTCAAAATCTTTATATCAACCAAAATACTGTTATCTCAAGGAATTGATACACCCAATAAAAGGAATAAATATTTTTACATTTGCGGAAAACGAGAAAGTTATTAGTCCTACAGAAGCGAACTCACATTCTATCATAATATTTGATGATGTTATTTGTGGAAAACAAGACACTATAAGAGATTACTTTTGTATGGGCAGACATAAGAATATAGATTGTTTTTATTTATGTCAAACGTACAAAAAATCCCTAAACATCTTATACGTGATAATGCGAATATGATTATAATATTTAAACAGGATGAAATGAATTTACGACATATATATAATGATCATGTAATTGGTGATATGTCATTTAAAGAATTTACAAATATATGTAGTGAATGTTGGAAAAATAAATATGGCTTTCTTGTTATCAGTAAGGATAATCTGATAAATAAAGGGCGATATAGAAAAGGTTTTGATGAATTCATAGAACTATAAGTAAGCAGATCTTAAGTAGTTATAATGCAGATTGCAATCAGACATAAAACAGATCATTAGCAGATAAATATCAGTTGCTTAAGCAGATATCAGGCAGATCATTATCAAATATAAAGCAGATTTCAAGCACATATAAAAATAATAACTATGGATAATAAATTGTTAAAGGATATTGTTAAGACAAGAGGAGTATTGAAAGCAAAATTAAAAAATCTCAAATTAGACAATATAGAACGAGTTAATATTTTAGAAGATACATTCAAACCAATAACTAAACCTTTAAATACGATAATTGGAAAAATTAATGAATATGAAACTGATGATATATTGAATGATACATCTGAGTCCATAACCAAACCTTTGAATAAAATAATAAAAAAAGATGACGAGTATAACTCAGATGATTATCAATCTAATGATAACATAACAGATCCACAACTTCCACCACTACCATCCGACGACAGTTCAAACAATTTTGATGATGCAATAGATTATAACCAAGTTACTGAAACTGATTTGAAAAAATATCCATTAGCTGAAAATATAGAATTACTCCTCAATAATAAAACAATAGATAAAATTTATGGTTTCAACATAGATGAAAGCGGAAATTGGCGATATGCAAATAATGAATTAAATTTTAATGCTGATAACTCTATTCAAATAGGGAATTCAACGTGGAAAATGACTCCAGGATTATTTGAATTAGTTTTCCATTCAAAGCCTCTACATTATAATAAAAATGATTTAAGAAAATATAAAGAAATTTTAATAAGTACCAATGCTCACAAACGTCAATATCAATCAAAAAGTCAAATTAAAGGTACACGAGCTTATAAATATATTCGTATAATAAACAATTTATTTAATACTAAACCAAGTATTCTAACGAAAGGTAGTGGATTCTCGTTAAAGACTATTGATAATCGTAGATCTAGTTATATATATTGGAATGACACAAATGAATTAGTTGACAGATTACGTTTACTTATTTCATCAGAAAGTGTTGGTCATAATAATCACAATAACGAAATCATTTCCATTATTGAAGAATTGAAAGAAGCTGATATAATATATTAAACTAAAAATGACTTATATAAATAAGTTTGGAGAAACATCCTTCCGACATAATCTAAATGACTCAAAGTTAAAATTATATAAATATAATTTGCAATTGAATAACATAACAAAAGATATAGAAAAACTGGATAATATAATTAAAACTATTAACAAACAACGTGAAGAACTTAAAAACGATTATAATTCTCAATTAAACATTATCAAAAGGGATGTTAAAGTATTACAAGAATTAATTACAAAAGGAATCAATGAAAATGTTGAAGCTATTGAAAAAATAGTGAGGAATCAAATAAGTTATGCAAATGAAGACTTTTCAAAGAATATCGAAGAGAGATTCAATACACTTGAGGATTTTATATTTAAATCGATGAAGAGAAATGATGTAAACGTTGAGGTGAAAAAACGAAAACTTGAATTTCCTAAAATTAAAGGATAAAAATTTTATATAAATATTTGACACTCGTATCTGAATGCTTAATAGTAAAGAATCTTATTTCAAAATGAACTTAGATAAAAGAGAAATAGTTGATGAACTTCATAAGCAAGCGCGAAAAAATTTTAAAAGAAGACAGGTTATCATAAAAGGAATCGATGATTTATGGCAGGCGGATTTGGTTGAGATGGGCAACTACGCAACATATAATAACGGTCACCGTTATCTCTTAACAGTAATAGATTCTTTTTCAAAAAAAGCTTGGGCTATAGCAGTGAAAAATAAAACTGCACTCAACATAACGAACGCCATGAAAAACATTTTCATAAAAAGCAATCGTAAACCAAAAAATTTACAAACAGATGATGGTAAGGAGTTCTTCAATAATCAGTTTCGTCACTTAATGCAATTGAATCAAATCAACCACTATTCAACATATAGTGTTCTGAAAGCATCCATCATAGAAAGATTTAACAGAACTCTTAAAGGAATGATGTGGAAGGAGTTTAGTTATCAAGGAACATATAAATGGTTAAACATATATAAGAACCTTGTAGAGAAATATAATAATACTTACCACAGAACAATAAAAATGTCGCCCAATGAAGTAAATTCATCAAACGAAAAATTTTTATTGGATACAGCTTACAACAATTTAAAAGTATTTACAAAACCAAAGTTCAAAGTGAATGATAATGTTAGAATAAGTAAATATAAACATATATTTGAAAAACGTTATACACCAAATTGGACTACTGAAGTATTTACGGTTAAAACTATAAAAAATACTAATCCAAATACATATATATTAAAAGATTATCAAGGACATGAAATTAAAGGAGGGTTTTATGAGTCTGAATTAATGAAAACTAGATTTCCTGAAACTTATTTGGTTGAAAAGGTTTTGAAAAGGAAAAGCAACAAAATTTATGTTAAATGGCTTGGTTTTTCTTCAGAACATAATTCTTGGATTAATACAAATTATGATTAATAATAAAAACTGTGAAAAATTTAATAATTAACTTAATCATTCATGAACCACTAAAATGTTAATTACATTAACTTTAAATGGAGACTCTCCGCATCTTGTCGCAAACTATTTTCCGCCAATTGAACTAAATGAAAATTATGTTTGTGGCTTAATAAGTTTTGATACATATCATTCAATTCCAAATGTAGATGTTGAAAACAATTTATTTCATATTGGAAATCATGAAATAACAGTTCCAGTTGGGTCATATGAATTAACTGATATAGCTGAACTACTAAAAATTAAATATCATGATATGAATCCAACCGGTTCTCTTGATGTACGAGCAAATTATAATACACTACAAACATGTATAAAAAGCATTTCTGATTCAATTTATTTTAATAAAAAATCCTCAATTGGATCATTATTAGGCTTTAGTAGAAAAGTACTAGCACCTGGAATAGAACATTACTCCGATAAAACGATAGATATAACCAAAATTAATACAGTAATCGTTGAATGCAATATTGTATGCGGTTCGTATATAAACAACATGTCTACGCATATTTTACATCAGTTTTCGCTTAACGTTAGTCCTGGATATAAAATAACAGAGACTCCAACCACTGTAATATACTTACCTGTAAATTCAAGAACAATAAATAATATAATTTTGAAAGTTGTTGACCAAGACGGAAACTTAATAAACTTTCGCGGTGAAAAAATAACAATACGATTACATTTAAAGCCTATGAAAGAATGATAATATACAACAAAAGTGATCTATCGAATGATTTAACATTTATTCAATCACCATCAGCCGAAGACGAAGGTGAAAATTCATCAAAATTTTGCAAAAAGTTAAAAATACAATACTATAAAAATAATAAACATCGAAAGCCTAAAAAAGCTAACGTTTTAAATAAAACTAATCAGCATTTTTTAAAAAGTTTAGGATTTAAATTAAAATAATAAAATTAATCACGTAGTTACAACCAAGGAAAACAAACAAATGAGTAGTATAATTAATATATTGCAAAAGCCTCAAGTGGATAATTCAATTATCAAGAAGGAGTACCACAGTTATACATCATATTTACAGTCATTTGAAAATAATGATGAAATTCGTATATCAATTCAAAACCAAGATTTGTATGTTTTACCAAGTGAAAGTTTTATATATATCGAAGGTCTTGCAACAAAGGAAGATTCAACAGTTTCTACATCCATACGTCTCTTAAACAATTGTATGGCACACCTATTTGATGAAATTCGTTATGAAATTAATGGTATAGAAATTGATCGCACACGTCATTTGGGTATTGCAACAGAATTAAAAAACTATGTTTCGTTGAATAAATTTGAAAGTTATAGTCTACTAAATGCAGGATGGTCACCATTTAACAATGATAGTCTTATACCCGAAAATGGATATTTTAATTTTTGTGTACCACTAATAGTTAAGTCTAAGCATGAATTGATTCTGTTACGATCTAAAGATGATAAGCAAGTTTTTAAATCTCAACTATCAACTGAAAAAACCAAGTTAACAATTTTAAATATAACTTGGAAAGTACCACACATTCAACTTGCTGATGCATACAAATTGCAGATATATAAAACAATAAATAACCGTCATCCATTAAGTATATGTTTTAAAAGTTGGGATATGTATTATTATCCTTCACTTCCAGAAAGTACAACAGTTTTGTGGAATGTTAAGCTAGCTGCTCACAACGAAAGACCACGCTTCCTATTGTTAGGTCTTCGAAATAATGACAACAAGTTTCAACATTGTGATTTAAGTGATGTAAAAGTACATCTTAACTCTGATACATATCCTTATGATGATCTAAATCTTAAGTTTGATAGAAATCGTTTTGCTATTCTATATGACATGTACTTAAAATTTCAACAAAGTTATTATTCACGCAACACCCAACCATTATTAACACCAGAAAACTTCAAAACTATGGCGCCAATAGCTGTCTTGGATGTTACACATCAAAATGAATTAGTCAAAACTGTACCAATCGATATTAGAATTGAACTGAAGACTTCAAAAAATATATTACCTAATACATCTGCGTATTGTTTAATTATTCATGATAAAATATTTGAATATTTGAAATTAGAAAAT
Source organism: Tachina lurida (assembly GCA_944452675.1). Classification (NCBI taxonomy): domain Eukaryota; kingdom Metazoa; phylum Arthropoda; class Insecta; order Diptera; family Tachinidae; genus Tachina; species Tachina lurida. The sequence continues at coordinate 69,111,248 of OX101756.1, read as the reverse complement.
TGATATAACTTTATTTTTAGTTAGTTTAAGAGACTAATAATTATAGATATACATAAACTAAAAAGTACTTGTATACAATTTATATAAATGTTAACTGTAATAACATTATTGTTTATTCACAAACATTTGGTCTACATACTCAGTCACACTTATTTGTAAGGATGTTACTCAACGATATATATGAATTTTTAAAAAGATGTTCACACATTGTCTCCAACGAAGATAGATATAAACTGATTAATATTCAATCACATCTCGAAGAAGTAAATAACTTAAAAACAACGAAAAACAAATTTGGAGAGCATTATGAAGATTGTTCATGGTCTAATGAGAATGAAACTTGTGGACCCGACACTTGTTTATGTTCATACAAAAGAAGACAAAATATGAGAATAGAGGAAGAAGCAAACAAACTAATGAAATTCTATTATAACATATATAATGTCAGTAAATGTAAAAACTGTAATTTTCAAAAAGTTTAGATAATAAAAATATTTATTTAAAAGAAAAAAAAAACATATTCATTTATTTAATAATAAACAAGTAAGAGTGCTATATTCGGCTGTGCCGAATCTTATATACCCTTTACCAACGTACGTACATATATATAGTATACAGACACGTACATACATATTTGTTTTGTGAAAAAATTTATAATTTTTTTAAAGTTTCCATCTTTGGAGCTATAATTTTCATTTTTCAAATTTCATACACTAAACTTTTCTTTCAGAAGCATAAAATATATTAAATTTATAAAGAAAAAGAAAAAAATTTTTAGACCTATTTAATTTTACATAACACAAAAGTGTTAGTTTTTCAACCCTGGAGTCATAATTTTGGATTTTTCTGATTATTGATACCAATCTAGTTCTTTAAAAAATACATAAAATATGTTAAGTGAAAAAAGCAAGAACGAAATAAGCAAAAACTTAGTTTCATTTAATTCCTTTAATATAAAAAAAATCAGTTAAGTGCGACTTTGAATCGCGCACGAAAGGAAGGTTTTTTGCTTTTTTGAAGTTTTTTTCAGTTAAAACGATTTTTTCAGTTTTGTCGCTTTTTTCTCGTTTTGGCGATTTTGTCTGTTTTTGGAGGTTTTTTTCATTTTGGCGATTTTTTTTCCTGTTGTTGGGCTTTTCTTCATTTTGGAGATTTTTCTCATTTTGACGATTTTTTCTGTTTTTTTGGGTTTTTTTTCGCGATTTTTTTGGCGATTTTTTTGTTTTTTTTTCGTTTTGGTGATTTTTTTCATTTTGGCGATTTTTTTTTAATTTTGGCAATTTTTTTCTTTTTTTATGTTTTTTTTCGTTTTGGTGATTTTTTTCATTTTGGCGATTTTTTTTCATTTTGGGGATTTTTTTTCATTTTGGCGATTTTTTTCTGTTTTTTAGTTTTTTTTTCGTTTTGGCGATTTTTTTTTTCTTTTTTTGGCGATTTTTTTTCATTTTGGCGATTTTTTTCTGTTTTTTAGGTTTTTTTTTCGTTTTAGCGATATTTTTCATTTTGGCGATTTTTTTTTTTCATTTTAGCAATTTTTTCGTTTTTTTGCGATTTATTTTAGTCTTAGAAATTTTCTTTTAATTTAGTGCTTTTTTTCATTTTGGCGATTTTTTTCTGTTTTTTGGGGTTTTTTTCGTTTTGGTGATTTTTTTCATTTTGGGGATTTTTTTTTATCATTTTGGCGATTTTTTTCTGTTTTTAGGTTTTTTTTCGTTTTGGTGATTTTTTTCATTTTGGCGATTTTTTTTTTCATTTTGGCGATTTATGTTTTCATTTTATCAATTTTTCCGTTTTTTTTGCGATTTATTTTAGTCTTAGAAATTTTTTTTTAATTTGGTGCTTTTTTTCGTTTTGGCGATTTTTTTTCTGTTATTTAGGTTTTTTCTTTTTTTGGCGATTTTTTTCATTTTGGCGATTTTTTCTGTTTTTTAGGGTTTTTTTTTCGTTTTGGCGATTTTTTTTCATTTTGACGATTTTTTTCTGTTTTTTAGGGGTTTTTTTCGTTTTGGTGATTTTTTTCATTTTGGCGATTTTTTTTTCATTTTGGCGATTTTTTCTGTTTTTTAGGTTTTTTTTCGTTTTGGCGATTTTTTTTTTCATATTAGCATTTTTCCGTTTTCTTGCGATTTATTTTAGTTTTATATATTTTTTTTTAATTTGGTGCTTTTTTTCGTTTCGGCGACTTTTTTTCTGTTTTTGGCTTTTTTTCATTTTGGCGATTTTTTTGTTTTTTGGGGTTTTTTCGTTTTGGCGATTTTTTTCATTTTGGCGATTTTTTTTTCATTTTGGCGATTTTTTCTGTTTTTTAGGGTTTTTTTCGTTTTGGTGATTTTTTTCATTATGGCGATTTTCATTTTGGCGATTTTCTTTCATTTTGGCGATTTTTGTTTTCATTTTAGCAATTTTTCCGTTTTTTTGCGATTTATTTTAGTCTTAGAATTTTTTTTAATTTGGTGCTTTTTTCGTTTTGGCGATTTTTTCTTGTTTTTGGCGATTTTTTTCGGTTTGGCGATTTTATAATTTTTTATTTTTTCAGTTTTACCGTTTTTGAAAATTTCAAGAGTTTTGCTCTTACGGTTTCCAAGATACAGCAAATTGTCAAAATTACATAGTCAAAATTGCATTAACTGATGGAACACCCTTTAATTTAAATTTTTTTAAATTTTTGTGTTAATTTTTGTAGTCTGTATAAAAATACACTAACCTTACAAATTTCAAGTGTATATACATACAATTGTATATATACTACATGGGATTTTAAAATTTTTCGTTGCTCGTTTTGGAACACCCTTTAATTTCCAATTATCATGTATTTGTTGTTGTAGCGGCCAAAGGTCTACATACTGTGTCCAAATTTCAGGTCTGTAGCTCTTACGGTTCTCGAGAAAATACTAATATAGTTTTAGACATAGTTAATTTTACATAACACAAAAAGTTAAAGTTTTCCAACCCTAGAAACGTCTTTTTAATTTTTTTTGTATTTTTAACCGACTTCAAAAAAAGAAGGAGGTTAACAATTCGTCTTTATTTTTTTTTTTTTTTTTAGGTGTGTAGGTTCATAACTCGGTGCATTTTAGACCGATTGTAAAAATTTTTTTGTTGTCTGAGAGGGTATAGCTTCCCATTGGTCCCATTTGAAAAAACTGGGCGGGGCTACGCCCACAATTTTTTAAATTTGATTTTGTGATCTTCTACTCATTTAATTGCTGCGAAACCTAGCAAACATCTTTGGTTCCTGTAATTACAAAATTTTTAAGTTGAAAAAATGGGCGGGGCTACGCCCATTAAAATGTATTATAGCAATACACGTGGTTCTACTTAACTGATTCTTACAAAACTTAGCACACACCTTGAACTTTTAAAAATACACAATCGTGTTTTAAAAAAATGGGCGGGGTCACGCCCATTAAAATTTTATATTATATTTCACAGGGTTCTATTTAACCGCTTTTTACGAAACTTGGCACACACCCTAAGCTTTAATAAAGCCACAAAATTCCGTAAAAAAAGTGGGCGGGGTCACGCCTACAATTTTTTAAATTTGATTTTGTAATCTTGTACTCATTGGATTGCTGCGAAACCTAACAAACATCTTTGGTTTTTGTAATTACAAAATTTGTAAGTTGAAAAAATGGGTGGGGCTATGCCCATTAAAATGTATTATAACATTACACGTGGTTCTACTTAACAGATTTTTACGAAACTTAGCACACACCTTGAACTCTTTAAAATACACAATCTTGTTTTTAGAAAAGGGGCGTAGCCACGCCCCATAAAATTTAACACTAAATTTCACGTGCTTTTACTTCATCAATTTTTACGAAACTGGACTATATTTCTAAATAAAGAAAGATACTCACAAATAAATTCTTTTTGAATTGACTAGAGCTCAAAAGTATGCACTAAAAAGGTAAAAATAAAACTTTAAAAAAAAAAATTAAACCGACTTCAAAAATAAGCACTAAAAAGCAACAAATAATATAGATCTAGTTAAATAAAAGATTTTTATATATGTTACCTACAGTGCCGTTTGAAGTTGGTGCCAGTAATACTGGTACTAAGCACATAGGAACATGCCCGGTAAAAAAACTGCAAGTAATTTTTATGTACATATGTATCTGCTTAGTTACCAATGTTGCTGGCACCAACTTCAAACGGCACTGTAGGTAACATATATAAAAATCTTTTATTTAACTAGATCTATATTATTTGTTGCTTTTTAGTGCTTATTTTTGAAGTCGGTTTAATTTTTTTTTAAAAGTTTTATTTTAATTTAAAATTCCAATTTTAGTCGTACTGAAGTGTAAAATAAGGTTTTTTATTAAAAAAAAATAAAAATTTGTTTTCGGGAGTTACTTTTATATGGCAAAATGAAGTTTAAGTTTTCCAGCTCTGCAATCGTCTGCCCGATTTTGCTGAATTTCAATACCAATCTATTTTGGTATTGAAATTGAAATATATTAAATTTCTGACACACCAGTCCAAGAACGAAGTCTCTAGCTCTTCTGGGAGCTTCGGAAAACCGATTTCACGTACAGACAGACGGACATACGGACATCGCTTATTCGTCTTCCCTATGCATAAGGATCCAGAATATATATATTATATGGGTCGCTTATTGATATTATAGAAATTACAAACGGAATGACAAACCTATATATACCCTTTTACCATTTTTGTTGGTAAAGGGTATAAAAATGGAAAAATATTTTACATTATTCTATTAACCCATATTTTCGACCCTTCTTAATGCTAGACGCAAAGAATTTCATCCTGCGCATCATGTAACAATAAATATGCTGCTACATCCACCGGTGGCAAAACTATTACCTCCCTAATATCGATGGGCTCTTTAATGTTTAAAAATAGATCTTCATCGCCTTCTAATAGATGATGGTAGCTCTCGTGTGTTGCTGTTGATGATTCTGTAATTGCTGTAGGTGTTGCGACTGCTATAGTAGATGTCGATGTTGCGGGCTCAGTAGATGTTGATGGTTTAGATTCTCTCATTTCCTTATTTTTGTTAATTATTCTCCTATATAGAGGAGTATCCCAAAATTTTTTAGTTTTTAATTTTATTCCATGTTGATTCAAATAATGGCGTTTTTTGTTTGAACTGTTTGAAAAAGTAACTATTTGACATATTTCACAATATAATTTGTTACTATTCATTTTTAAATATTATTTTAGTTTTTTTTTCACACAACACTTCGTTTTTGAATAATGTCACAAGACTAGAATTTTGTTCAGAAAAATGTTTTATTTTATACTTTTTTTTTCTACACGCAATATATGCATACATTCATCTATAGAAAATGACCTGTAATTGGAAAATCTTCATATTTTCGACCCTTCTTAATGCGTCTAAAAGAATTTCATCCTGCCCATCATGTAACAATAAATATGCTGCTACATCCACTGGTGGCAAAACTATTACCTCCCTAATATCGATGGGCTCTTTAATGTTTAAAAATAGATCTTCATCGCCTTCTAATAGATGATGGTAGCTCTCGTGTGTTGCTGTTGATGATTCTGTAATTGCTGTAGGTGTTGCGACTGCTATAGTAGATGTCGATGTTGCGGGCTCAGTAGATGTTGATGGTTTAGATTCTCTCATTTCCTTATTTTTGTTAATTATTCTCCTATATAAAGGAGTATCCCAAAATTTTTTAGTTTTTAATTTTATTCCATGTTGATTCAGACCTTTTTTTCTTTTAAAATGAAAATTAGAGTAAAGCAAAATACATCTAAATGCTATGACATGAAAAAGCATGCAAAAGCATGCTTACGCACTACATGCAATGGAAATATCCTTCCTTATAGGAATATTTTTTCATGTAATTTATTTTTTTGGTGAGAATTTTGAAAATTTCTATATAAGTGCAAAAAGTAATAAAAACTTGTAATGCATACATATACATATGACCATGTGTCTTGCACATGCATGTTTAAATTTCATGTCTTGTACATGCATGTTTAACTTTTATCAAATTTTTAAATGTCCTATCCTTTTTCTTAGAATGAAAATAAATAAGATAACTTATTTTAAGCATAAACTCTCATTTTCATAAAATTTAAATGAATTTGAAATATATGCATTTTATTTAAATTTTTTTAAACTAAATTTTCCTGAAATGGATTTCAAATTCACTTTGTTAACGTGCATGTGCATGTTTAACATAAAAACAAAAATCTATAAATAATAGGGGCTCACTTCACTTTACTAAATATATTTATTGTTTTAAAAATTGTGTAACTACATAAAATTTCTTATGACAAATAAAAAATTTAGCTATAGTTTAGTTCGAATATTGCTGAACCATTTGGTGATTGACGTCCTTTGTAAATAATTGTCCAAATTTTGTCATTCATTTTTGATAAGTAAGGATCCTCTCCGTTTAAATATTTAACAATTCTTTGCGGAAGATAAAACCACTTATTGTTGTTTAAATATGCAATAACTTTGGATCCATATTGGGTAACCTTCCATTCAAAATTTAAAATCTTGTAAGGTTCATTTAAGGGAATATCATCAATTTTTGTGTATTCTGATTTTATTCCTTGGGCAATGTTAATTATTTGTTGATAGATCTAAAAACAAACAAAAATTAGTTAAATTTTATATGTATTTCTTAAACTTTCATATAATAAATAAAAATTCTAATATTATGTTAAACTTCATTCTTACCATTGTTGTTGAACGTAATTTCAAGGATCTTTGAATAACAATAACTAAAACTAATTTCTAATTGGTCTTTTATATACATATTTGTGAGTCAATCGAACTCTCATTTTAATAGAATTACTCAAATGAGAATCTCATTCGAATTGTTCCATTTACAAAAATGTCTTCGTTAAACTTTTTATGAGAAAAATATATATTCTCATTTTAAGTTAACTTTGTTGTAGGAATATATGTATGTATTAGAATATCCTTTCTTATGAGAAAATACATGTATTGGAATATCCGTCCTTATGCGAAAATACATGTATTGGAATATCCTTCCTAATGGGAAAATACATGTATTGGAATATCCTTCCTTATGGGAAAATACATGTATTGGAATGCACATATATATACTAATTAGAATGATCTACTATTCTAATTAGATCTAACTATACACGTGTGCCAGAATACCCATAAATATACTACTGTGCCAGAATGCCCATAAATATAATATGTGATCCTTATGGGGAAAATACACGTGTGCCAGAATGCCCATAAATATACTACTGTGCCAAAATGCCCATAAATATAATATTTGATCCTTATGGGGAAAATACACGTGTGCCAGAATGCCCATAAATATACTACTGTGCCAGAATGCCCATAAATATAATATTTGATCCTTATGGGGAAAATACACGTGTGCCAGAATGCCAATAAATATACTACTAAGAAGTATTCTAGTTTTAATTGGAGTACAATATTGCGTTTGCTAGAGATTGAGAACGTTCGACCACATGCAAAGTTAACGTGGTTAGACCAGGTGAGGGTATTGTTAAAGTATATGCCGAGATTTTTGAGTGAATTTACAATATCTATGGACTGGTTATTTAAAGTTATAATAGGATTGCAATCAAGTTTTAATAGCTTCTTTTTAATAATCAAGCACTTCGACTTGGTAGGATTAACTACTAGCCCATTCGCGGTGGCCCACTCATAAACACGACCAAGTTCCTGGTTTAAAGTCCTTACACATTCATCAACCGCCGTGATGCTACAACTAATGTAAAGCTGAACATCATCTGCATATAATCTAAGCTTACATTGCTCGAGTTTGCCTTAAAGATCATTCACATATATCGAAAAAAGTAGAGGGCCTAAGATCGAGCCCTGTAGAACACCCCAAATTAATGACAAGGAGCTTGAAACTGAGGTAGGTGTTTCAACATATTGACATCGATCAACTAGATATGAATATATGAGATCTGTGGCAGATGACGCAAATCCGAACATATGCTTAAGTTTAAGAGACAACATGTTATGGTCAACAGTATCAAACGCTCTAGAATGATCCAAGAGAAATAAAAATGTATATCTTCAGCAACATCTACGAGGGCCGTTGTACAACTATGATTTTTACGAAAACCGGATTGCCGGTCAGTGAGCATATTATTCATTTCAAGATACTGTGTAACTTGGATATGAATTAATCTTTCAAAGGCTTTAGATAAGAATGGCAAGATTGATATGGGCCGATAATCGAAATTAGACTTAGGTATAGGTATAATCTTAGCAATTTTCCAAATTTTGGGATAGCGGTTGGTAGTAAAGATCTTGTTAAAAACAAATGTTATAAAAGGAAGAAATTTTGGAATAAGTATTGGAAGAATCCAATTGCATTGGATTTTATTGACAGCAGGCTAGATAAGACATCAGACTGACTTCCGTTTGAAAAGTTGAAATTGTTGCTTATAATATCATGAGAAAAACTATAATAATGAGAATTCGGTTGAACACTTGGAATATTTAAAAATTGGTTATTTAAAATGTTAGCATCAACAGTACAGGGCTCTTGACTACAACGTTTGCCAACTCCAATTTCGCGAATGGTTTGCCATGTTTTCTTCGAGTCTATAGCAGCAGAGAGCTTTGAAATAACATTTAGAAAATACAATAAGTTTGACAAATTTAAGACCAAGCGTAAGCATATTATTAGTTAGATTATTGTTTACTAGAATATTTGAATTAAAATCGCCTGTAATAATAAGATCTTCGTATGTGACATTATATGCTTCTAGGGTATACATAAGTCTCTCCATGCAAATACGATCATTAGGTCTATATACACATCCTAAGAGTAATTTCCTTCCCTCATAACTTACTTCAAGAAATAAATATTCTACTAAATTTTCAGATCTCTCGGAACCAGTTACTACCATATCATTATCTGCAGATTTACTGAGAACTTTAATTGCAGTTCCTTTTTTACATAAATCGCCACACCTCCATACCCATTTATGTCAACCCTCCTGATATTATAACCATGCAAAGAAATTGATGAATCAGAGAACTCAGGTTTAAACCATGTCTCAGATACACATATCAAATCAATGCCAGAGTTCTCAAAAATAAATCAAAATTCTTCAATTTTAGGTCTCAAGCTTTGGGCATTGATATGATATTTTAATACCATTCCAATACCGTCTCTAGAATGAGCGCTATTACTATTTAAACTGTTCATAAAAGTTTATTGTATGGTAAGATAAAGTAACGCACGGGAAGTATATTATATTCTCATTTTTATATAATATGGTAAGTTTGTAAGTAAAACAAATAATGAATGTAGAATAATGTGTATATAAAATAATAGTTAACATAACGATGCTATAAAAAGTAAAACGTGTGTAAAAAATGTGTTAAATAGTTCAAATGGAAACCAAAGATAACAGCTCAGACATACATATAATTGATGTATTATGATGCCTTTTAATCAGCAACATCACGAGAGCAACCAGCAGCAGAGAAAGAATCGTTTCGAAATAAGTTGTTGAGTTGCTCCAACTCATCAATAAGTGTTGCTTGTTCATTAGCAGACGCTTTGACGTAAAATAAGCCACGTATAGTAAAAGCACTATGTATGCGGTTTTCTTTTTTAAGGCGAGTAGCGGCTTGTAAAATTTTAAAATTTGTAGACGTAAGATTTTCATTTACATAAAATTTATTGTCAGAATTTTCACCAATATGCCTCAGTGAGAAAAAAACCGCGGATTACTTTTACGCCAATTATAAAGAGTTTTAAAAAAATAGTTTTTGTCATAAGGGGACCAGAATTTAACAATTATTACTGCATCTCTTGAGTCTGATGCAGGCTTGCCATTTTAGCATTTTTAGTGCTAGATTTAGCACTTTTTTTCTTCGTTTAGCACTAAAGATTTTGAAAATAATGCTAAGTGGCATTTTTTTCACTTTTTTATTTCATTAAATTTATAAATTTTCAGTAGATAATTCCTTAATACAAATTGTGAGCCAATTCAAATTTATTTATCTTCAATAATTGTTTAGTCTGACAGTAGTCATATAACTGAACCGCTCTGAGATACACATATGGGTACAAATATACTAAAGTACACTATTTGAAATACTAAAGTAACAAGACTTGTTTTAAGTTGTATTATTTTCAAGAGCTTGTAGTGTTCGTAAAGTTATTGGTAAGCTTATACAAAAGTACAGTCAAAGCTAAAGTGAGCCCAAAACTTTAGTTGTCGGTTATACGATTATGTTTATGTGATTCAGTAAAACTATACAACGTGGGAAATTGGTATATCTGGTTATTAAATCGTTTCATCTGATTTAACTATGTAGAAAAGAGATATTCTTGAATTGTTTCCTGTTTTTTTACATTTACTTTCTTTACATACTTCGTACGACTACAATTCGAGCTGAAAAAAGTCACCCAATGTAGCAATGGTAAAGTAAAAAAAACATGTTGATTATTAAGTTCTTGTTTCAACTTTGATATTTATTGATTTTCTCATTTGTTTAAATGAAAGTTTAATATAATAACTCTAGTTTTCTTAGAAACTTTTGGGTAAAGGTTCCATGATGATCTGCAATAGCAACAGTGAAATTCACATAGGATCCATGTAAACCCCTCAATAATAAATTTCAATGTATTTTTAATAAAAAATAGTTTACTGAATAAGTAAAATATTAATTTGGGATTATTAATGCGTTAACAAATGCTAAACTTTATATAGCTAGTCTATTTAACACTATTAAAGTTTTGTTCTTTCGTGGTATTCCATTCGCAGCTGGATTCAAAATTTATGAATTAAATATTTCAAGCGCCCTATACATACAATATTATTAAATATATTTTTTTTTCACATAAAATATATAGTATAATTTTGCCCACACTACACGATGTAATTCTATTTTCTTAGTTATGAATATGATATATACATTGTCAATGATATAGAATACAAAAAATTCACAATTTTACTGCAAGCGTATGGGCCACTGAAGAAATAAGGGAAACTAAAAATGTTTACTGATTTTAGCACTTTTTTGTGTGTGCTGTAGAACATTTTAGCACTTTTATTTCCGCAATCTAGCACTTTTCCTCCTACATCTTATGGCAACACTGGTCTGATGTGTGTTTATTATTGTGATTTTGTAGCCGATAAATTGTTTTAATGGCTGGAACCGAAGATCTAATAGTTTGGCAGATTTTATCAAAAATTTCTAATAAGTTTTCATTAGGCTTGTAAGGAATTTCATTTATTCTTAGCTCACAAGCAACGTTTGTATTTTCTTGCTGTTTAATTATAGATTTTAAGGCTATTATTTCGGTCTGCATACTTATTATGTTAGCCGCTACTGTTTCCAATTTTTCAACTATTTTGGTAACATTTTGCAGTTCATTTTTAATGCTATTAAAGCTTCTATCTATCTCACTTAATAAATGATTTTCACACTCGCGAAACAGATAATTTTTCAAAACGTTTATCCATAATTTGCATTAGCTTGAGCGGTGAGCCAGTATTGTAAGAGTAAAGAGATTCCGAGTTTGTATGGTTACGGGGGGTATTCGGTGTATTCTCAACAAGTGATGTTTTGACAACTTCTCTTAATCGTTTTGGCCCGGGAGCTGCTATTGAATTATCCATAATATTTGATGTTATTTGTAGCTTTCTCTGATTTTGTTGTTTGTTAATCTTTTTATTGTTGTTTTGACTTCTCATCTTAGAAGTATACATTGAAATATAATGCCACCAAAATTGTTATTTTTACTTTGTTTAATTATGTTGGTTTGTTATTTTTCTTTTAGTATTAAATATGTGTATGGATGTACATATGTACTTTCTTTTGTTAAACGTTAAAGTTTTAGTTGCTGTTTTTGTTGAATTTGTGGTTACTTTTTGTTGTCAGCCTTGTAGACATCGTTTACACAAGAGTGAGAGTTATTTTTTTCTTTGTTTCAATTTTATTAAATTACAAGATTAATTTTGTGTGTTTCTGTACAAATAAATTATCCAAATGCGAGATTAATTTCACACAGTTTATAATTAAATAAAAAATCTTGTGAGTTTGTTTGTTAAACGTTAAAGTTTGGTTGTTGTTTTTGTTGAATTTGTGGTTCCTACTTTTTGTTATTAGTTTTGTAGATTTTGTTTACACAAGAGTGAGAGTTATTTTTTTCTTTGTTTTAATTTTATTAAATTACAAGATTAATTTTGTGTGTTTCTGTACAAATAAATTATCCAAATACGAGATTAATTTCACACAGTTTATAATTAAACAGAAAATTTACTGAGTTTGTTTGTTGTTTAATAAAATTATTGATTATATCGCAGCTTAAAATTTTTCGACCACTCTCTTCAACGTTTCTTTGGATTTCTTCATAACATCTGTGAACGATTTGAAATCACATATACGGTCTAGGGATGCCAAACGGGAAATCCCGGGATTTTCGGGATTTGTAAAGTTAAATCAATAATTGTATACCCAATCAATTCTCATATTCCATTTCATAGAAAATTTAAGTTAAATAGCTGATGTCAATATTAATCTCTACCCCAGTAGATAGTCATGGGTGCTGATGAAGTGCATGGCTGCACAGAAAAGTATCGGTATTTGCCCCAACCAATACAGTCTCGTTTAATTTTTCTTCTCTTCTTTAGAAACTCACATTAATTAATAAAATAATTAAAATTACTGAACTTAAGCCAATTTTTTTTTTTTTAATACATATATTTATTTATTGAATCTTCAAATATGAACTAACAATAAGTATTCAAATCTTAAATCTAAATATAATTAATTAGGCCCGCCCAGTTCGGACATAAACTTAGTGAAAGTTATTAATAACACATAAGTAGTGATAAGCAAAAACAAAAGTATATTCAAGCAGTTTCTTCTTGAGTGTTGAGTATTAGAGCCCTTGTATCATACATCAGCTGTCTAAAACTTTTGTAAATTTTGTAAATTTGCAATTAGTTGCGAACTATAATCAAGAAAATTTAAATTTAAGGATAGTGTTGTCTTTAGAGTAAATAATAGATAGTTTGTATATGTATATGTCTTATTAAATTGTCCTGATTCTACGGGAATGAGTCAGCTGCGATTTTGATAAAATTGTTTATGAAGAGCTTAGTAATAGATTTTGCAAGAGTCCTAACATGAAGACCAGTTAGTCGCATATTGCGCAAAGTTATTCAAATTTAAAATAAGGTTCAGACATAACATTGCAAAAAAGACGTCGAACAAAAAAAATTAAATAAATAAATTATATAAGATCAACATTAATCGTCTAATATGCCTCAAAACGAGAACACCTCTGTAGCGGAAACCTTCGTTTATGTCTTGATTGTTTTTGTGTAAGAATAAAAAAAAATTCAATTGGTTATATTTATTATTAGTTGTAGTTTACATTATAGTTAAACGAATTTTTATATATAAATATATTCGCCAGTCCTATAATACAATATCAATTTCTTCACGGTGGTAGTTATATTGTTTTAGTATTGTGTAAGAAATAATTATAGAGTTAAAATTTAGTTTCAAGCTGAAAGTAAAGTCCTTTTACATCTAAGCTCTGTTCGTATTTATATCGGTCTTGAATTGGTGTTAATTTTGTGCTTGTCTGCTAATTTTGGCCACCACACATATTCCATTTTATAAGCCGCCCATAAAAACAGGGGTAAATAATAATAATAGTGATACCTATAAATGTATAAATTTTAAGGTTATTAGAGAGTAATTTAAAATTCGTTAAAATGCCAATCGGAAGAACACCCACTAGAGAAGAAATTAAGTCATTAGAGGGAATACTAGATTTTAACTTCCCTAGTGCACCAGCTCCTTGCAATTATATGATAGGACGAGTTCGCATCAGAATACCGGGGACATACCAAAAAAGGAGCATCCCACAACAGGGTAGATTTGATTGCGCCACCACCCCCCATTCCAGAAGTTTTCATTGACCAAATTCCAAAAGCGTATGCTGGAATGATAAAAGAAGCTATAGCTGAATCAACTAAAGAGTATAGGGTAGAATTAGAAAAGCAGCTAGATAGGAAGATTCAAACAAATTTGCAATTAGGGTTTGCAGAAATTATACAGGAAATAAGAAAACTTAATCTAAATGAAGAGCAATCATAGGCAGCAAATTTTATGTCTAGTGAAGAAATTTGTCACGCGTAGATTTAACCAGCGCTCCTCAAAAGAAAAGTAACGAAAATAGTATTATTGTTGCGTAAAAAAAGCTGGAAGCCAGAAGTCAGTATGGTGATGAAGCCCAATATACGGCACCAAAAACTACGGCCAATTAAGGAAGGCATCACTCGTATGGTGGAACTCTCAGAGTGGACAAGGGGGATGTTAGCTTCGATGGGAACAATGATCACCTTTACGTAAAAGATTTTATATTTCTATTGAAATACCTGCTAAATTACCATGAAAGCTCTTGGAGTGAATTAAGAGGAGAGTTCCACAAATTACTTAAAGGAGATGCTAAGGACTAGTTTTGGCTAATGGTTCAAAGCAAATCATTGGAGTCGTGGAATGATATGAAAATAGCCTTGAAATGACAATATGGTTCAAACCGGAGCGAGTAGGAGCTAATGCGAGGAACGCAGACAAAAACCTGGCGAGTCAATTGACTCGTACTTTCAGTATGTGCGTAGATTACGTTCCAGACTAAGAATTCCATTTCCAGAGTATGAAGTTATCCGGATACTAAAAAGAAATATCAACAAAAGCATATCACAAATAATTTATCTGATGCAGATATACACTGTCGAGCATTTAAGAGATGAATGTAAAAAAATTGAAAGAGATTATTTGAAGACAAAGCCATCCACAGTGAGATTACATCAAAACCGGTATAACTATTCAAAAAATGTGTAGAGGAAATAGATCAAGAAGATGTGCTAGGAAAATTCAAAGTTAAAGTAAATTATAATGGTCGGGGGGAGAATGTGGATTTTTATGTATGTCCGGCACTTAGAAAAAAATCATATTTAGGCGTAGATTTCTGAAGGAAGTTCAAAATAGCCCCCAACATCCTGAGTGTGGAGGAGATAACCCCAGAAATTTTAGCTGAAAACTATTTACTAGAGCTAGACAAAGTAGAGAAACTTGATTTGACAAAAGAGCAAGAAAATGAGTTACATAAAATAAAAAGGTCATTTAGAACATTTGAACATCAGGGCCTAGGACGTATGAGTTTGGAGGTTCATAAAATATAATAAGTAGAAGTAACGGAACCAGTTAAGGAGAGGCACTATCCCGTATAGCCAGCGGTCCAAACGTTAATTTATGTAGAAGTGGATGAAATGTTAAAGCTGGGAGTAATTGAGGAAAGCCAAAACCCTTGGAGTGCCTGTTGCACACTAGTGCAAAAGAAAAAAAAAACCGCTTGTGCTCGGATGCGCGGAAATTAAGTTAAAGGACAATAAAGGATGCGTATCCAATCCCAAATGTAGAGGGAATATTAAGCAGGTTAGATAAGACCTATTTCATAAGAAGTGTGGACTTAAATTACGCCTTTTGGCAAATAGAACTAGAAGACAAATCACGAGCGTATACAGCGTTCACAGTCTCAGGTTGTCTTCTATACCAATATGTGGTAATGCCTTTCGGTTTGTGCAACGCGGCGCAAAAATTATGCAGATTGATGGACAAAGTGATTCCTCGTCCAAGTCGTGTACTTGGATGATCTACTGGTAATTTCATCCCATTTCGAAAGTCATGTAAAATTGTTAATAAAAGTAGGTGATTGTCTTCAAGAGGTAAATTTAACTGTAGGCTTGAGTAAGTCCAAATTTTTTTTCAAAGAATTGCGGTACTTAGATTTCATTGTTGGTGGTGGTTGTATGAAAACTGAGCCTAAGAAGATAGAAGCAATACCCCTGCCCAGATCTGTAAGAGACGTAAGAAGTTTTCTGGGCACGGCGGGATGGTATGGCCGCTTCATTAAAAAATGTTCGTCATTAACTGCCCCATTAACAGATTTAATAAAAAAAGGAGCAAAATTTATAGTGACAGAAGAGGCGACCAATAGCTTTTATTTACTAAAGCAAGCACTGATGGGAGCACCCGTTCTAGCTCATCCAAATTTTAAGAAGCGCTTCTTTATACAATGTGACGCATCTGGTTATGGTAAAGGCGCGGTTTTGTTTCAACGAGACGAGGAAGGTAGAGAGAGACCAATTGCGTTATTCTCGCAGAAATTGAACCAAGCACAGCAAAAATACAGTGTCACTGAGAAAGAATGTTTGGCAGCGGTAATGGCAGTTAAGCAATTCCGGCCTTACGTTGAGCTCATGCCTTTCACAATTATTACTGATTAAGCCAGCCTTAAATGGATAATTTCAGTGAAGGATTTAGATGGGAGACTGGCCAGATGGGCATTAAAACTACAATCATTCGAAATCATGCATTTAGATAATAGAAAATAATTCATGTCCAAAGAGTTTCAGAAAATGATAAGGTTATTAAATCAAGCACATGAGGACGGCGCACCATGTGCCATGTGCCACCATGGCGCACCATGTCACAAGGCTATTTTACGAATTTTAACATACAAGGGTCCTTTGAGTAAATGTGGAGCGATTGCCGTAGAATTTCATATTATCAAATATTATATCAATATTAATAAATTTAAAACATATTATGAGCTTCAAACCAGTATTCTAAGTGTTCCATTGGAGAAGAGGGCTAAAGGTCAAAATAAAATGGACCCGGGTGGACGGCTTAATTAAGGATGTAATTTTTTAGTTCAGTTAACGTTACTATTTATAAAATGCAATGTTAAATCACTACATTCAAATTTATTTTTTTTAAGGCCGATAATACCTATATTTTTAAAAGTCATTTTTCAATCATATATAAGTGTAATTAATAAAGCCCGATTTTAAAGTAAATGCATTTAATTGAAGCTCAAGATGTCTTCTATCCAACAAAAAAAATTTCATTAAAAATTTCAACCCAGTCAAAAGTTTAGAATTTTGACGGCCAACTCACAAAATGTGCCACTGTGCGGTGGTGCATTCACCTCAGGGAAACGCGTCCGAAAGGGTGAATCAGAGCGTATTGGTGGCCACCAGAGCATATATGGAAAACGACGTCAGGTACTGGGATGGGAAACTACCATCAATATAGTTTGCACTGTGAACAGCAATTCATACATCCACTGGCGTTAGCCCATTCTTTGCGCTGTTTGGATATAATATGTTTACGTGTGGATTCGATTATAAATAAGCAAAGCAATTAAAAGCACTAGATGATAATGAGTTACGAATGGAAAGGTCACATAGGCTAATATTAATTAGGGAAAAATTAAGAAAAATCTGCATAAGGCGTACGAGGAAAGCTCTTTGAGGTTTAATGGAAAGTCTCGAGTAGTACGTTTTGTGCCAGGGCAAGAAGTTTTTAAAAGAAACTTTATACTGAGTGACTTTAAAAATAATATCAACGCGAAATTCTGCAAAAATTTACGAAATGCAGAGTCCGGCGCGTAATCGGCAATAATATGTATGAACTCGAGAGCCTAACAGGTACACCAATAGGAATATACCACGCAAACGATATGAGGCAATAGATTTGGGTAGTGCAATATAAATCGAATTTGAAAAGGGATTCAATATTAAAAACAAAAAATATAAATAAAATTAAATGAAATTTTACTTACATACATGACGAAAAGTTGTTTTTCGGAATGTTGAATATATTTCGGATAAGTTAAACCAATAAGTGTCGCATGTACTGCATTTAAGGAAAATATCGGAAAATAAATTCAATATGAACATACGAGTGCAATAAGCAATTCGTGCAGTATTAGGTTAATCTGTGTTGTGCCGTAGTCTATGTTGATTATTTTTCTAATTATACAAAATCAATTATTGGACGTGGTCCTAATGCCTGAAAGTAGATTAAGAAAACACAAAGTACCAAATTTTCGCACCATAAGCTCTTGAAAACTTCCCTAATGTAGTAATACACATATAGAAATTGCCCGGCTAACTCTAGTGAGAGTAAAGATAAAGTTGGTGGCGTGGGTGTGACCTACGTTGGGCGCTGGAAGACAAAGTAAACATATTATTAACATTGAAGGTAACATTACAACATACCTTTCATCTCACACTGCATTCCCTGAGACGAGTCTAGCCAAGTCAGAGTTTTGTTGAGATTTGAAGAACAGAGAAAGCTAGCCGCCAGATTATATGACATGCCGTCTTCTTTTACGGTGATGATGAGCTAAATTTGAGGTGATGTTGCCACTGGCATAAATTCTTCCAGTATAATTGTAGGAGGCATGCATTCGCTCTGGTCATTCACCGTAATGATGAGAAGTGGATTTGACTTCGCGCGCAGAAAGTTTTGAAAGCAATCGCATTGCCCAAGAATGGAGCAGGCTTATCTATACTAGTGTTCAAAACTCGGCCCAAGTTATTCGTGTAAAGTCTAGTTTGGATTTTTTTTTTCGAAGATATACATATATTTGTAGTTTAAGACATGTCAGTACTTTTGTTTCTGGTGGTTTTGGCGTTCAAAATGTAAAAATATTGTAGATTTGAATGTTTATTTGTATTGATATACTGTGTTTGTCATATTTGTGAATTATGGGGAATGAAAATTGATTTGGGGTGTGATGCTGCCATAGTTATTATTCTAAATGTCAAGTGTGGACTATATGATAATGCAGAGTAACTTTTAAATCGTATGTGGCAAGGCTAAAAGAAGACTTTTATACAGTGAAAGCAAGAAGGAGAACGGCTGGATATTTATATGAAGTAAATAACATTGTAAGTGAATATTTTTTTTTCATATATATATTTATTTATTGTATCTTCAAAAATGAACTAACAATAAGTAATCAAATCTTAAATCTAAATATAATTATTAGGCCCGACCAGTATCGGACATAAACTTAGTGATAGTTATAAATAATACATAAGTAGTGATAATCAAAAAGGAAAAAAAATAAGTATTTTTAAGCAGTCTCATCTGGAGTGTTGAGTATAAGAGCCCTTGTGTCCCTGTTTTTTAGGCGGATGTGTCCAGTAAAGCTCAAAATATTACGGGCAAGCGG
Organism: Tachina lurida; assembly: GCA_944452675.1. Lineage (NCBI taxonomy): Eukaryota > Metazoa > Arthropoda > Insecta > Diptera > Tachinidae > Tachina > Tachina lurida. Next base: position 69,092,205 of record OX101756.1, on the reverse strand, counting down.
ATTAGGATGTGACTCGAGTTTTGTTAAATATTTGCCTGCGTATTTTGCAATTTCTTCACTCACTAGTGGCATATTTAAATCACGATGTATATTTGAATTTTTAATGTACCATGGCACCGATGTTATTAACCGTAAAATTTCGTTTTACCTTTGTTGGATTTTCTCAATATTTGAAGCTGAAGCAGTGCTCCATAGCTGAATTCCATAGCACCATGTTGGATTCAAAAGCGACTTGTATATTAAAAGTTTGCAGTCTAGGCTGAGTGTTGAATTTCTGCCAATTAACCAATATATTTGCGTTAATTTGAGTTTCATTTGGGTTAACTTGGAGTCAATATGATATTTCCATGTAAACCTTCGATCAAGGTGTATGCCAAGGTATTTCACTTGAGAATGTTGAGGAATATTTTGATTGTTGATTCGAATGGGTGAACAGGTATATTTTCTTAGGGTAAACGTTATATGAACACACTTTTGTTCATTTACTTTAATTTTCCATAAGTTCAACCATATTTCAAGCTGGGTAATGTGTGCTTGTAGATTGCGGGATGCCTCATCAGGGTTTTTCTGAATACTCAAACAGGCTGTATCATCGGCAAATGTAGAAGTGTGGATGTTATTGCTCACAGGCATATCATAAATATATATTAGATAGAAGACTGGCCCCAGAATACTACCCTGTGGCACACCAGAGGATACAGATTCGCGCACACTCATGAAGTCTCCTTCCACAACAGCAAACTTCCTATCAACAATATAACTTTCCAAAAGCTTTTGTATGTTTATTGGTAGGTATGTCTTCAATTTTAAAAATAGGCCTTCGTGGCATACTTTGTCAAATGCCTGAGAAACATCAATAAAATGGGCAGAACAATACTTCTTTTCTTAAAAAGTCCTCCTTATAACTTGAACCAATCTATGCGTTTGCTCAATAGTGCTATGCTGACTTCTAAAGCCAAATTGGTGGTCCGGGATGCACACATTATCAGCTAAAATTGTGGACAATTTAGTCATGAGCAGCTCTCGAAAAGTTTTGATACTTTTGATAGTATGCTTATAGGCCTATATGACTCAGCCTTGGTAAGATTTTTGCCCGGCTTCGGAATCATTTGAATCTTGGCAAGTTTCCAGTTAAGTGGAAAATACTGCATTCGTAAAATGGCATTAAAAATAAATAGCAAGATTCTTATTGCAATATGAGGCAAGTTCATCAGCATCTTTTTACTTATTCCATCAATACCTGGAGCTTTCATCGGATTAAGTTCAGCAATTAGTTTTTGTACATCGCGCATCTTAAACTTTATGGGTCGCGGGGGTAGAGCAACTACACTCGGCAAATCAGCAAAACTAGTACATGTGTTTGGGGTAAATACGTATTTTAAATGATTAGCAAATATGTTACCTTTTTCAGTATCGCCTCTTTCCCAACCTCCGGTAGATATGCGCAGAGGTGCTTTAAATTCAACGGGTGTTTTAAGCTTTCTAGCAGCGCGCCATAAAGAGTAATTAGATGGTGGTGTGACATCAAGATTTTCCAGATAGTTTTTAAGAGATGCAGTTTTTTCATGTACAAGCAGCTCTTGGAGTCGTTTAGTGCACTCTTTAAATCTAATTTTATTCTGGGGTGATCTGTGCTGTTGCCATTCCCTTCTAGCTCTTCTTTTTTCACATACATGACGTTCAATATCTGTAGAATATAGTCTATTAAACCCAGTCTGCGGATGGGAGGTAGTGGCATGTTTAGCAGCCTGCTTAATATTTTCGTTAAGATTGGCAATGTTAGATTCAACATCATCAGGTGTTCTTAGTGTAATGTTTTCCGTGCAATGACTACTAAGATATTTTTTGAATCGCAGCCAATTAACACGACTGGCCAACTTCACATATGAGTAAGGTAGAGCACTTCTCAGTGGGCTACAGATTGTAACGATCGTGGGAGAGTGATCGGACGATAGATCTAGGGAAGCTTCTACGTAAATTAATTCCCTAGAAATATTTTTTATGACGCCAAAATCTATAACATCCGGAATTTTATGTATGTCAGTAGGCCAATAAGTGGGCTCCCTACTCGAAATGACATCCAAGCCCATTTTGGAAATTGTATTGAACAACGCTCGACCTCTGGGTGTAATAAGACGCCAGAACGTATGTTTAGCATTATAGTCGCCGGTTACTACGAAACAAGGGCCCAGAGATTTGTAAAAATCCTCATATTGATCCTCAGTAATTGCGAATCTAGGAGGGGAGTAAATTAATGATATGACAAAATTAGTGCAAAACTTTTCGACACAAATATTCGTTGCTTGTAAATGTTCTTCAAAAATGTTATCAATAATATAATGCTTAAGTCTTGACTTTATTAAAATTGCTGATCCACCGCATGCTCTTCCTCGCGGGTCTTTTGAATCATATGAGGTAAAGCCATAAATTTTAAAAAGGCTTCTCGAAGTCAAATGAGTCTCAGAGACCAACATTATATCAATATTTTTTTCCGTGAGGAAGTGCTCAAGTTCATTTTTATGTTGGCGAATTCCGTTTGCGTCCCAGTAACATATTTTTAACGTTTTTATTTTTGCCTCATAGTCTGTTTGACAAAAGAGTACAGAGGACAACCTCTGTAGTTAGCGGTGTGATTACCTCCACAATTACTGCATTTTTTGTCACTTTGATCTTTTGGTTTATTGCAACTAGCAGTGCCGTGTAACTCGCCGCACACAACACAAACAGTAGGTAATTTGCAGAAAGTTTTAGTATGGCCATATTCTTGACAATTATGGCACTGTACGGGTCCTGAACGCTTGTGTGGTTCTTCAACGGTTATTTTTCGATATAAGAGATATTTTAAATTATATATTGGATGGGTCTCATTTTTTTTCAATTTTATATCATTTGGCTCAAGTTCAATAGAGGTTGAGGGATATTTTCCCTATTTATTATGTTCGATACATTTTTTACTTTAAAACCCTGGAGGACGAGAGCATCTTTTACTTCTTCGGGAGCAACATAGGAATCTATGCCTTTCAACACAATCTGCATACCTTTAGCACTCTTGAGCTGATATGTGTAGAAATTTGTTTTACTTTTTTCAAATTCAGAAACCATTTTGCGGAAATCTGTTTCGTCATAAATTTGAATTTTCGTTTCATCGATATTGCCACGTTTTATTGGAACAATGTAAAATTTATTCTCACCAATGACCGAAATTAATTTTTAAATGACAGCGTTTGAGTTTTTTCTCTTAAATAGATTGGTGGCGGCTTGGAGGTTTTATTCGCAGATTCAGCGGGTTTGCCATTGTCATCTTGCAATATTTTAAAACGGTTTTGTCGATTAGTAGAGGATGCGCTGCTATCCCTAGACATCTTTGGAGCAGATGCAATTTTAGTAGAATTTTGGATTCGCCCGCGCTTTAAAATTGTAATGTATCTGTCTATTCCGACTTGGACCTTGAGTTTTGGGCTGCTCTTATCTTCAGTGACAACTTGTTTAAGTGCTGACCACGAGCCCGAAGCGGATGATATCGCTGAGTTAAATGTAGAAGTACTAGGCAATAATGTCAACGATTCACTAGTTGGCATTGGACAAAGCGAAGTTGATCGCTGACGAAACTGTGGTTTTGCCGTTAGATTTTTGATTTTTGTTAAGAGATTCAGAACTCACAGCAAGTCTATTATCAGATTTTTTATTTTTATTGTTATCATTATGAGCATCAAAACTCACAGTAAAATAGGCATTTCTGCCGTTAGAACTCACTTCACTATTTTTTTCCTTTGGGGTACTCATATAGAGTATTCCTCAAGGGTAATTTGTATGGTTTTTTGTTTGCGGTTTTTTTTTGTTTTTGTTATTTCTATATGTAAAAATATTAGCAAAGCAAAAAAAAGGCTTATTTATCAAAGTTAATATGTATTACGAATATTTTTTGTATGATTTTTTTTTGTTTAGTTTGTATGTAAGAAAAATTCCGCTATTACGTCTGTTCACTATGAAGGTACAACGAGAACGAAAAATAAAATAAACAATAATAATTATTAATCTTCAAAAAGAAATAATGATCCCATTCATGAAGCTGATACATTCAAAAATGATAAGTAAGTAGTAAGTAATACGAGTACATATACATATGTACATATCTATGCGCATATATTTATACATAACTAGCTTAACCGGGTGTGCTTCGCTACCCCTCCCCACCCGCAAAAAAATATATTATACATACATATGGCATTGGTGGTGCAATATGAAAATGGGATTTTGCCACGCCCCTCCACCCGCAGACCTAAAATAAAAAATCAGACTTCACAGTGTCACCGCCTGAATATTCTGAAAATTGCCTGAAAATTTCATCATAATCGGCCCAGCTATTTTCGAGTCCATACGTTACATACATACATACACACATCAGTAGTGTGTTTATGATGTCCGGGGGCCAAAATGTGCAATAAGGATCAATGTAAAATTGCACATCGTGCTAGGTGTGACCGTAGTGCTATTTTTCTTCATGCTATTTTATGTGTGTATCCAAAGTGCAATGTAAAAGTGCACATCATGCTAGGTATGGCCGTTGTGTTATTTTCTTTCATCACTATTATTTTTAAGGGAAGATAATTTGAAATGAAAATTTTGTTGAGGGGATTTTTTTTAATATTTCACTTACAAATAATACATTTCTATTGGTTATTGTGTTTGTGTGCGTTCGGAAATTGTATTATATTACGATGAAAATTTTGTTGAGGGGACTTTTTATCGTATCTTAATTTTATCTTTTTCTATTTTATGCATTTACAAGTGATACATTTCTATTGGTTATTGTGTTTGTGTGCATTAGGATATTTCATCATGTTATGTATGTCTGTGCGGGTTGTGTTTGCATTGATTAATTTTGTAACTCTGTTTTTATATCACATATCTTGTTGTTGTCTCTTTTTATTACATATGTGTATGTTTGTATGCATTGGTCAGTTCTATTGTTACCCTGAAGGAAATTTCGATGGTGAAAATGTACTGAGTCGCTTTTGACTTTGTCACCAGTACTACTCTGTTATTAATCCTCATACAATACTTTGTGCTATAGACATTTAGCATGTGCTTGTGATTGAAAATCTACTAGTAACACTAAAACAGGTTTTTTTTGTGGGGTGGATTAAGGGGTTTCATCAGATTGAGATTTCATAAGTATATATGCCGACGGGAAAGTCATGAATATGATTTTTCCTAGTACCAGCGAGAAAGTCATGAATATGACTTTTCCTAGTACAATATTCATGACTTTTCTTAATACCAATGGGGAAATTGTGAAAATTAATTTTTCATAATGCCTACGGCAATGCATGATTATTTTTCCTAATGCCGACGGCAATACATGATTATTTTTCCTAATGCCTACGGTAAAACATGAATATTATTTTTTTTCAAATGCCGACGGCTAAACATGATTATTATTTTTTTCAAATGCCGACGGGAAAATGATTTTTCATAATTCCGACGGGAAAAACATAAAAGTTATAATGCTAATATAGGTGTTTAAGGCTGACCGTGATTTGGGTGGGTGGGGTTGTTGTTGTAATATATAACCGAGGGAGTTTATGGATGTGTCTGTCTGTCTGTTGTGCGAGGCTGTGATTGACCGGGACAGCGTGGTGTAGTTGAGGTAGATGGACTGAGTGCATGTGTGTGTATGTATACCTGTCTGTTGGAATTTGTGTGAGGGTGTGATTGACAGGGGGTGGGGTGTAGTTGTAGTAGATCGACTGCCTGTATGCAGGTGTTGCTAGTCTGTAGGAATTCAAGGCTTATAGTGATTTGGGGTAGGTGAGGGTGTTGTTGTACGAGTAATATGTATCCATGGGATTTGTGGATGTGTCTGTCTGGGGGAATTTAAGCGAGGCTGTTATTGGGAGGGGATGTGGTGTAGTAGAGGTTAATCGACTACGTGTATGTATGTCTATATGTTTTTAGGAGCTTATGGCTGATCGTGATTTGGGAGAGGTGAGGTTGTTGTTGTAATATGTGTACGTAGGAATCTGTATGTATGTATGTATGTGAGAATTTAAGGCTGATCACGATTTAGGGTAGGTGAGGTTGGTGTAGTAATATGTCTGTGTGTATGTACATATGTTTGTAGGAGTTTAGTGCTATCAGTGATTTGAGGATAGGTGAGGGTGTTGTCGTACGAGTGATATGTACCCGTGGGAATCTGTATGCATATTCGTAGGAGCTTAAAGCTGATCGTGATTTGTGTTGTTTGTAGGAATGACCGTGAGAATGTTTGTATGTATATCTGTAAGAATTTAAGGTTGACCGTGATTTGTGAGGGGTGGTGTGTTGTTGAAATAATTTGAATTTTTCTTAAATGAAATCTGGTATATGTGTGTGTGCGCGTATGATTTTCTCACACTAGTAGTTTGATGTACGTAGAAATAAATTTTTTTTCAATATCGAGATTTGGTTCTATAAAATATTATCATATATCTGAACTTCCCTAACCCTATATAAATATACATATACATAAGTATACTTTCATACTCAAGGTTGCTGGGTATTTTGTCATGCTTAAAATTGTCCAGCTTTAAAGTCTGCCTGTGAGAAATTTGTTTATATTAAAGATTTTGTTTATTTAACTACGTCCAGCTTTTTTCGCTGAACTTGTTTTCATACAATCATGGGAATTTATAGTTTCTCTGTCCATAATAAGGTCGTTTAGCTTTGGCATGTGCTCTGACTGAATGGTTTACGCTGTTCATATATTTTCATGATGTAGATATGTAAGTGTGATTGTCAAGATCTAATAAATACTTGAGTATTGATAAGAAATTTGATATTATGTGTACATACATATCTACAAATTGATTTTATGTATGTATGTACTAGGGATGTAACGAATGTTCGCGTTCGTTTTCGCATTCACAAATTATTCGCTTACTTTTGCTATTTGCATTCGCTTTTGCATTATGCAAATATTTAAAGCGAATACTAGAGACAAATAAAATTTTATTTCTTTTACGAAAATAGTTTGCGATTAACAAACGTCAAAAAAAACGAAAATTATTTTGAGCCAACATAAAAAACACACATATACGAGGGCGGTTCGGAAACTTCTTAGCCTAGCACAAAAAGCGCGGTATAAACAGAAAACAGTTAAGTGTTTTGGAAACTTCCATCTCTGCTATGAACACATGTTAAATTTTGTTTCGATCTGGCAACTCCTTCATATAGAAACAGGTGTTCACAAAAGACGCATCCCCGATTTTTTAACAATGGAAAAATTAGAAATGCGTGGTGTCATTAAATATTTACATAAAAAAGGTTTATCGGGACAAGAAATTCATAATGATATGGTGAATGTGTTAGGTGAAAGTGCTCCTTCATATGCAACAGTAAAAAATTGGGTTGCTGAATTTAAACGTCGTCGTACAAGCATTGAAGATGAACCACGTATTGGACGTCCAAAAACAGCAACAACAACAGAAATTGTAGCCAAAATGCATGATATGGTATTAAATGATCGACGAATAAAAGTGCGTGAAATAGCTAATATCATGGGCATCTCAAATGATCGAGTCCATTTAATTTTGCATGAAGAACCACAGATGAAAAAGCTTTCTGCAAGATGGGTGCCGCATTTGTTAACAGTCGACCAAAAACGCATAAGAATGAACATTTCTCAAGCTTGTTTGGATCGTTTTAAGCGAAATAAAATGGATTTTAAGCGTCGTTTCATAACTGTTGATGAGATATGGATCCACCACTATACTCCAGAGACAAAAGAACAATCCAAACAATGCACTGAAGCTGGAGGAAGTGCCCAACAGAAGGCAAAAACAATTCAATCGGCTGGTAAGGTTATGGCAACGGTTTTTTGGGACTTCAAAGGTATTTTATTGATTGACTATCTGCAAAAGGGTAAAACAATAAATTCAGAGTACTATTGCAACCTTTTGGATCAATTAAATTAACAAATTCGAGAAAAACGTCCTGGCTTACAACACAAAAAAATAATTTTTCATCAAGACAACGCACCAGCGCACAAGAGTGTTTTAACAATGGCTAAAATCAACGAATTAAAGTACGAGTTGCTTGACCACCCACCTTATTTTCCTGATTTGGCTCCCAATTATTCCAAAAAAAATTGGAAGTCATTCTAAAGGAAGTAAATTTTCATTGCTTCCAAAAAATCGATATTTTTAATTTGCCGATAGTTAGCAGAAAACCAAGTAGAAGTTTATTTTTGTCATACAAAACCTTGTAATTCCTCTCTAGTTTTAGAAATTACTCACCAGAATTTTTAAAAAATCGTTTTTTTTAAGAAACATGAACTATTTTTGGTCTAAAATTTTAAAGTTATTTGCTTAAATTTACATTAAATTACTGTTTCGCGTTTAAATTCCTATAAAAAGAAACTAATTGTTAAAATAGGTAACTACTAACCATTTTTCCTAGATGAAAATATTATCATAGAACACAAAAAAGGAAATTTTTCTTAAAATCGCTTCCAATTCGGTGACCAGGCAGCGAAAAAGAGAACTTCTTGCAATGACAACCCTATGTAAAAATCATTACATCGGATCGAAATTTGCACAACTTCCAGATCGCAAACTCTACATTTTCATGACTTTTTTGGAGTGTCTTTTTTTACTGGGTAATAAAACAAAAGTGACCTTTTATTTTTTTGTCGTTTTTTACAACTGTCAACCCTTTAATATAAAGCCACGTTATCTTAATTTTCTGAAAATATTAAGCACTGTCGCATACTTCTGCATCAAAGTCAATAGATTTAAGTTTTTCTAAAAACAAGCTTGTGAGTTCAGCAGAAATCGATCAACTTTAAGTGCATTTTTTTCGAATTGTGCTAGTATTAACTCTTTGCTGTGAAATGAAAAATAAAACGACAAGAAAGTATTGCTGTTTTTTATGAAACGTTATGTATATTTATATTGCTATGCATTAAAATAACTTATTCTAATGAGCTATAAATTAAACGGTATAATGTATCATAAGTACTGACTTTATGTAGGCCCTCTAAAATTTTGTACTCATTTGAACCCTTTCAAATTTGAGGGTGGCGTTGGCTGAAGTAGTTAGCACGTTGACTACAAAACCGAAGGTCCTGGGTTCAATACCTGTATCCAACAGTTATTATATAACAACACCACGCATTTTTCTGATGTGCATTAGTGTCCCTTTGTATCAGTTGTTGTAGGAAAGTTCAAGTGATGAAGGCATAGTCACTGGTCACTGAACTATACCGACTTCAGCAGATACTAATCCTAATGTAACATCAGAGCGCCCTCCTTCGTTGTGTAGCAAAATCATTGGCGAAGTAAAATAATCAATAAAATGGCTACAAGACACAGCTTTAAAAAATTAATACGCTTCATTTAACATCAGAGAGGCGCTGCAACACTACATTATTAAAAACGTGCGAAAAGCAGAGTTGTTAAAGAATGAAGCTTCCTCTATCTCTTCCTTCACCACCTGTCTTCTCTATCACTATCCCTTTCCTAAAGAAGGTAACATCTAGTATTAGTAGTAGGCATTAATTGCCTGAGTGTTACTTGTCTTTAAAAAAAAAATATAGATAGAAGACAGTCATTAAATTGAAAAAGACATTCTAAAAATTAAATCATCTTTTTGACAAACAAATTGAACAGCTGAACCATAGAATTTATAGACTGGAAAATTACCTACATTTTAGTATAAATAGCTGAAAGTGTATCAAGTAGATCACAACACTCTCAAAAAAAAACTGTGAAACAACTCAATGTCTTTAAAAAGAAATTTAATAAACGAACTCCAAATAAATTTAGAAAATTGTTTGTGCATTGTAGTGATGTAATGAATGGAATAGATGATATTTTATGGAGCTGATTTAGGTGAAGTGATTGATTTTTGTAGACTGTAACTGACACATTCTTAAAGTTTATATGGTGAGTATCGTTGAAAATAAAAGCTGCACTCGAAAAAACCAAGGCAATGGATAATATTTTTTAAATGGTACAATTACCAAAAAACTTACAAAAAGATGATGGTAAGGAATTTTTTAATAAACACTGCAAAATTCATGCATAAATACACCATTAATCACTACTCAACATATAGCATTATGAAAGCATCAAGAGTTGAATGATTTAATAGATCATTAAAAGGAATTATGTGATAAGAATTTAGCATTAATGGTTCATATAAGTGGAATGATATACATACATATATAAAGTTTTACTCAGTGCATGAAATAGAAAAGTTCATCTCATCATTAAAGTATTTGCGATTAAAGTTAACTCAACGAATGAGAAAAAGGTGCAAAATACAGAATAGAGTAATTTGAAGATGTACAAAATGTTGAAATTTAATAAAAATATAAATAAAATTTAAAAGGAAAAATCTAGTTTGTATTGGTTTTTAAGGGTGCCCCTGTGGCTTTGTGGTAGCGTTGCTAGCCTCTCAGTCCACAGGTCCTGAGTGTTTTCCGCAGACAAGCTGATCGCTTTGCGGGTTGTGTTGTTATTAAAAAAAAAATTTCAAGTAGTAAAATCCGAAAAAATAGTAGTGACACATTAGAAGAAAAAATAAATAAAAAGAGATACTGTCTTACCAACTGATACGTACACTCTGTCTGACAGGTACAAAAAGCTCACTTAAATGTATTAGAAATATATACGCAATACGCTAAGCTTTAATAAAATGAGGAAAAAAACACTTCATCTAGAACATGAAATAAAAGCCATCGGCACTCACCTGTCATAAAATAAAAATATACTCGTACATTATTAATGTACTTAAAGATATTATCAGTATGAAGTAACACAATTTGAAGAATAAAAAGTTTAAAATTTAATTATCCATAACGCTGACAAAAAGTACACAGAAATGCTGACATATAAAGTCATCTTGTATACTAGAGGAGCAGTTGAGAGGTCAGACATAAATTGTAAGAAAACGACTGCGTTTTCTGTTGATCGCTATTCAAGAAGAAAATAAAAATTTTCATTATGAATTAACTAATTTAAAAGTACATTTAAGAGTAGTAGTGAATTGCCGCTTCTGGCGCCGATTAAAATTGTGAAATTTGGGTAATTAAAATTTGAAATTTGAGAATTTCAGTACAAAATTTTAAAATTTGGGTAATTAAAATTTTAAAATTCTTGGAAATTTGTGAAATTTGATACCTACGAGGGTGGGTCAATAAGTTCGTCCAACTTTTTGTTTACATAAGGAATTTTTTGTTTACATAAGGGGTTTTGTTTGTTTAATACATACGAGGGTGGTTCAATAAGTCCGGGTTTTTTATGACCGTGGGAATTTGTATGTGTGTATGTTTGTGGGGTGGATTAAGGGGTTTCATAAGATTAAGATTTCATAAGTATATATGCCGACGGGAAAATCATGAAAATGATTTTTTCTAGTACCAACGGGAAAATCATGAAATGATTTTTCCTAATACTAATGGGGGGGTGAAATAGTGAAAATTAATTTTTCCTAATGCCGACGGCAATACATGATTATTTTTCCTAATGCCTACGACAATGCATGAATATTATTTTTTCAAATGCCGACGGCAAAACATGATTATTATTTTTTCAAATGCCGACGGGAAAATGATTTTTCATAATTCCGACGGGAAAAACATAAAAGTTATTTCTAATGCTAATATAGGAGTTTAAGGCTGACCGTGATTTGGGTGGGTGGGGTTGTTGTCGTAACATATAACTGAGGGAGTTTATAGATGTGTCTGTCTGTCTGTCTGTTTGTCCGTCCGTCTGTCTGTTGTAAGAGGCTGAGATTGGCCGGGAGAGCGTGGTGTAGTTGAGGTAGATGGATTGAGTGTATACCTGTCTGTTGGAATTTGTGTGAGGGTTTGATTGACAGGGGGTGGGGTGTAGTTGAGGTAGATCGACTGCGTGTATGCAGGTGTTGCAAGTCTGTAAGAATTAAAGGCTTATAGTGATTTGGGTAGGTGAGGATGTTGTTGTACGAGTAGTATGTATCCATGGGAATTTGTGGATGTGTCTGTCCGGGGGAATTTAAGCGAGGCTGTTATTGGGAGGGGGTGTGGTGTAGTTGAGGTTGATCGACTGCGTGTATGTATGTCTATATGTTTGTAGGAGCTTAAGGCTGATCGTGATTTAAGAGAGGTGAGGATGTTGTTGTAATATGTATACGTAGGAATCTGTATGTATGTATGTCTGTGAAAATTTAAGGCTGATCATGATTTAGGGTAGGTGAGGTTGGTGTAGTAATATGTCTGTATGAATATACATATGTTTGTAGGAGTTTAATGCTATTAGAGATTTGAGGATAGGTGAGGGTGTTGTCGTACGAGTGATATGTATGATCGTGATTTGTGTTGTTGTCAGTGTTGTTTGTAGGAATGACCGTGAGAATTTTTGTATGTATATCTGTAGGAATTTAAGGTTGACCGTGTTTTGTGAGGGGTGGTGTGTTGTTGAAATAATTTGAATTTTTCTTAGATGAAATCTGGTATATGTGTGTGTGTGTGCGTGTGTATGCGTATGATTTTCTCACGCTAGTAGTTTTATGTACGTAGAAATAAATTGTATTCAATATCGAGATTTGGTTCTATAAAATATTTTCATATATCTGATACATATACATATACATAAGTATATTTTCATACTCAAGGTTGCTGGGTATCTTGTCATGCTTAAAATTGTCCAGCTTTAAAGTCTGCCTGCGAGAAATTTGTTTATATTACAGATTTTGTTTATTTAACTACGTCCGGCTTCTTTCGCTGAACTTCTTTTCATACGATCATGGGAATTTATAGTTTCTCTGTCCATAATAAGGTCGTTGAGCTTGGGCATGTGCTCTGACTGAATGGTTTGCGTTGTTCATATATTTTTATGATGTAGATATGTAAGTGTGATTATCAAGATCTAATAAATACTTGAGTATTGATAAGAAATTTGATATTATGTGTACATACATATCTAAAAAATTGATTTTATGTATGTATGTACGTATGTACATACAAATAAGTGTTGGGCTCCGCGCTTGAATATCATGTGCGGTCTTTTGTTGATGTTGTAAATATTCGCCGGGTCTTTTATGTATAGATGTCAAATATCTTCATAGTTTTTTTTTTTATTTGAAATTAAAAAACGTTGATTTAATTTTTATCTGTATTTACTTCAAAATTTGTGAGGATTTTCTGTTTTAAGTAAAACTAAATTCCTTAAGATACATACTTTAGAATAATAGTAACTATAATAGAAATATTTCCTATATTTAATTTACATTTGTTTAAAGTTGATGCAGCTTATCTTCATTCTTAGAAATATTTTGATATAAAATTTTTTCCAGCCGTAGGCTTTTTTCATCACCTTTTACATTTATTTTAGAACATCTTGCATTGCCTTTTATACATTTATAAACATTTTTAAATGAAACTGATCCAGCAGTCCAGCTTATGTAATGATAGTTTTTTGTTAGCCAGCTTGCTTCTTTTTTTTATTTTTTATTGATTATTGAGTTTTATAATGAAATTATTATATTCGTAATTGTTGAAAACAATCGCTACTTCTTTTGCGATGAAATCATCTGAATTACTTTTGAAACCTTGTAGGTATATAAAAATTATGTTGTTTTCCATATTACTCAATTTATAAGACTTTTCGAACTTGTCCTTTGATGGGTACATATTCTATTATACGATCATGAATAAGAATACAGTAAGCTGATTTCTTTGCTTACTATTTCAAATTAAAATTTTATTCAATTGCCCCGCTATTGAATAAAAGGAGTTTTTATCCTTAACTCTGGTACAGGTAGAAACGCATGAGATTCTTTCATATACTACCTTTGCTGGAATCTTAGATACATATAATAACTATATAGAATTGTATTACGTTTATTTTTAAATTTTATGTTAGGATTATCATCATATGGATATGAGACTGAACTTAAATGTACTTTTAAATTAGTTAATTCATAATGAGCAATCTTATTTTCTTCCTGAATAGCGAACAGCAGAAAACGAAGTCGTTTTCTTACAATTTCGGTCTAACCTCTCAACTGGTCCTCTAGTATACAATATGACTTTGTATGTCAGCATTTCTGTCTCCTCTTTGTCAGCGTTAGGGATAATTAAATTTTAAACTTTTTATTCTTCAAATTGTGTTACTTCATACTGATAATATGTTTAAGTACATTAATAATGTACGAGTATATGTTTATTTTATGACGGGTGAGCGCCTATGGCTTTTATTTGATGTTCTGGATGAAGTGATTTTTTTTTCTCATTTTATTAAAGTTTAGCGTATTGCGTATATATTTCTAATATATTTAAGTGAGCTTTTTGTATCTGTCAGACAGAGTGAACGTATCAGTTGGTCAGTCAGTCTCTCTTTTTATTTTATTAATTTTTTCTTCTAATGTGTCACTACTATTTTTTCAGATTTTACTACTTGAAAGAGAAAATATTTATATAAGTTTAAAAGTATTAATATATACAAACATATAGCTAAATATATGTATGTACTTAGAAATTAGTTCATATACAAAGAAATACATCTTTAATAATCAACTATTCTAGAAAATCGATCCAAAGTAACACATTTACCTCCATCATCAATTCACCGTCAGTGTTTTCATTAAGTATCAGAAACATTAGAATATCTATGTTTGGAAGAATTTTTACCTCATGTGCTTTTACAAGAGGTTTCCTGGTTTACCCCTTAAAGTTATTGTTGTTAACGTAGGCTGCGTTGTATCACATTCAGATCTAATGATTTCCCACTTAGAAAAGGTCCTCATCACCATCAATCATACCTGTATACAATATATTCATGAGTTGAGTTGACCCAGATACAATTGCTGTCTACAAATTAATGATTAGAAAATAGCTTTCTCATCACATTCTAACAAGTTTAGTATTTTGCTAGCATGCATGCTTTAGCATGCTTCTATCGATAGTGACGCGAGAGTCCGACATTTAGTGGTTTTTCAATTAAAAATCTATACTATTAGAATTATGAATTCACTCTTTTGAATTTTTAACAAAGTAGATACATATGTAGGTATTTCATTTGCCCCAAACTCTTAAAATTTCTTTACTTATAAAAGTATGATGTCAGGAATTTTTTTAAATTATACATGATTTGGCATGCTTCCAATATTTTTCTCGGTAAATTTATTTCATACTCATACAGATACAGATATAAAGTAAGGTCTGTTTACATTACATTTTACAATTTATGCATGCTTCAGCATGATTCTAGTTGAAGTCTGTATTTATTTAGTAAGTTTGTTTGATACCCATTCATACACATGTACATTGTTAAAGATTGGATATCAAAGTTCAATTTCCTTAGATTATCTAGAAATGAACAGAGTGAATTATATTAACCCCATATTCACAATTTAAAATTGTGTGTGCTAGAGCTTTCGAAATCGAAAATGTACAACCTTTACTATAAAAAGATGTAAACGATGTGTTGCTGAATATTGCACTGTGTTATAGTTCATTTTGAACTCTTAAGTTTTCACAATATTTCATAAAGACCATCAAGTTTAGAGAATTCCAGTACATTACGCTAATTATCTTCCCTGAGACCTAACATTCCTAATCAATCCTTCAAAAAAACCAATGCAAACTAGATTTTCCCTTTTTAATTTTATTTATATTTTCATTAAATTTCATCATTTTGTACATCTTCAAATTAGTGTATACTGTATTTTGCACCTTTTTCTCATTCGTTGTTAACTTTAATCGTAAATATTTTAGTTTTCCGGTTAAAAGAACTTTTCTATTTCATGCACTAAGTAAATCCTTATATATCTATATCAATCCACTTATATGAACCATTAATTCTAAATTCTTAACACATAATTCCTCTTAATGATCTATTAAATCATTCTACTATTGATGCTTGCATATTAAGTAATTTTTAATCTTCCATTTATGCATGAATTTTGCAATGTTTATTAAAAAATTCTTTACCATCATCTATTTGTAAGTTTCTTGGTACTCGTACCATTTCAAAAATATTTTCCATTGCCTCGGTTTTTTCGAGTGCAGCTTTTATTTTCAACGATACTCACCATATAAACTTTTAGAATGTGTCAGTTACAGTCTACAAAAATCAATAATTTCTATTTTCTCTAGAATAGCTACCCACTTCACCTAAATCAGCTCCATAAAAGATCATTCATTCATTACATCACTACAATACACAAACAATTTTAGAAATTTATTATGGATTACGTTTACTAAATTTCTTTTTAAGGATATTGAGTTGTTTTACAGTTTTTTGGAGAGTGTTGTGATCTACTTGATACGTTTTCAGCTATTTATACTAAAATGTAGTTAATTTTCTAATCTATACATTTTATCGCTCAGCTGTTCAATTTGTTTGTCAAAAGATGATTTAATTTTTAGAATGTCTTTATCAATTTTATACCTATCTTTTATCGTGAATTTTATTTCACACTCCACACCATTTATTTGCATTTGAATATATCCTTGAATTATATTAATGCCTTAAGCTTTATTATTCATTCATCCTTTAGTTTCTCGATTTGAGTTTCCAGAAACAATTTACTGATAACATTGTTCACCGTCAGTAAATGTTGATGATTCTCTATGTATACATTGGTAGAAATTATATATTTTATTTAGTTTTCAAAATCAAATTTGTCATAGTATTTTCACGTTTTATCAATCATTAAAGAAAATAAACCCACTTTAAAGCCCCATATTTGACCATCAACTTGTATTTTATCTTTATTCAGTTTTAGGTGAGCCATAGTTTGTATCTAATTCATTTCTTCCTTCCAAGACTAATAAGTCAATATAAGTGTCTTCGGAATTGAAAGTCTGTGAGTAAAAATCACCTTCATAATCGGTACCACCATTTTCAGTTTTAACATCATTAAATAAGATGGTATTATCAAATATTGTTCCTTATGCTAGGTTGTTTGGTATACTTGTCGCTATCTTGGCTAATGGTTTCTGAGACTTAAGTACTTGTACTATTTTAAGATTCTATATTGTTTTTACTTTGTTCTTTCTTGTGTATTCTGTCAATATTTTTAGAACTATTCATGAATTCTTTGAGAGGTTATTTTATAGGATCAAATATATCTCTTAGTTCTTCACGTGTATCTATTTCACCAGTTTTTATACTACGAAGCTTTTTCTTCAAGACATTTCTTGTCAACACCAACTGTTTTAAAATTTTCTCATCCATGTTTAATAATACCAAATAAGAGGTATCAGCTATTAGATCAGGTATCACCTATTAGATCAGGTATCAGCTATCAGATCAGCTTATCAGGAGCTGCTCTGGTTTTCAGATCAGCTAATCAGGACCTGATCTGGTTTTCAGATCAGCTCATCAGGAGCTGGTCTGGTTTTCAGATCAGCTTATCAGGAGCTGGTCTGGTTTTCAGATCAGCTTATCAGGACCTGATATGGTTTTCAGATCAGCTTATCAGGAGCTGGTCTGGTTTTCAGATCAGCTTATCAGGACCTGATCTGGTTTTCAGATCAGCTTATCAGGAGCTGGTCTGGTTTTCAGATCAGCTTATCAGGAGTTGATCTAGTTTTCAGATCAGGTTGTCAGGCAGCTGATCTGTAAAACAGATCAGGTTATCAGGAGCTGTTCAGATTTTCAGATCAGATTATCTGTTTCAAATTGGTTCATCAGTTTACAAGTAGCTGGACATTTATAACATTTAGATGAATGAAGTTTAAGGCCAGATAAAATGCGAAAAACTATACTGTTATGTAGTCAAATTGTTTTCTATGACGATCATCACTTAATTCACTATCTTTGCTTATAATCAAAATTCCATATTTTTAATTCCAACATGATTTATATTTTTCTCATCTTACTTAAACATTATAGTTACGTTATGATTATTTCCTATCAAATATTTGGTGATTCTAGTATAAGTTTGACATTAGTAGAATGCATCAACATTCTTATCTTACCCCATACAAAAATATGCTTCTCACACACAACATGGTTAAATATCGTATTGGTATTACTTCTAGATTTCTTAAAAGAAATAACAGATTCATTATCTGTAAATGTGTAATACCCATGACTTTCATTAATGAAATTAATTTCTACAGGTATTTATATTTAGGTTGTTAGAGAGATTTTGAGTTTAAATATGAAGATGTTTTCAAGTTTTAGTCCATTAGAACTGTCTAGCCAACCAATCATAATATTATTATTTTTTTTATTTATTTTTTATTTATTTTTTTTACCAATTTAACAGACCAACTATTCTTGCACGAATAAAAATTGATAGAAGGGATCTATGATTTATTTTTGAGCTAGCGTTTGATGACTCATCAAAATTGCATACCAAGGTATTTTTATGTTGTTTTGACTATGAGTATGGGTCAATATTTATGAAATACCTTTCCTAAATATTGGTGCATGCACATAGTCAAAACAAAGTATGCTTTAAGTGTTTAAAACCAGTATTACCCTAAAAATTGTGGTTTTAAACTCTTAAAATATACTTTGTTTTACTAACCCCATTTTGTAACTAAATGCATTTCATAAATATTGAAGCATACTCAGAGTCAAAATATCCTTTGTTTTGAGTATGAGTATGGCTCATTATCTCTTATTATAGAAAAAATAGTATGATTATATGATATCAGAAATCATGTTTTTTGTTGTCATATGACCATACTATTTTATTATTTCTATAGTAATAGATAATATTTATAAAACGCATTTAGTTACAAAATGCGGTTAGCAAAACAACATAAATATACCTTGGTATGAAATTTTGATGATTCATCAATATTTCCTATTTTTAGGTTGTTTTGACTATGAGTATGTACCAATATTTATGAAATGTATTTCATAAATATTATCTCTTATTATAGAAAAAATAAATAATGTAGCTATACGATATCGGAAAATATTTTCTGATATCATATGACTATATTTTTTTATTTTTCCTATCATAAGAGATAATGGTTCCTACTCATAGTCAAAACAAAGTATATTTTAAGAGTTTAAAACAAGTATTGTCATACAAAATACTGATTTTAAACTGTTAATATATACTTTGTTTTACTAACCACATTTTTTGTAACTAAATACATTTCATAAATATTGCCGAATACTCATACTCAAAACAAATAATATTTTTATGATGTTTTGATTGTGAGTATGGAGCATTATCTGTTAGTATAAAAAATAAAATACTGCAGCTACACGATTTTAGAAAATATTTTCTGAAATCGAATAGCTGTATTATTTTATTTTTTTATAATAAGAGATAATATTTATAAAATGTATTTAGTTACACAAAAGCGGTTAGTAAAACAACCTAAATATAGGATGGTACGAAATATTGATGAGTCATCAAACGTTAGCTCAAAAATAAATCATAGATCCCTTCTATCAATTTTTATTCGTGCAAGAATAGTTGGTCTGTTAAATTGGTAAAAAAAATAAATAAAAAATAAATAAAAAAATAATAATATTATGATTGGTTCGCTAGACAGTTCTAATGGACTAAAACTTGAAAACATCTTCATATTTAAACTCAAAATCTCTCTAACAACCTAAATATAAATACCTGTAGAAATTAATTTCATTAATGAAAGTCATGGGTATTACACATTTACAGATAATGAATCTGTTATTTCTTTTAAGAAATCTAGAAGTAATACCAATACGATATTTAACCATGTTGTGTGTGAGAAGCATATTTTTGTATGGGGTAAGATAAGAATGTTGATGCATTCTACTAATGTCAAACTTATACTAGAATCACCAAATATTTGATAGGAAATAATCATAACGTAACTATAATGTTTAAGTAAGATGAGAAAAATATAAATCATGTTGGAATTAAAAATATGGAATTTTGATTATAAGCAAAGATAGTGAATTAAGTGATGATCGTCATAGAAAACAATTTGACTACATAACAGTATAGTTTTTCGCATTTTATCTGGCCTTAAACTTCATTCATCTAAATGTTATAAATGTCCAGCTACTTGTAAACTGATGAACCAATTTGAAACAGATAATCTGATCTGAAAATCTGAACAGCTCCTGATAACCTGATCTGTTTTACAGATCAGCTGCCTGACAACCTGATCTGAAAACTAGATCAACTCCTGATAAGCTGATCTGAAAACCAGACCAGCTCCTGATAAGCTGATCTGAAAACCAGATCAGGTCCTGATAAGCTGATCTGAAAACCAGACCAGCTCCTGATAAGCTGATCTGAAAACCAGATCAGCTCCTGATAAGCTGATCTGAAAACCAGACCAGCTCCTGATAAGCTGATCTGAAAACCAGACCAGCTCCTGATAAGCTGATCTGAAAACCAGATCAGGTCCTGATAAGCTGATCTGAAAACCAGAGCAGCTCCTGATAAGCTGATCTGATAGCTGATACCTGATCTAATAGGTGATACCTGATCTAATAGCTGATACCTCTTATTTGGTATTATTAAACATGGATGAGAAAATTTTAAAACAGTTGGTGTTGACAAGAAATGTCTTGAAGAAAAAGCTTCGTAGTATAAAAACTGGTGAAATAGATACACGTGAAGAACTAAGAGATATATTTGATCCTATAACATAACCTCTCAAAGAATTCATGAATAGTTCTAAAAATATTGACAGAATACACAAGAAAGAACAAAGCAAAAACAATATAGAATCTTAAAATAGTACAAGTACTTAAGTCTCAGAAACCATTAGTCAAGATTGCGACAAGTATACCAAACAACTTAGCATAAGGAACAATATTTGATAATACCATCTTATTTAATGATGTTAATACTGAAAATGGTGGTACCGATTATGAAGGTGATTTTTACTCACAGACTTCCAATTCCGAAGACATTAATATTGACTTATTAGTCTTGGAAGGAAGAAATGAATTAGATACAAACTATAGCTCACCTAAAGATTTCAATAATGAATGGAAATTTGGTGATAGAAATCTAAAACTGAATAAAGATAAAATACAAGTTGATGGTCAAATATGGGGCTTAAAAGTGGGTTTATTTTCTTTAATGATTGATAAAACGTGAAAATACTATGACAAATTTGACTTTGAAAACTAAATAAAATATATAATTTCTACCAATGTATACATAGAGAATCATCAACATTTACTGACGGTGAACAATGTTATCAGTAAATTGTTTCTGGAAACTCAAATCGAGAAACTAAAGGATGAATTAATAATAAAGCTTAAGGCATTAATATAATTCAAGGATATATTCAAATGCAAATAAATGGTGTGGAGTGTGAAATAAAATTCACGATAGAAGATAGGTATAAAATTGATAAAGACATTCTAAAAATTAAATCATCTTTTGACAAACAAATTGAACAGCTGAGCGATAAAATGTATAGATTAGAAAATTAACTACATTTTAGTATAAATAGCTGAAAACGTATCAAGTAGATTACAACACTCTCCAAAAAACTGTAAAACAACTCAATATCCTTAAAAAGAAATTTAGTAAACGTAATCCATAATAAATTTCTAAAATTGTTTGTGTATTGTAGTGATGTAATGAATGAATGATCTTTTATGGAGCTGATTTAGGTGAAATGGGTAGCTATTCTAGAGAAAATAGAAATTATTGATTTTTGTAGACTGTAACTGACACATTCTAAAAGTTTATATGGTGAGTATCGTTGAAAATAAAAGCTGCACTCGAAAAAACCGAGGCAATGGAAAATATTTTTGAAATGGTACGAGTACCAAGAAACTTACAAATAGATGATGGTAAAGAATTTTTTAATAAACATTGCAAAATTCATGCATAAATGGAAGATTAAAAATTACTTAATATGCAAGCATCAATAGTAGAATGATTTAATAGATCATTAAGAGGAATTATGTGTTAAGAATTTAGAATTAATGGTTCATATAAGTGGATTGATATAGATATATAAGGATTTACTTAGTGCATGAAATAGAAAAGTTCTTTTAACCGGAAAACTAAAATATTTACGATTAAAGTTAACAACGAATGAGAAAAAGGTGCAAAATATAGTATACACTAATTTGAAGATGTACAAAATGATGAAATTTAATGAAAATATAAATAAAATTAAAAAGGGAAAATCTAGTTTGCATTGGTTTTTTTGAAGGATTGATTAGGAATGTTAGGTCTCAGGGAAGATAATTAGCGTAATGTACTGGAACTCTCTAAACTTGATGGTCTGTATGAAATATTGTGAAAACTTAAGAGTTCAAAATGAACTATAACACAGTGCAATATTCAGCAACACATCGTTTACATCTTTTTATAGTAAAGGTTGTACATTTTCGATTTCGAAAGCTCTAGCACACACAATTTTAAATTGTGAATATGGGGTTAATATAATAGATATTCACTCTGTTCATTTCTAGATAAACTAAGGAAATTGAACTTTGATATCCAATCTTTAACAATGTACATGTGTATGAATGGGTATCAAACAAACTTACTAAATAAATACAGACTTCAACTAGAATCATGCTGAAGCATGCATAAATTGTAAAATGTAATGTAAACAGACCTTACTTTATATCTGTATCTGTATGAGTATGAAATAAATTTACCGAGAAAAATATTGGAAGCATGCCGAAGCATGTATAATTTAAAAAAATTCCTGACATCATACTTTTATAAGTAAAGAAATTTTAAGAGTTTGGGGCAAATGAAATACCTACATATGTATCTACTTTGTTAAAAATTCAAAAGAGTGAATTCATAATTCTAATAGTATAGATTTTTAATTGAAAAACCACTAAATGTCGGACTCTCGCGTCACTATCGATAGAAGCATGCTATAACATGCATGCTAGCAAAATACTAAACTTGTTAGAATGTGATGAGAAAGCTATTTTCTAATCATTAATTTGTAGACAGCAATTGTATCTGGGTCAACTCAACTCATGAATATATTGTATACAGGTATGATTGATGGTGATGAGGACCTTTTCTAAGTGAGAAATCATTAGATCTGAATGTGATACAACGCAGCCTACGTTAACAACAATAACTTTAAGGGGTAAACCAGCAGACCTCTTGTAAAAGCACATGAAGTAAAAATTCTTCCAAACATAGATATTCTAATGTTTCTGATACTTAATGAAAACACTGACGGTGAATTGATGATGGAGGTAAATGTGTTACTTTGGATCGATTTTCTAGAATAGTTGATTATTAAAGATGTATTTCTTTGTATATGAACTAATTTCTACGTACATACATATATTTAGCTATATGTTTGTATATATTAATACTTTTAAACTTATATAAATATTTTCTCTTTCAAGTAGTAAAATCTGAAAAAATAGTAGTGACACATTAGAAGAAAAAATTAATAAAATAAAAAGAGAGACTGACTGACCAACTGATACGTTCACTCTGTCTGACAGATACAAAAAGCTCACTTAAATATATTAGAAATATATACGCAATACGCTAAACTTTAATAAAATGAGAAAAAAAAAATCACTTCATCCAGAACATCAAATAAAAGCCATAGGCGCTCACCCGTCATAAAATAAACATATACTCGTACATTATTAATGTGCTTAAACATATTATCAGTATGAAGTAACACAATTTGAAGAATAAAAAGTTTAAAATTTAATTATCCCTAACGCTGACAAAGAGGAGACAGAAATGCTGACATACAAAGTCATATTGTATAATAGAGGACCAGTTGAGAGGTTAGACCGAAATTGTAAGAAAACGACTTCGTTTTCTGTTGTTCGCTATTCAGGAAGAAAATAAGATTGTTCATTATGAATTAACTAATTTAAAAGTACATTTAAGTTCAGTCTCGTATCCATATGATGATAATCCTAACATAAAATTTAAAAATAAACGTAATGCAATTCTATATAGTTATTATATGTATCTAAGATTCCAGCAAAGGTAGTATATGAAAGAATCTCATGCGTTTCTACCTGTACCAGAGTTTAAGATAAAAGCTCCTTTTATTCAATAGCGGGGCAATTGAATAAAATTTTAATTTGAAATAGTAAGCAAAGAAATCAGCTTACTGTATTCTTATTCATGATCGTATAATAGAATATGTACCCATCAAAGGACAAGTTCGAAAAGTCTTATAAATTGAGTAATATGGAAAACAACATAATTTTTATATACCTACAAAGTTTCAAAAGTAATTCAAATGATTTCATCGCAACAGAAGTAGCGATTGTTTTCAACAATTATGAATATAATAATTTCATTATAAATCTCAATAATCAATAAAAAATAAAAAAAGAAGCAAGCTGGCTAACAAAAAACTATCATTACATAAGCTGGACTGCTGGATCAGTTTCATTTAAAAATGTTTATAAATGTATAAAAGGCAATGCAAGATGTTCTAAAATAAATGTAAAAGGTGATGAAAAAAGCCTACGGCTGGACAAAATTTTATGTCAAAATATTTCTAAGAATGAAGATAAGCTGCATCAACTTTAATCAAATGTAAATTAAATATATGAAAGTTTTCTATTATAGTTACTATTATTCTAAAGTATGTATCTTAAGGAACTCAGTTTTACTTAAAACAGAAAATCCTCACAAATTTTGAAGTAAATACAGTTAAAAATTAAATCAACGTTTTTTAATTTCAAATAATAAAAAAACTATGAAGATATTTGACATCTATACATAAAAGACCCGGCGAATATTTAAAACATCAACAAAAGACCGCACATGATATTCAAGCGCGGAGCCCAACACTTATTTGTATGTACATACGTACATACATACATAAAATCAATTTATAGATATGTATGTACACATAATATCAAATTTCTTATCAATACTCAAGTATTTATTAGATCTTGACAATCACACTTACATATCTACATCATAAAAATATATGAACAACGCAAACCATTCAGTCAGAGCACATGCCCAAGCTCAACGACCTTATTATGGACAGAGAAACTATAAATTCCCATGATCGTATGAAAAGAAGTTCAGCGAAAGAAGCCGGACGTAGTTAAATAAACAAAATCTGTAATATAAACAAATTTCTCGCAGGCAGACTTTAAAGCTGGACAATTTTAAGCATGACAAAATACCCAGCAACCTTGAGTATGAAAATATACTTATGTATATGTATATGTATCAGATATATGAAAATATTTTATAGAACCAAATCTCGATATTGAATACAATTTATTTCTACGTACATAAAACTACTAGCGTGAGAAAATCATACGCATACACACGCACACACACACACATATACCAGATTTCATCTAAGAAAAATTCAAATTATTTCAACAACACACCACCCCTCACAAAACACGGTCAACCTTAAATTCCTACAGATATACATACAAAAATTCTCACGGTCATTCCTACAAACAACACTGACAACAACACAAATCACGATCATACATATCACTCGTACGACAACACCCTCACCTATCCTCAAATCACTAATAGCATTAAACTCCTACAAACATATGTACATTCATACAGACATATTACTACACCAACCTCACCTACCCTAAATCATGATCAGCCTTAAATTTTCACAGACATACATACATACAGATTCCTACGTATACATATTACAACAACATCCTCACCTCTCTTAAATCACGATCAGCCTTAAGCTCCTACAAACATATAGACATACATACACGCAGTCGATCAACCTCAACTACACCACACCCCCTCCCAATAACAGCCTCGCTTAAATTCCCCCGGACAGACACATCCACAAATTCCCATGGATACATACTACTCGTACAACAACATCCTCACCTACCCCAAATCACTATAAGCCTTTAATTCTTACAGACTTGCAACACCTGCATACACGCAGTCGATCTACCTCAACTACACCCCACTCACACAAATTCCAACAGACAGGTATACACTCAATCCATCTACCTCAACTACACCACGCTCTCCCGGCCAATCTCAGCCTCGCACAACAGACAGACGGACGGACAAACAGACAGACAGACAGACACATCTATAAACTCCCTCAGTTATATATTACGACAACAACCCCACCCACCCAAATCACGGTCAGCCTTAAACTCCTATATTAGCATTAGAAATAACTTTTATGTTTTTCCCGTCGGAATTATGAAAAATCATTTTCCCGTCGGCATTTGAAAAAATAATAATCATGTTTTGCCGTCGGCATTTGAAAAAATAATATTCATGCATTGTCGTAGGCATTAGGAAAAATTAATTTTCACTATTTCACCCCCATTGAATAAAATTTTAATTTGAAACAGTAAGCAAAGCATCAGCTTACTGCATTCTTATTCATGATCATATACTAGAATATATACCCATCAAAGGTCAAATTCTTAGTCTTATAAATTAAGCAATATGGAAAATAACATAATTTTTATACATGTACAAGGTTTCAAAAATAACTCAAATGAATTCATTGGAAAAGAAGTAGCGATTGTTTCCAACAATTACGAATATAATAAATTCATTATGAAACTCAATAATCAATAAAAAAGAAGAAAGCTGGCTAACAAAAAAAACTATCATTACATAAGCTGGACTTCTGGATCAGTTTCATTTAAAAATGTTTATAAATGTATAAAAGGCAATGCAAGATGTTCTAAAATTTATGTAAAAGGTGATGAAAAAAGCCTACAACTGGAAAAAATTTTATCGCAAAATATTTCTAAGAATGAATATAAGCTGCATCAAATTTAAACAAATGTAAATTAAATATGGGAAATATTTCTATTATAGTTACTATTACTCTAAAGTATGTATCTTAAGGAATTCAGTTTTACTTTAAACAGAACATCCTCACAAGCTTTTAAATAAATACAGATAAAAATGAAATCAACGTTTTTTAATTTCAAATAAAAATAAATTCAGTAAAGTGCGACTTTGACTCGCGCACGAAGGGTTCCGTACGTTGGGCTTTGAGCATTTTTTATAGTGTTTTTTTCCGTTTTTTCAGCTGAAATAATTTTTTTTTATTATTTTTCGCTTTTTTCTCGTTTTGGCGATTTGTTTAATGTTGGCGATTTTTTTTTAATTTTAGCGATTTTTTTCATTTTGGCGATTTTTTTATTTTGGCGATTTTTTTTTATTTTGGCGATTTTTTTCATTTTGGTGATTTTTTTCATTTTGGCGATTTTTTCATTTTGGCGATTTTTTTTTCATTTTGGCGATTTTTTCATTCTGGCGATTTTTCCGGTTTTTCGCGATTTAATTTCGATTTAGATTTTGTTTTAATTTGGTGCTTTTTTTTGTTTTGGCGATTTTTTTTTGATTTTGGCGATTTTATAATTTTGAGTTTTTTTTGTTTTACCGTTTTTGAAAATTTCAACAAGTTTGCTCTTACGGTTTCCAAGATACAGCAAGTTATCAAAATTACATAGTCGAAATTACATTAACTGATGGTACACCCTTTAATTAAAATTTTTTAAATTTTAGTGTTAGTTGTTGTAGTCTGTATAAAAATACACTAACCTTACAAATTTCAAGTGTATATACATACAATTGTATGTATATTACATTGGATTTTAACAATTTTCGTTGCTCGTTTTGGCACACCCTTTAATTTCCAACTCTCATGTATTTGTTGTTGTAGCGGCCAAGGGTCTACACACTGTGTCCAAATTTCAGGTCCGTAGCTCTTACGGTTCCCGAGAAAATACCCTGTGACGGACAGACGGACAGCGTAGCGAAAACAATAGGGTTCCATTTTCACCTTTGGTGTACGGAACCCTAAAAAAACTTTGAAGATTTTTCACATCTATACATAAACGACAACAATATTGACAACATCAACAAAAGACCGCAAATGTATTCAAGCACGGAGCCAAACACTTATTTATATGTACATATGTACATACTAGGGATGTAACGAATACCAGTTTAGCGAATGCGAATGCGAAAGCGAATAATACATTTTAATTTTTGCGAAAGCGAATGCGAAAGCGAATGCAAATATTACAATTCCTTAAAATATCACATGCAAATAAATTTATATAAGAGTAAGTATAGATAATAATTAATAATAAGTTTACAAAATGTTAGGTAATCAACCCATTCGTACTTTGGCTCTAAAGCTTGGTATTTTGTTCAAAATTCATGTTAAATGCTGTCAAAATACATATTAAGAAAACTTGGAATGAATATTTCCTGAAAAAATCTTTCAGAAGTAGTACTCTGTTCATCTTGGGAAAAACAAGGATTTCAACAATTTAAGTTTTCATTAGAAATAATATGAGTGTCACTTGTTTCGCGTGGAATTTACAACAAACAAGGACTAGTTAATATTGTTTGGATTTTAAATTTATTGTACGAGAAGTAACGAGTGGTGCTCTACATTTTTTTAAAAATTTTAACAGACTAGCTTTAAGCAAAAACTGAAATATATTTCCAAACACCGCTGGAAATTGGTTCCATTTTGATACTTACGAGAAATTATTTATAGTTTTCCGCTAAAATTTTAGAATGCTTTAATTGTAAGTACGAGGGCGGTTCGGAAACTTCTTAGCCTATTAATGAAAGAGAATAGTTAGTTTTTCAAAAATATTTTTATTTTTCAATATAATCTCCTGAAACTTCAATACACTTAGTCCAACGCTTTTCTAGCAATTCTATCCCTCGATTAAAATAGTTTTTCTCAAGGTCTTCAAAATAGTGGTTTACAACTGTAATTGCATCTTCATTTGAGGTAAAACGCTTGCCAGCAAGAAATTTGTTTAGATTTGGGAACAAATAAAAGTCACTGGGAGCCAAATCAGGAAAATAAGGTGGGTGGTCAAGCAACTCGTACTTTAATTCGTTGATTTTAGCCATTGTTAAAACACTCTTGTGCGCTGGTGCGTTGTCTTGATGAAAAATTATTTTTTTTTGTGTTGTAAGCCAGGACGTTTTTCTCGAATTTGTTAATTTAATTGATCCAAAAGGTTGCAATAGTACTCTGAATTTATTGTTTTACCCTTTTGCAGATAGTCAATCAATAAAATACCTTTGAAGTCCCAAAAAACCGTTGCCATAACCTTACCAGCCGATTGAATTGCTTTTGCCTTCTGTTGGGCACTTCCTCCAGCTTCAGTGCATTGTTTGGATTGTTCTTTTGTCTCTGGAGTATAGTGGTGGATCCATATCTAATCAACAGTTATGAAACGACGCTTAAAATCCATTTTATTTCGCTTAAAACGATCCAAACAAGCTTGAGAAATGTTCATTCTTATGCGTTTTTGGTCGACTGTTAACAAATGCGGCACCCATCTTGCAGAAAGCTTTTTCATCTGTGGTTCTTCATGCAAAATTAAATGGACTCGATCATTTGAGATGCCCATGATATTAGCTATTTCACGCACTTTTATTCGTCGATCATTTAATACCATATCATGCATTTTGGCTACAATTTCTGTTGTTGTTGCTGTTTTTGGACGTCCAATACGTGGTTCATCTTCAATGCTTGTACGACGACGTTTAAATTCAGCAACCCAATTTTTTACTGTTGCATATGAAGGAGCACTTTCACCTATCACATTCACCATATCATTATGAATTTCTTGTCCCGATAAACCTTTTTTATGTAAATATTTAATGACACCACGCATTTCTAATTTTTCCATTGTTAAAAAATCGGGGATGCGTCTTTTGTGAACACCTGTTTCTATATGAAGGAGTTGCCAGATCGAAACAAAATTTAACATGTGTTCATAGCAGAGATGGAAGTTTCCAAAACACTTAACTGTTTTCTGTTTATACCGCGCTTTTTGTGCTAGGCTAAGAAGTTTCCGAACCGCCCTCGTATATGTGTGTTTTTTATGTTGGCTCAAAATAATTTTCGTTTTTTTTGACGTTTGTTAATCGCAAACTATTTTCGTAAAAGAAATAAAATTTTATTTGTCTCTAGTATTCGCTTTAAATATTTGCATATACATATTTTAACGAATGCAAAAGCGAATGCAAATAGCAAAAGTAAGCGAATAATTTGTGAATGCGAAAACGAACGCGAACATTCGTTACATCCCTAGTACATACATACATAAAATCAATTTGTAGATATGTATGTACACATAATATCAAATTTATTATCAATACTCAAGTATTTATTAGATCTTGACAATCACACTTACATATCTACATCATGAAAATATATGAACAGTGTAAACCATTCAGTCAGAGCACATGCCAAAGCTAAACGACCTTATTATGGACAGAGAAACTATAAATTCCCATGATTGTATGAAAACAAGTTCAGCGAAAAAAGCTGGACGTAGTTAAATAAACAAAATCTTTAATATAAACAAATTTCTCACAGGCAGACTTTAAAGCTGGACAATTTTAAGCATGACAAAATACCCAGCAACCTTGAGTATGAAAGTATACTTATGTATATGTATATTTATATAGGGTTAGGGAAGTTCAGATATATGATAATATTTTATAGAACCAAATCTCGATATTGAAAAAAAAATTTATTTCTACGTACATCAAACTACTAGTGTGAGAAAATCATACGCGCACACACACATATACCAGATTTCATTTAAGAAAAATTCAAATTATTTCAACAACACACCACCCCTCACAAATCACGGTCAACCTTAAATTCTTACAGATATACATACAAAAATTCTCACGGTCATTCCTACAAACAACACAAATCACGATCAGCTTTAAGCTCCTACGAATATGCATACAGATTCCCACGGATACATATCACTCGTACGACAACACCCTCACCTATCCTCAAATCACTGATAGCACTAAACTCCTACAAACATATGTACATACACACAGACATATTACTACACCAACCTCACCTACCCTAAATCGTGATCAGCCTTAAATTCTCACATACATACATACATACAGATTCCTACGTACACATATTACAACAACAACCTCACCTCTCCCAAATCACGATCAGCCATAAGCTCCTAAAAACATATAGACATACATACACGTAGTCGATTAACCTCTACTACACCACATCCCCTCCCAATAACAGCCTCGCTTAAATTCCCCCGGACAGACACATCCACAAATCCCATGGATACATATTACTCGTACAACAACACCCTCACCTACCCCAAATCACTATAAGCCTTGAATTCCTACAGACTAGCAACACCTGCATACAGGCAGTCGATCTACTACAACTACACCCCACCCCCTGTCAATCACACCCTCACACAAATTCCAACAGACAGGTATACATACACACACATGCACTCAGTCCATCTACCTCAACTACACCACGCTGTCCCGGTCAATCACAGCCTCTCACAACAGACAGACAGACACATCCATAAACTCCCTCGGTTATATATTACAACAACAACCCCACCCAAACAAATCACGGTCAGCCTTAAACACCTATATTAGTATTATAACTTTTATGTTTTTCCCGTCGGAATTATGAAAAATCATTTTCCCGTCGGCATTTGAAAAAAATAATAATCATGTTTAGCCGTCGGCATTTGAAAAAAAATAATATTCATGTTTTACCGTAGGCATTAGGAAAAATAATCATGTATTGCCGTCGGCATTAGGAAAAATAATCATGTATTGCCGTAGGCATTATGAAAAATTAATTTTCACAATTTCCCCATTGGTATTAAGAAAAGTCATGAATATTGTACTAGGAAAAGTCATATTCATGACTTTCTCGCTGGTACTAGGAAAAATCATATTCATGACTTTCCCGTCGGCATATATACTTATGAAATCTCAATCTTATGAAACCCCTTAATCCACCCCACAAAAAAAACCTGTTTTAGTGTTACTAGTAGATTTTCAATCACAAGCACATGCTAAATGTCTATAGCACAAAGTATTGTATGAGGATTAATAACAGAGTAGTACTGGTGACAAAGTCAAAAGCGACTCAGTACATTTTCACCATCGAAATTTCCTTCAGGGTAACAATAGAACTGACCAATGCATACAAACATACACATATGTAATAGAAAGAGACAACAACAAGATATGTGATATAAAAACAGAGTTACAAAATTAATCAATGCAAACACAACCCGCACAGACATACATAACATGATGAAATATCCTAATGCACACAAACACAATAACCAATAGAAATGTATCACTTGTAAATGCATAAAATAGAAAAAGATAAAATTAAGATACGATAAAAAGTCCCCTCAACAAAATTTTCATCGTAATATAATACAATTTCCGAACGCACACAAACACAATAACCAATAGAAATGTATTATTTGTAAGTGAAATATTAAAAAAAATCCCTTCGACAAAATTTTCATTTCAAATTATCTTCCCTTAAAAATAATAGTGATGAAAGAAAATAACACAACGGCCATACCTAGCATGATGTGCACTTTTACATTGCACTTTGGATACACACATAAAATAGCATGAAGAAAAATAGCACTACGGTCACACCTAGCACGATGTGCAATTTTACATTGATCCTTATTGCACATTTTGGCCCCCGGACATCATAAACACACTACTGATGTGTGTATGTATGTATGTAACGTATGGACTCCAAAATAGCTGGGCCGATTTTGATGAAATTTTCAGGCAATTTTCAGAATATTCAGGCGGGTGACACTGTGAAGTCTGATTTTTTATTTTAGGTCTGCGGGTGGAGGGGCGTGGCAAAATCCCATTTTCATATTGCACCACCAATGCCATATGTATGTATAATATATTTTTTTGCGGGTGGGGAGGGGTAGCGAAGCACACCCGGTTAAGCTAGTTATGTATAAATATATGCGCATAGATATGTACATATGTATATGTACTCGTATTACTTACTACTTACTTATCATTTTTGAAAGTATCAACTTCATGAATGGGATCATTATTTCTTTTTGAAGATTAATAATTATTATTGTTTATTTTATTTTTCGTTCTCGTTGTACCTTCATAGTGAACAGACGTAATAGCGAAATTTTTCTTACATACAAACTAAACAAAAAAAATCATACAAAAAATATTCGTAATACATATTAACTTTGATAAATAAGCCTTTTTTTTGCTTTGCTAATATTTTTACATATAGAAATAACAAAAACAAAAAAAACCGCAAACAAAAAACCATACAAATTACCCTTGAGGAATACTCTATATGAGTATCCCAAAGGAAAAAAATAGTGAAGTGAGTTCTAACGGCAGAAATGCCTATTTTACTGTGAGTTTTGATGCTCATAATGATAACAATAAAAATAAAAAATCTGATAATAGACTTGCTGTGAGTTCTGAATCTCTTAACAAAAATCAAAAATCTAACGGCAAAACCACAGTTTCGTCAGCGATCAACTTCGCTTTGTCCAATGCCAACTAGTGAATCGTTGACATTATTGCCTAGTACTTCTACATTTAACTCAGCGATATCATCCGCTTCGGGCTCGTGGTCATCACTTAAACAAGTTGTCACTGAAGATAAGAGCAGCCCAAAACTCAAGGTCCAAGTCGGAATAGACAGATACATTACAATTTTAAAGCGCGGGCGAATCCAAAATTCTACTAAAATTGCATCTGCTCCAAAGATATCTAGGGATAGCAGCGCATCCTCTACTAATCGACAAAACCGTTTTAAAATATTGCAAGATGACAATGGCAAACCCGCTGAATCTGCGAATAAAACCTCCAAGCCGCCACCAATCTATTTAAGAGAAAAAAACTCAAACGCTCTCATTTAAAAATTAATTTCGGTCATTGGTGAGAATAAATTTTACATTGTTCCAATAAAACGTGGCAATATCGATGAAACGAAAATTCAAATTTATGACGAAACAGATTTCCGCAAAATGGTTTCTGAATTTGAAAAAAGTAAAACAAATTTCTACACATATCAGCTCAAGAGTGCTAAAGGTATGCAGATTGTGTTGAAAGGCATAGATTCCTATGTTGCTCAATTAGCAAACGCTTTATCAGCCACTATTGCGCAAGTGAGCCAACCAGTTAGTTCCCGTGTATCGTATGCCGATGCTGCTAAGACAAATTCTATTCATACACAAAATGTTTCACCACCAAATAATTCAACAAATACAAATTCGAATTTTAATTTCAATCGCCTTGAAGCTACTACTGATAATCTGGTGCAAACTATAAATAATTTTATAACAAATATGACTAGCATGATGCAAGAAATGCTGCGAATGCAGAATATTCTGATTCAAGCTTTAGTTAACAAATCATGAACACGTTAAAAATATGTTTCTGGAACGCAAACGACATTCGCCAACATAAAAATTAACTTGAGCACTTCCTCACGGAGAAAAATATTGATATAATGTTGGTCTCTGAGACTCATTTGACTTCGAGAAGCCTTTTTAAAATTTATGGCTACACCTTATATGATTCAAAGGACCCGAGAGGAAGAGCATGCGGTGGATCAGCAATTTTAATAAAGTAAAGACTCAAGCATTATATTATTGATAACATTTGTGAAGAACATTTACAAGCAACGAATATTTGTATTGAAAATTTTTCCAATAATTTTGTCATATCATCAATTTACTCTCCTCCTAGATTCGCAATTACTGAGCATCAATACGAGGATTTTTACAAATCTCTGGGTCCTTGTTTCGTAGCAGCTGGCGACTATAATGCTAAACACACGTTCTGGCGTCTTATTACACCCAGAGGTCGAGCGTTGTTCAATACAATTTCCAAAATGGGCTTGGATGTCATTTCAAGTGGGGAGCCCACTTATTGGCCTACTGACATACATAAAATTCCGGATGTAATAGACTTTGGCGTTATGAAAAATATCTCTAGGGATTTAATTCAAATTGAAGCTTCTCTAGATCTCTCGTCCGATCACTCTCCCACGATCGTTACAATTTGTAGCCCATTAAGAAGTGATTTACCTCACCCATATGCCAATTTGATAAATCGTGTAAATTGGCTGCGATTCAAAAAATATCTTAGTAGTCATTGCACGGAAAACATTACACTAAGAACACCTGATGATGTTGAATCTAACATTGCCAATCTTAACGAAAATATTAAGCAGGCTGCTAAACATGCCACTACCTCCTA
The DNA here is from genome assembly GCA_944452675.1 of Tachina lurida. Lineage (NCBI taxonomy): Eukaryota > Metazoa > Arthropoda > Insecta > Diptera > Tachinidae > Tachina > Tachina lurida. The sequence continues at coordinate 69,057,216 of OX101756.1, read as the reverse complement.
TCCGCAGACTGGGTTTAATAGACTATATTCTACAGATATTGAACGTCTCGTATGTGAAAAAAGAAGAGCTAGAAGGGAATGGCAACAGCACAGATCACCCCAGAATAAAATTAGATTTAAAGAGTGCACTAAACGACTCAAAGAGCTGCTTGCACATGAAAAAACGGCATCTCTTAAAAACTATCTGGAAAATCTTGATGTCACACCAGCATCTGATTACTCTTTATGGCGTGCTGCTAGAAAGCTTAAAACACCCGTTGAGCTTAAACCACCTCTGCGCACATCTACCGGAGGTTGGGCAAGAAGCGATACTGAAAAAGGTAACATATTTGCTGCCCATTTAAAATACGTATTTACCCCAAACACATGTACTGGTGTAATTGATTTGCCAAATGTAGTCGATCTACCCCCTCAACAAATAAAGTTTAAGACGCGTGATGTGTAAAAACTAATTTCTGAACTCAACCCGAAGAAAGCTCCGGGTTTTGATGGAATTAGTAACCAGATGCTGATGAAGTTGCCTAGTATTGCAATTAGAATACTGTTATTTATTTTTAATGCCATTTTACGACTGGAGTATTATCCACACAGCTGGAAACTTGCCAAAGTTAAAATGATTCCAAAGCCGGGCAAAGATCTTACCAAGGCTGAGTCATATAGGCCAATAAGTCTCCTATCAACAATGTCAAAGCTTTTTGAAAAACTGCTCATGACAAAATTGTCCCCAATTCTAGTTAATAGTGGGTGCATACCGGACCATCAATTTGGTTTTAGAAGTCAGCATAGCACCATTGAACAAACTCATAGATTGGTCCAATTTATAAGAAGAACATTTGAAGAAAAGAAGTACTGTTCTGCGCTGTTTATCGACGTTTTTCAGGCATTTGATAAAGTGTGGCATGAAGGCCTAATTTTAAAATTAAAAACATACCTGCCAATAAACGTTGTAAGTCTTTTGGAAAGTAACATTACTACCCGGAAGTTCTCTGTTGTGGAAGGAGACTTTATGAGCATGCCTGAAACTATCTCATCCGCTGTGCCACAGGGCAGTATACTGGGGTCAGTTTTGTATTTGATTTATACTTGTGATATGCCTCTGAGCAGCAATATCCACACTTCTACATTCGCTGATGATACAGCCTGCCTTAGTATGCATGAAAATCCTTACGAAGCATCCCGATATCTTCAAGAACACATTACCCAGCTGGAACTATGGTTAAACTTATGGAGAATTAAGGTAAACGAACAAAAGTGTGTTCAAGTAACATATACATTACGAAGAGATACTTGTTCACCCATTCGGATTAACAATCAAGTTGTCCCTCAACATTGACTCTAAGTTAACCCAAATGAAACTAAAATTAACTCAGGTACATTGGCTGATTGGTAGAAATTCAACCCTCAGTCTAGATTGCAAACTTTTGATATACAAGTCACTTTTGAAACCGATATGGTGCTACGGAATTCAACTATGGGGCACTGCTTCAGCTTCCAATGTCGAGAGAATCCAACGAAGGCAAAATAAAATTTTGCGATTAATAACATCGGCTCCATGATATATAAAAAACTCAAATATACATCGGGATTTAAACATGCCACTAGTGATTGAAGAAATTGCAAAATATGCAGGCAAATATTAAACAAACCTCGAGTCACATCCTTATCCGCTTGCTCGTAATATTTTGAACTTTACTGGACACATCCGCCTAAAAAAGAGGGATACAAGTGCTCTTATACTCAACTCTCCAGATGGGACTGCTTGAAGATACTTTTTATTTATTTTTTCTTCCTTTTGATTATCACTACTTATGTATTATTTATAACTATCTCTAAATTTATGTCCGACAGTGGTCGGGCCTAATAATTATATTTTAGATTTAAGATTTGAATACTTATTGTTAGTTCATATTTGAAGATACAATAAATAAAAAATATGTATTAAAAAAAAAAAATTTTTTTTATTTTTCTATCGTTTATGCACGAGGATAGGGTTGTCGTTTTTTTTAATTTGAAAACACAATTTTGAATGAGAAAATATAAACTAAAACTATTTGTGAACATGTTGGCAATAGTACGAATTAGTACATATTTGACATATGGACGAATTAACGTAAGCTGCACGACAAACTCGAGTCGCATTATACAAACGCTTTTCATTACGTAGTCGTCCATGTATTGGCTCGTCGTGAGTCGCCTTTGTCGCGTTCTACAAACTGGTTTTTCAGAGTTTTACTTATCCTTGGTGCAATTTTGCTTTTTAGGTTTGTGTTGACTTTCTTTTAGACGTAATGAAGTCTAATAGTAATGCCAAATCTATAGAAGGATCATAAGTTTGATAAATTCGGGGCAAGTTTCTTTGGATATAGTTCTTAACATTGTCATATACTACGCTTATAAAACTGTAAATTGTTGCCATATTATTGTTTTTATTGTGACTTACTAATTAAAAAATCTATTCACGATTAACGCATTATTTGCAAATAAAACGCTTGAGGTTGCCACGCTTACAAATGTTTGATAACAAAAAACAATAAATGGATAAATATTGCAACAAAAAACATTGAAAGAAGCAAATAATGACAATTAAAACAAATAATTATTTGATATTTTGCACATTTACACTATTTGTTTGTCAACGTAAGAAATTTTTCTATAGAAGTGCTACCCAAGTTTGTGTACTTTTGCTACCGTAGAAACAGTGAGTTAATTTATTTGCAAATAATTTTATTTGCAAATAGTGCGCGTATAAACGTAGTAATAGTTGCAATGAAAACGAAAATTATTTATGACCTCATTCGACACATATGCAACTCGAACCTTTAATGATATGAAATTATGATCTGATAGTTTATTTACTACGCTGTCAATATGTAGAAGTTTTTGTATATTGCTATAAACGTGGTCAATATATGTTCCTCTCCACAGTGGGGACTTTTGCAAAATAAATGGTAATAAATCTGGAACTTCTAAGCTACTGATTGGATTTATATGAAACTTCGAACATCTATAACGAACATAGCGCTTTATAACGCATGTCTTAACAGCCTTCTGGCCTAAGCTGGACAGGAGTTACAGTGGGCCTAATTTGACCACATGGGACTAAAAAAACTTCTGAGGCTTGAAACTTATAGAAAAATTACCCGATTTTTATGAAATGAAGCGTTTTGAACTAAACTTAACATTTATTAGAAATAATGTCCTTAGATGTGTTTTCGTATCTCTCATAACTTAGGAGATATTTGACTTTAAACAAAAAAAATTTTTTTGCCTTGACTTTTTTTAGTATTTCACCTATAACTTTTTAGTATATTGCTGGATTTTAAACTAAAACACATAATTAAATTTTTAATAAAATTTTATATAAAAATAAGTAAAAACTTGATTAATATGCAGCCGTGAAAAAGTATCTTCATTATTTTCAATTTTGTGAAAAACTTTGTTTAACACATGCACTTTTAAACCACATAGCGCTAAAAACAATCTATTCAGAATGTGCTAAGAGCCAATTATTTTGTATTTTGGACATGCACCTTACACTCAGCAGTTTCCGAAAATAGCCAATTTTAAAACTAGTTTTTGTGTTCAAACGCGTATAAAAAGTTGTGACGGTAGATTTTGAAAGTTTCAACTATAACATTTAATAATGTAAATAAATTTCAACATTTCTAGTCAAAACTTTTGAGAGCCGTTTCATAAATGCGGACATACGCTCAGAGTTTTTTTGGAAAAACCAATAAAAATTTGTTAAAATTATTGTTTTGTACCATAAAAAATATATATTAAAATAATTTCCTTTTCTTATATTAGCATTTTTAGCTTCCATATGAGTTTTTTTTTACTTCGCCTGAAAAAATTCCAATATATTTTGTGTATATATATATATAAACTAATCTCGAGATATTCTGATTGTAGTGTGAAACTAAAAAAGTATATAGAATGCGCTTAACTTGTTCCCTTTATTCATACATCAGCTGTCTAAAACTTTTGTAAATTTTGTAAATTCGCAATTAGTTGCGAGCTATATTCAAGAAAATTGAAATTTAAGGATAGTGTTGTCTTAAGAGAAAATAATAGATAGTTTGTGTATGTATATGTCTTATTAAATTGTCCTGATTCTACGGGAATGAGTCAGCTGCGATTTTAATAAAATTGGTTATGAAGAGCTTAGTAATAGATTTTGCAAGAGTCCTAACATGAAGACCAGTTAGTCGCATATTGCGCAAAGTTATTCAAATTTAAAATAAGGTTCAGACATAACATTGCAAAAAAGACGTCGAACAAAAAAATTAAATAAATAAATTATATAAGATCAACATTAATCGTCTAATATGCCTCAAAACGAGAACACCTCTGTAGCGGAAACCTTCGTTTATGTCTTTATTGTTTTTGTGTTATAATGGAAAAAAAATTTAATTGGTTATATTTATTATTAGTTGTAGTATAGATTACAGTTAAACGAATTTTTATATATAAATATTTTCGCCAGTCCTGTAATACAATATCAATTTCTTCACGGTGGTAGTTATATTGTTTTAGTATTGTGTAAGAAATAATTATAGAGTTAAAATTTAGTTTCAAGCTGAAAGTAAAGTCCTTTTACATCTAAGCTCTGTTCGTATTTTTATCGGTCTTGAATTGGTGTTAATTTTGTGCTTGTCTGCTTATTTTGGCCACCACACATATTTCATTTTATAAACCGCCCATAAAAAGAGGGGGTAAATAAAAATAATAGTGATACCTATAAACATATAAATTTTAAGGTTATTAGAGAGTAATTTAAAATGCCAATCGGAGGAACAGCCACTAAAAAAGAAATTAAGTCATTAGAGGGAATACTAGATTTCAGCTTCCCTAGTGCACCAGCTCATTGCAATCTAGAATTATATGATAGGACGAGTTGGCATCTTAATACCGGGGACATACCAAAAAAGAAACATCCAACAACAGAGGTAGATTTGAATGCGCCACCACCCCGGATTCCAGGAGTTTCCATAGGCCAAAGTCCAAAAGCGTATGCTGGAATGATAAAAGAAGCTATAGATGAATCAACTAAAGAGTATAGGGTAGAATTAGAAAAGTAACTAGATAAGAAGATTCAAACAAATTTGCAATTAGGGTTTGCGGAAATTATACAGGAAATAAGAAAACTTAATCTAAATGAAGAGCAATCATAGGCAGCAAATTTTATGTCTAGTGAAGAAAATTTGTCACGCGTAGATTTAACCAGAGCTCCTCAAAAGAAAAGTAACGAAAATAGTATTATTGTTGCGTAAAAAAGTCTGAACTTTGGAAACAGATCATCGGTGAGTAAATCTAATGAAGCCAGAGGTCAGCATGGTGATGGAGCCCAATATACGGCACCAAAAACGACTACCAATTAAGGAAAGCATCATTCGTATGGTGGAACTCTCAGAGTGGTCAAGTGGGATGTTAGCTTCGATGGAACCTTTGCGTAGAAGATTTCATATTTCGATTGGAATACCTGCTAAAATACCATGAAAGCTCTTGGAGTGAATTAACAGGATAGTTCCACAAATTTCTTAAAGAAGATGCTAAGGACTGGTTTTGGATAATGGTTCAAAGCAAATCATTGGAGTCGTGGAATGATATGAAAACAGCCTTGAGATTGCAATATGGTTATACACTGTCGAGCATTTAAGAGATGAATGTAACAACATTGAAAGATATTATTTGAAGACAAAGCCATCCGCAGTGAGCTTACATCAAAACCGGATCAAGACGATGAGGGAAAAATAATAGAAGAACTACTTACAAAGAGATATGATAAGCCAAAAGTAAGTCACAATAATCTCATATGCTGGAAGTGTCGTGAAATGGGGCATAATTTCATGGAATGTACGACACTACAAAGAAGGTTGTTTTGCTACAAGTGCGGAATGCCAGGCGTTATAACACCTGTTAATACATACATAATTACTTTTATTATTATTATAAGTTGTATGTATTTTTAAAGGAATACCTTCTTTTTTTTATTATAAATATAAAATTTTGTTTATGTAGTATTTTAAGTTCATTTAACCAATGGTTTGTTATAAATTAATATTTAATGTAATTTCCGCTTATGTTGTATTCTAAGTTCATTAACCAAGTTTTATTTACAAATTAATAAGTTTCATATTGCAATCAGTCATTTTCCTTTAGACATTCTTATACTTATACAATTAATTCAGTCATTTACCTTTAAGAGTAGTATTACAATAATTGATAAAATGCAAGGTCAGGCTTTGTGACAAGTACTGAAATGTACATTGCTAGTAATTTTAATATAGACGTATGAAATTAAAATTGTATAAAAGATTGGGAAAAATAAAGAAATTATGGCAAACAAAAATTAACTTTCTTTATTGCTAGACTAGTTTTAGTGCTTATACTAAGACTTCACTTCAATTCATATTAGCACATGGTGATTCTACCTGGGCTAAAAGCAAATCAAAAAAAACAAAAAAAGGAAACCTTTGGTGCTCAACCTTTTACAAACAGTTGTAAACGCAACATCTGGTGACCCTGACGGTCCTGTAGCAAGGTACAGGATTCCATCAACAGAAGACATTCTTCAACTCGACGGTCCTGTAGCAAGGTACAGGATTCCATCAACAGAAGACATTCTTCAACTCGACGGTCCTGTAGCAAGGTACAGGATTCCATCAACAGAAGACATATTTAAACACGACAGTCCTGTCACAAAGTACAGGATAACATCAAAACACGAAGCAATCGTAGAAAATATCGTTCCTTGTACATAAGCAATGGAATCGTTTGAAGACCTGGTAGCAGCCCAACAGAAGACGGCGGAGCAAATAGAGGCAATAATCCGCGATTTCAAAAAAGACTCTTCTACAAGAAAAACTTCAGAGTACTTCTTGGAGCGTCTACAGCGGCTTGACAAGGCATGGCAGGAATTTGAGACCACTGACACAAAATAAGGTGCCTCTCAAATCTAACATTACAACACAATTATTTTACAGACCAATACTTACGTATTTCGGACGATACACTCAAATACAAAGAACTATTTGAGTCCGAAAGTAAAAAAGTGAACAAACCAACACCATCGATGAGACAAACAGAAGAAGGTGCAAGCAGAGGTATGCAGGAAAAGACTACCTGATGATATCACAAGCAAAGTTCTTCGCAATCAGCGGGCATTGACGAGAGCATTAAGACGAACTATTGATGAAGTCAGAACAGAGGGAAATCAACAGAAAGCATACTATCAAGGCAAATTATTGCTCATTAATAAATATATGCATGAGTTCTCTACAAACAACGATACATTATGGCAATTGACTAATGAAGAACAAATAGGCGGCTACACCTTGGATGACTTTTACGAACTGCAAGCTGAGGTGCACGACATTCAATGTGAGCTAGAGCAGCATTTGAGTAATATCCGCGAAAATAATCCACGCAGCACTGAGCATTGTCAACCCCATCTTCCAAAAATTCAGTTACCTACAATGTGTAGCCTTTAAAGATCTTTATACCCAGCTAATCCACAACGCATCAATGAGCGAAGTTGAGAAAATGTTTTACTTAACTACACATCTAGCAGACGAACCAAAAGCACTAGTCAAACATTTGCCAATTACAACAGCAAATTACGAAATTGCATGGAACATTTTGGTTGATAGGTACGATAACAAAAGGCTCATTGTGACAACACTACTAAACAACTTGCTTTCTTATCCGCAAATAAAAACCGAAACGGCACAAGCGCTAAAAAATATACATGATGTCACTAAAGAATGCATCCATGGTTTAAGCGCGCAAGGACTGCCAGTGAACAGTTGAGACGCCATAATTGTTCACATTTTATTGAAAAAACTCGATCAATCAACTCAAACTTTATTTGAGCAATCGCTAGAAAACAACAAAACCTCGTTAGTCTAAAAGATCTTCTTAGATTTATTGAGCACCGTTTCCAAGCATTGGAAACACGCGAAAGGTCTCACGAATCTGGTGGGGGGAAGGATAGAGCCAAACTTATAACTGCAGCTACATCAACCCCAAACTGTAAAGTATGTGGAATGCCTAGGCATCCCATATATTACTGTGAAAAGTTCCTAAAAATTTCCCCATCTGGGAGACTACAATGTACACAAAAAAAGAAGCTTTGCGTCAACTGCTTTAAGTCAGATCATGCTGCCAAAGCATGCACGTCACGGTCTTGCTCAAAGTGCACAAAAAGACACAACATATTGTTGGACTTAGAATTAGCAAGAGAAATTTTGGCAGAAACACAAAAACTAGCGTCTGTATCGAATTAAAATAAGCCAATCGTCACTACAACAAACAAACAGGTCATCGACAACACTTACGTATTACTAGCCATTGCAAGAGTAAAGGCAGTTGGAGCCAATGGCCACACATGCACATTCCGAGCTTTATTAGATTCTGGATCACAAGTCAATTTGGTTACAACCCGCGTAATGAACAAACTGTCCTTGAATTCCTCAAACTCTTCATTGCGCATTGAAGGAATTGGCCGTAAAGTTCAAAACGCATATTCAGGCAGCTATGCCACCAGAATCGAAGCATTTGTTCTTCCAACCATTGTTCCACCTCAGCCTACAAATTCTTTCGACACGTCAGATTGGAATCTTCCTGAAAATATTAAATTAGCTGATCCATGTTTCAATCAAATGGATAAAATTGACATATTGCTCGGAGCAGAATTTTACCATGAATTGATGCGCCCACAACAAATAAAGATCAATCAAAAACTGCCAATTCTGCAAAACACAGCTTTGGGTCGGATCGTCACGAGTAAATTACAAGAAAGAAACGGCAACTTGGTAACTTGTGCAGTGTTTACCCCAGAAGAGCAAACAACAAACCAGCTAATTGAAAAATTCTGGAAGCTTGCAGACACGAATAATACAGAACAAAGATAGTGCTCTTTGGCTGAGAAACGATGTGAGGATCATTTTACACAAAACGTAAAAAGAAACGAGAATGGGAGATTCATTGTGCGCCTACCATTCGCAGAAAGTCCATCCGTTCTCGGAAGTTCCAAAACAATGGCATTCAATCGATTTTTAGCATTGGAAAAACGATTGAAGGCATGCTTGTTATCCTCAAGGAAGATAATACTCCAGTGCTCCAATGGCCACTGGGTAGAATCAACCGCATTTACAAAGGAGATGATGGACTTATCAGGGTATGCGACGTCAAAACAGCAAAGGGAATTTTCAAGAGGCCAATACACAGACTTGCACCGTTGTTCAACGACTCCCTCACAGAACATTCCGGATATGACAACTCAAAGTCACAAAAGAGGCAAGGCTCAGCGGAAGTTAATATTATACAGCCAAAACGAAAGGTAGTGTCATATGCCTCACTGGGAGTTTTCAATATGATTTTTGTTTCACTCCTTCTGCTGCCGATAATATTAGCCTCTCCAATCAATCCCTGCAGGAAATGGAACTGACACAAGACTAGTCACGTGACCGGTCCCCAAGTGATAGGGACCAGTCCGAGTTCTAACACTTCCTATGAAGCGGACCAGTCACTTTTACATGGGGATGGGCTAGGATGGGGTTAATTGATACTTTGTATGCACCTTGTGACTTGTCACTGAACTATCCCATAGGGACCTTTCGATGTATAATAATATAAATATAAATTATTTATAAATGTAATTTCGACATTTAACTGTAACAATTACCGCATATAATTTTTTTTTATTGTTACAAATTCAATGACTTTTTATTTTTAATCTGAAAATTTTTTGAGATTCGAACCGACAACCTCGTGCATGAGAGGCTGGCACACTACCCACTCGACCACAGGGCCACTCATATTTCAAAAGTATAAATACCATTTAAGCTTAGGTTAATATCTAAGTTTAGTTACGGGACTGGTTCCAGAGTCACATTGAAGGGAGCAATTAACATTATATTTACACTATTTGATAGGTCCTGTATTCGAGCACATCGAACATGTTCAGTGCAGTTTACTACAATACTAGACCGAGACCGAATTAAATTGGCTCAAGATCAAGACGATACATCACGAAAATGGTCAATATGTCACCATTTGAACGATATCACTTTTTTTACCATACACTACTACGTAAATTTGGTAGCACCCACATTTTCTCCAGTTGTAGGACGAGTACGTTTGGATGAATTGTCACCAAATTTTCTGCAGGGATGTTACAGAATTTTCTTCCAATCCAGGATTATATTTCGAAGGCATGGGCTCGACAAAGTTGATGACAGCTACCTGGAAATTCATTATATACTACGATTTAACACCAATTTGGGATAGGAATAAGGTTCTTGAAGTAGGTATAACATCATTTTCAAGGCTCTGCAAGCAATCGGTAGCTTTTGAATCATGTGAGATGCTTTCCATTCAACTTCAACATACTTGGGACAATCTTATTCAATAATCAGACCTTTTATATGCTCAATCACATATATCCATCGACTTAACGGTGGAGAAAGTTAAATGGGCAATTAAAAGCTTCCATCCGTTCAAATCACCAGGACCGGATGGCATTATCCCAGCGGATCTACAACATAACGTAGAACTTGTAATCCCATGGTTACTTACCATATATAAGGCCTGCTTCGTATGGTCATATATTCCAATTGCATGGACTAGAAGTAAAGTGATTTTTATTCCCAAAGGAGGAAAAGCATCACATACTAAAGCGAAGGATTTTAGACCCATAAGCTTAACTTCCTTCCTTCTGAAAACTCTTGAGAGAGTGTTGGATGTACACATTAGAACTTCCATAAACAGCTCTCTAATCTCAGTCTCTCAACACGCTTACACTAAGGGCAAATCTGTTGAGACCGCTTTACATTCGCTTGTAGGTTACATAGAGAAATCACTCGAGCATAAAAACTATACCTTGGCAGCCTTCATGAACATTGAAGGTGCCTTTAATAACATTGATCCAACGGTAATCATTCAGTCTCTCAGGGAGCTGGGGATTGACCGAGGGATTTATCGGCTCATTGAAAATCTGCTTCTATGCAGAACCATCACTTCCACCATGGGAGCAGCCACCATCACAAGGCAGGCCCACAGAGGTACACCTCAGGGTGGTGTGCTGTCACCACTACTGTGGAATGTGACAATCAACAATCTGCTTAGAAAATTGGAATCCTTGAGCATTAAAACCGTTGCATACGCAGATGATGTAGCGATAGCAATATCAGGATTTCACTTAGATACGATATCGCAAAGGCTAGAAACAGCACTAAATGAGGTTAATGCTTGGTGCTCTAGTTGCGGCCTGAGTGTCAACCCGACCAAAACGGAACTAGTACTCTTCACCAGGAGATACAAAGTTCCACAATTCATACCCCCGGCATTGAATGGTACTGTACTTACCATTTCGAAAAGTGCCAAATATCTAGGTGTTGTTCTAGATAGTAAACTCTCCTGGAGGGAAAATCTTCAGGTGAGGATAGAGAAAGCCGCTATGGCAATGTACATCTGTAGGAAAGCAATTGGCTCTACTTGGGGAATAAACCCCAAAGGAGTCGGTTGGATACTAGAGATGGTCATAAAACCTATCCTATTTTATGGGGTCTCGGTCTGGTGGAAAGCACTAGAATCAGCGGGAAACCAGACCCGTATAGAAGGTATTCTACGCAAAGCGGCACTTATGATAACAGGTGCCCTTAGATCCACGCCGACAAAGGCACTCTTCGCTATGCTTTGTTGGCTTCCTGTGGACTTAATGGCTAGAAAACTGGCCCTACATACGGCCGTTAGGCTGAACGCAATAGGCGTATGGAACTATAGACCATGGGGTCACGCTAGCATCCTAAATACAGCAAACAATATACCTAAACCCATTGACTACTGCACTCCCAAACCCTACTTCAATCGGAATTTCAATATCTCTTTGACAGAAGGGTTCTCCCCAGTGGACAGAGCCGTGCAGGTCTTCACGGATGGCTCTATACGAAGGGGAAGAGTTGGAGGGGGGATATATATTCCAGATTTTGGAATTGAAATATCCTTCAGACTCCCGGACGAATGTAGCATATTACAGGCAGAAATATCCGCCATAAAAAGAGCAACACACTGGTTGAGTTATTATCGGATACACAATAGTAATATCCAGATAATAACGGACAGCCAACCCGCGATCAAAACCCTTGCAGGTGTATATTCTACATCATTACTTGTCCAAGAATGCCGCACAGTCCTGGATGAACTGGCGCAGCACGCAACAATCACACTATACTGGGTGCGTGGACACGGGACTACTTCAGGCAATATAGTTGCGGATGAACTAGCAAAGAGAGGAACACTACTCGGGGAAGTCGATGACAATCTCTGTGGGCTCCCTCTGTCGTCTTGCTGGAGACGCTTCGATACTGCCTTTCTTAATTCAGCTCAGGAAAGATGGCGTAATGAGCCTACCTGCGTTATATCGAGAATCCTTTGGCCTCGTCTAGATACTAAAAGAACCAGAAACCTCATTAGCTTTACCAGAAAGCATCTGAGGAATCTCATGGCCACACTTACAGGCCACTGCACTTTCGGAACCCACGCTAAACGTATGGGTCTCCCGTATAATGACTACTGTTACAGCTGCAATGATGAGGAAGAGGAGGAAAGCATTTCGCATCTTCTCTGCTTCTGTCCTGCTTTGGAGGATCTCCGTCTGCACTTCCTTGGCAGAATATCCTTCAATAGCTTGTCCGAGTTATCGGAAATAGGACTTAGAAACCTAAGTCTATACATTAGGAGCAGCGGCTGGTATGGCCGCTAGCCTTCACGGCATGTGTATGTACTAGGCCCTCTCCTTGTCCCACTTTTCACTTCTTCTCTACTCTATTCTCCATCTATATCCTCTCCATCTATATTCTCCATATACTTCCGGTCTCCCCCCTTATTCTTATACTTTCAACTTACAGGCAGCACAAAGGGATCATCGTATTGGACCCAAGTGAGCTAGACTCCTATATTTTCATTCTTCACTAGCAGCCTGCTAACCTAACCTAACCTAACCATCAGACCTTTTAATTTCAAAAAGAAACCGGAGAGCTGCATTAGATACCGCTGAAAATATGGCCCATGCTCTATTTGGAGTCCTGGACTCAGATTATGCAGAGCAAATGGCTCAAACTATAACTAACGTAAAGCAAAATGAAGAGTATCTACATATGTTACTAAAAAATCAAACTTCAGTAATAGATTCTACCATTACCATTCTTAAGCAAAGCGAGAACAATACTAAAGTGCACTTTTCAGAACTTAAGAAAACCATCTATCAAGATCTAAATAAAGTTCAAAATGAGAATTCAAATCTACGACAAGTCCAAAATCTAATGTCTCTGGCAATTCAATTAAATACTTTTGCCTCAGATTTACAAAGAATTGAAACAGAGCTGGTCGCTGCCCTCACGCATACGAACCATGGCAATATAAGCCCACTTATCCTTACACCAAAACAGTTAAGACCAGAGATTGCTAAAATTAGAGGACACCTTCCTATAGGCCGTACATTACCAGTTGAAGACACCGACTTGCTAGAACTATACAAAATTATGAACGTTAAAGGCACAGTAACTAACACAAATGTAATTTTCGTTATTGAGTTACCATTGGTGGACCAAGGAAAATTTGAACTTTACAAGGTCATTGCAATACCCACACAAATAAACAATATGACCATTGTCATAACAACTGACATTAACTATCTTGCTGATAATAACCACCGCGATGAATACCTGGCACTAAACATACTTCAATTCAATAAATGTACTGTAGTCATAGTCGATATATACATTTGTCCAGCATTGCAAATACAAATGGCCAAAGAGTCCGGCAGTTATTCTTGTGAAATTGCTCTCTTCAACAATAAAACATCCCCTGATTGTAATTTTGGCTTTATCTCTTTTATTCCATTGCACAACGTAAACCAATGGTTGTATGCAACAACAACACCTATAGAACTAACTGCAGTCTGCGGCAATGATATCATACATATACAGGTCAAGACTTCTGGTATAATGACCATGAACTCAGCTTGTATAATAAAAGGAAAATTTCTTTCCATTCGTGGACACGAAACTAGTGTCACTACTTTACGCAACTCCTATTCAACATTTGGTAATATCACTTCAATAGGAAAACCCTCTGAAGTTAAGAAAATATTAGAACCAAACCTCGTCTTGGATACCAATTTGGACCAGCTTACCGATATTCAAAAACAACTAAGGCACATTAAGAATTCTTCACTTGAAATATATCAGCAAGAAATGCTGAGAATGCAGAATACTCTGCTTCAAGCATTAGTCAACAAACCATGAACACGTTAAAACTATGTTTCTCGAACGCAAACGGCATTCGCCAACATAAAAATGAACTTAAGCACTTCCTCACGGAAAAAAGTATTGATATAATGTTGGTCTCTGAGACTCACTTGACTTCGAGAAGCTGCTTTAAAATAAATGGTTACACTCTATATGATTCAAAGGACCCGAGAGGGAGAGCATGCGGTGGATCAGCAATTCTAATTAAGTCAAGACTCAAGCACTATATTCTTGAGAACGTTAGTGAAGAATATATGCAAGCTACGAATATTTTCGTAAAAAATTTTTGTGCGAATTTCGTGATATCATCAATTTACTCACCTCCCAGATTTTCAGTTACCGAAGATCAGTATGAGAAGTTCTACAAATCGCTTGGATCTTGCTTCGTGGCAGCTGCTAACTACATTGCAAGACATACGTACTGGGGCTCGCGTCTTGTTACACCTAGAGGTAGAGCGTTGTTTAATACAATTTCAAAAATGGGCTTAGATGTCATTTCGAGTGGGGAGCCTACTTACTGGTCTACTGACGTAAGAAAAATTCCAGATGTCATAGATTTCGGCGTCGCAAAAAGTATCCATAGGGATTTAATTCACGTAGGGGGCTCTCTAGATCTGTCCTCCGATCACTCTCCCACAATAGTTACAATTTTCAACCCACTAAGGAGTGATTTAACTAACTCATATGTGAAAACGATTTATAGGGTCAACTGGCTAGGATTAAAAAAATATGTTAGTAGTCACTGCGTAGAAAACATTCAGCTAAGATCACCTGATGATATTGCATTTAATATTGCCAATCTTAACGAATGTATTAAACAGGCTGCTGAACATGCCACTACTTCCTATCCGCAGACTGGCTTTAATAGAATTTATTCTACGGAAATTGAACGTCTTGTATGTGAAAAAAAGGAGAGCTAGAAGAGAATGGCAACAACACAGATCACCCCTAAATAAAATCAGACTTAAAGAATGTACTAAACGACTCAAAGAGCTGCTATCGACGGAAAAGACTGTATTACTGGAAAAGTATTTAGAAGGTCTTGATGTTACGTCAACATCTAATTACTCTTTATGGCGCGCTACTAGAAATCTTAAAAGACCCGTTGATCTCAAATCACCACTGCATACTTCGACCAGAGGCTGGGCAAGAAGCGATAGTGAGAAAGGTAACTTATTTTCTAAGCATTTAAAATCTGTATTCACTCCCAATTCATGTACGGGTGCTGCCGGATTACCGAGTGTAGTATCTCTACCCCCTCGTCCCTTAAGGTTTAAGATGCGTGAAATACAAAAAATAGTTGCTGAACTCGACCCGAAGAAAGCTCCAGGTATTGATGGCATTAGTAACAATATGCTGATGAACTTGCCTCATATTGCAATAAGAATCTTGCTATTTATTTTTAATGCCATTTTACAAATGCAGTATTTTCAACATAACTGGAAACTTGCCAAGATTAAAATGATTCCAAAGCCAGGCAAAGATCTTACCAAGGCTGAGTCATATAGGCCTACAAGTTTACTTTCAACAATTTCAAAGCTTTTCGAAAAGCTGCTCATGACTAAATTGCCCACAATTTTAGCTGATAGTGGGTGCATCCCGGACCATTAATTTGGCCTTAGAAGTCAGCCTAGCACTATTGAGCAAACGCATATATTGGTTCAAGTTGTAAGGAGGACATTTGAAGAAAAAAGTATTGTTCTGCCCTTTTTATTGATGTTTCTCAGGCATTTGATAAAGTATGGCACGAAGGTCTAGTTTTAAAATTGAAGACATACCTACCAATAAACATACAAAAGCTTTTGGAAAGTTATATTGTTGATAGGAAGTTTGCTGTTGTGGAAGGAGACTTCATAAGTGTGCGCGAATCTATATCCTCTGGTGTGCCACAGGGTAGTATTCTGGGGCCAGTCTTGTATCTAATATATACTTATGATATGCCTGTGAGCAATAACATCCACACTTCTACATTTGCCGATGATACAGCCTGTTTGAGTATTCAGAAAAACCCTGATGAGGCATCCCGCAATCTACAAGCACACATTACCCAGCTTGAAATATGGTTGAACTTATGGAAAATTAAAGTAAATGAACAAAAGTGTGTTCATATAACGTTTACCCTAAGAAAATATACCTGTTCACCCATTTGAATCAACAATCAATATATTCCTCAACATTCTCAAGTGAAATACCTTGGCATACACCTTGATCGAAGGTTTACATGGAAATATCATATTGACTCTAAGTTAACCCAAATGAAACTTAAATTAACGCAAATATATTGGTTAATTGGCAGAAATTTAACACTCAGCCTAGACTGCAAACTTTTGATATACAAGTCGCTTTTGAAGCCAACATGGTGCTATGGAATTCAGCTATGGAGCACTGCTTCAGCTTCAAATATTGAGAAAATCCAACAAAGGTAAAACGAAATTTTACGGTTAATAACATCGGCGCCATGGTACATTAAAAATTCAAATATACATCGTGATTTAAATATGCCACTAGTGAGTGAAGAAAATGCAAAATACGCAGGCAAATATTTAACATCCTAATCCGCTTGCCCGTAATATTTTGAGCTTTACTGGACACATCCGCCTAAAAAACAGGGACACAAGGGCTCTTATACTCAACACTCCAGATGAGACTGCTTAAAAATACTTCTTTTTTTTCCTTTTTGATTATCACTACTTATGTATTATTTATAACTATCACTAAGTTTATGTCCGATACTGGTCGGGCCTAATAATTATATTTAGATTTAAGATTTTATTACTTATTGTTAGTTCATTTTTGAAGATACAATAAATAAATATATATATGAAAAAAAAATATTCACTTACAATGTTATTTACTTTATATAAATATCCAGCCGTTCTCCTTCTTGCTTTCACTGTATAAAAGTCTTCTTTTAGCCTTGCCACATACGATTTAAAAGTTACTCTGCATTATCATATAGTCCACACTTGACATTTAGAATAATAACTATGGCAGCATCACACCCCAAATCAATTTTCATTCCCCATAATTCACAAATATGACAAACACAGTATATCAATACAAATAAACATTCAAATCTACAATATTTTTACATTTTGAACGCCAAAACCACCAGAAACAAAAGTACTGACATGTCTTAAACTACAAATATATGTATATCTTCGAAAAAAAAAATCCAAACTAGACTTTACACTCATTACTTGGGCCGAGTTTTGAGCACTAGTATTGATAAGCCTGCTCCATTCTTGGGCAATGCGATTGCTTTCAAAACTTTCTGCGCGCGAAGTCAAATCCACTTCTCATCATTACGGTGAATGACCAGAGCGAATGCATGCCTCCTACAATTATACTGGAAGAATTTATGCCAGTGGCAACATCACCTCAAATTTAGCTCATCATCACCGTAAAAGAAGACGGCATGTCATATAATCTGGCGGCTAGCTTTCTCTGTTCTTCAAATCTCAACAAAACTCTGACTTGGCTAGACTCGTCTCAGGGAATGCAGTGTGAGATGAAAGGTATGTTGTAATGTTACCTTCAATGTTAATAATCTGTTTACTTTGTCTTCCAGCGCCCAACGTAGGTCACACCCACGCCACCAACTTTATCTTTACTCTCACTAGAGTTAGCCGGGCAATTTCTATATGTGTATTACTACATTAGGGAAGTTATCAAGAGCTTATGGTGCGAAAATTTGGTACTTTGTGTTTTCTTAATCTACTTTCAGGCATTAGGACCACGTCCAATAATTGATTTTGTATAATTAGAAAAATAATCAACATAGACTACGGCACAACACAGATTAACCTAATACTGCACGAATTACTTATTGCACTCGTATGTTCATATTGAATTTATTTTCCGATATTTTCCTTAAATGCAGTACATGCGACACTTATTGGTTGAACTTATCCGAAATATATTCAACATTCCGAAAAACAACTTTTCGTCATGTATGTAAGTAAAATTTCATTTAATTTTATTTATAATTTTTGTTTTTAATATTGAATCCCTTTTCAAATTCGATTTATATTGCACTACCCAAATCTATTGCCTCATATCGTTTGCGTGGTATATTCCTATTGGTGTACCTGTTAGGCTCTCGAGTTCATACATATTATTGCCGATTACGCGCCGGACTCTGCATTTCGTAAATTTTTGCAGAATTTCGCGTTGATATTATTTTTAAAGTCACTCAATATAAAGTTTCTTTTAAAAACTTCTTGCCCTGGCACAAAACGTACTACTCGAGACTTTCCATTAAACCTCAAAGAGCTTTCCTCGTACGCCTTATGCAGATTTTTTTTAATTTTTCCCTAAGCCCCCTTCTCGACTAGCAATAAATATGTTGGCAATATAGCAATAACGCCGGCAGAATAACAGAGCAATATTGCTGATTGCTTTACTTATGTTAAGGCTATGGGAAATTGTAGCTCACAATATGGTAAAACTCAACAGGAAAGGTGCAGAACAAAAGTAATTCACTTGTAAACATCTGCTTAATCGAATGAATTTTTATGTTTATAAATTTATAATAATACAAATTATTTTACTACACACGTTTTTAAGAGACTATTTTCCTATTTTATTATGCATTCATATGTATATTTTCCCAATTTCACTAATATTATATAAATGTCAAATGTAATACAGAAAAGTCGAACATAAATTAACACCGAGTTTGACGTTTCACGCTTGCAATAATTGTTAACGAAAATGCGTTGACAATTATTGCAACATATATTGCAAGTTCCTGCAATGAGCTATCTCCACTAGCAATAATATAATTTTGACAACTGCTGCAATATATGTCGACATATTTATTGCTAGTCGAGACGTAGGGTAATTAATATTAGCCTATGTGACCTTTCCATTCGTAACTCATTATCATCTAGTGCTTTTAATTGCTTTGCTTATTTATAATCGGATCCACACGTAAACATATTATATCCAAACAGCGCAAAGAATGGGCTAACGCCAGTGGATGTATGAATTGCTGTTCACAGTGCAAACTATATTGATGGTAGTTTCCCATCCCAGTACCTGACGTCGTTTTCCATATATGCTCTGGTGGCCACCAATACGCTCTGATTCACCCTTTCGGACGCGTTTCCCTGAGGTGAATGCACCACCGCACAGTGGCACATTTTGTGAGTTGGCCGTCAAAATTCTAAACTTTTGACTGGGTTGAAATTTTTAATGAAATTTTTTTTGTTGGATAGAAGACATCTTCAATTAAATGCATTTACTTTAAAATCGGGCTTTATTAATTACACTTATATATGATTGAAAAATGACTTTTAAAAATATAGGTATTATCGGCCTTAAAAAAAATAAATTTGTGAATGTAGTGATTTAACATTGCATTTTATAAATAGTAACGTTAACTGATCTAAAAAATTACATCCTTAATTAAGCCGTCCACCCGGGTCCATTTTATTTTGACCTTTAGCCCTCTTCTCCAATGGACCACTTAGAATACTGGTTTGAAGCTCATAATTTGTTTTAAATTTATTAATATTGATATAATATTTGATAATATGAAATTCTACGGCAATCGCTCCACATTTACTCAAAGGACCCTTGTATGTTAAAATTCGTAAAATAGCCTTGGGACATGGTGCGCCATGGTGGCACATGGCACATGGTGCGCCGTCCTCATGTGCTTGATTTAATATGACCTTATCATTTTCTGAAACTCTTTGGACATGAATTATTTTCTATTATCTAAATGTATGATTTCGAATGATTGTAGTTTTAATGCCCATCTAAATCCTTCACTGAAATTATCCATTTAAGGCTGGCTTAATCAGTAATAACTGTGAAAGGCATGAGCTCAACGTAAGGCCGGAATCGCTTAACTGCCATTACCGCTGCCAAACATTCTTTCTCAGTGACACTGTATTTGTGCTGTGCTTGGTTCAATTTCTGCGAGAAGAACGCAATTGGTCTCTCTACCTTCCTCGTCTCGTTGAAACAAAACCACGCCTTTGCCATAACCAGATGCGTCACATTGTATAAAGAAGCGCTTCTTAAAATTTGGATGAGCCAGAACCGGTGCTCCCGTCAGTGCTTGCTTTAGTAAATAAAAGCTATTGTTCGCCTCTTCTGTCACTATAAATTTTGACGAATTAATGACGAACATTTTTTAATGAAGCGGCCATACCATCCCGCCGTGCCCAGAAAACTTCTTAGGTCTCTTACAGATCTGGGCAGGGGTATTGCTTCTATCTTCTTAGGCTCAGTTTTCATACAACCACCACCAACAATGAAACCTAAGTACCGCAATTCTTTGAAACAAAATTTGGACTTACTCAAGCCTACAGTTAAATTTACCTCTTGAAGACAATCACCTACTTTTATTAACAATTTTACATGACTTTCGAAATGGGATGAAATTACCAGTAGATCATCCAAGTACACGACTTGGACGAGGAATCACTTTGTCCACCAATCTGCATAATTTTTGCGCCGCGTTGCACAAACCGAAAGGCATTACCACATATTGGTATAGAAGACGACCTGAGACTGTGAACGCTGTATACGCTCGTGATTTGTCTTCTAATTCTATTTGCCAAAAGGCGTAATTTAAGTCCACACTACTTATGAAATAGGTCTTATCTAACCTGCTTAATATTCCCTCTACATTTTGGATTGGATACGCATCCTTTATTGTCCTTTAACTTAATTTACGCGCATCCGAGCACAAGCGGTTTTTTTTTTCTTTTGCACTAGTGTGCAACAGGCACTCCAAGGGTTTTGGCTTTCCTCAATTACTCCCAGCTTTAACATTTCATCCACTTCTACATAAATTAACGTTTGGACCGCTGGCTATACGGGATAGTGCCTCTCCTTAACTGGTTCCGTTACGTCTACTTATTATATTTTATGAACCTCCAAACTCATACGTCCTAGGCCCTGATGTTCAAATGTTCTAAATGACCTTTTTATTTTATCTAACTCATTTTCTTGCTCTTTTGTCAAATCAAGTTTCTCTACTTTGTCTAGTTCTAGTGAATAGTTTTCAGCTAAAATTTCTGGGGTTATCTCCTCCACACTCAGGATGTTGGGGGCTATTTTGAACTTCCTTCAGAAATCTACGCCTAAATATGATTTTTTTCTAAGTGCCGGACATACATAAAAATCCACATTCTCCCCCCGACCATTATAATTTACTTTAACTTTGAATTTTCCTAGCACATCAAACCCTTTCGTTCCAGCTGTTTTTACTTTTGTCAAAATTGGTTCTATTTTTACTCCTAACTTCTCTACTAAACCAAGTGAATCTCTGCCTAATATAGTAATCAACGCTCCACTGTCCAACAGTTCGTCTACCTCCAAATTTCTTAATTTAATTCTAGCGTATACCCTAGGGTCAGATTGTTGATCTACATTTATTGCATAACATTTTATCACTGATCGAAATAACTTTCTGTATCCTAATTTCTTTTACCTAAATCTTTTGCGAGTTTTCTGTACTTTTCCCAATCTACTCTCCCTTAATGTTAAGTTCATTCAACTATTTCTAACTTTATTGTAATTGCCTAATTTACTCTCAAATCTCTTGTTTAAATCTTCCTTATATTGTTCAAAGTTTCCTATTTCTTCATTTCTTCTAGCTCTCCTTGATACACTAAGATTTATCTTTGAGTTCCCCTGAATCTCATCGCTACTTTCCGTTTGGACGCTTACTTCTTTTACTTTTGAAGAAAAGAAGTATTGTTCTGCCCTTTTTATTGATATTTCTCAGGCATTTGACAAAGTATGGCACAAAGGCCTAGTTTTAAAATTGAAGACATACCTACCAATAAATATACAAAAGCTTTTGGAAAGTTATATTGTTGATAAGAAGTTTATTGTTGTGGAATGAGACTTCATGAGTGTGCCCGAATCTATATTTTCTGGAGTGCCACAGAATAGTTTCTGGAACCTGTCTTGTATTTAATATATACTTGTGATATGCCTGTGAGCAATAACATCCACACTTCTACATTTGCCGATGATACAGCCTGTATGAGTATGCACAAAAACCTTGATGAGGCATCCCGCAATCTTCAAGCACACATTACCCAGCTTGAAATATGGTTGAACTTATGGAGAATTAAAGTAAATGAACAAAAGTGTGTTCATATAACGTTTACCCTAAGAAAAGATACCTATTCCACCATTCGAATCAATAATCTAAATATTTCTCACCATTCTCAAGTGAAATACCTTGGCATACACCTTGATCGAAGGCTTATATGGCAAAATCATATTGACGCTAAGCTAATTCAAATGAAACTTAATTTAACTCAAATACATTGGTTGATTGGCAGAAATTCATTACTCAGTCTAGACTGCAAACTTTTGATATACAAGTCGCTTTTGAAGCCAATATGGTGCTACGGAATTCAGCTATGGGACATTGCTTCAAATGTGGAAAAAATCCAACTAATGCAAAATAAAATTTTAAGGTTAATAACATCGGCTCCATGGTACATCAAAAATTCAAATATACATCGTGATTTAAATATGCCACTAGTGGCTGAAGAAATCGAAAAATACGCAGGTAAATATTTAACAAAACTCGAGTCACATCCTAATCCGCTTGCTTGTAATATCTTGAACTTCACTGGACACATCCGGTTAAAAAAGAGGGACACAAGGGCCCTAATACTCAGCACCCCAAATGATACTTCTTGAAAATAATTATTGTGCTTAATACGAAATTTATGTATTATTAATTACTATCACTAAGTTTATGTCCGATACTGGTCGGGCCGAATAATTATATTTAGATATAAGATTTGAATACTTATTGTTTGTTCATATTTGAAGATACAATAAATAAATATATGTGTGTATAAAAAAATATCTCTTTGTAAGTAGTTTTTCTATTATTTCTGCCTCATCTTCTTGATCTATTTCCTCTACACATTTTTTTAATAGTTATACCCGTTTTGATGTAATCTCACTGCGGATGGCTTTGTCTTCAAATAATCTCTTTAAATGTTTTCACATTCATCTCTTAAATGCTCGACAGTGTATATCTGCATCAGATAAATTATTTGTGATATGCTTTTGTTGATATTTCTTTTTAGTATCCGGATAACTTCATACTCTGGAAATGGAATTCTTAGTCTGGAACGTAATCTACGCACATACTGAAAGTACGAGTCAATTGACTCGCCAGGTTTTTGTCTGCGTTCCTCGCATTAGCTCCTACTCGCTCCGGTTTGAACCATATTGTCATTTCAAGGCTATTTTCATATCATTCCACGACTCCAATGATTTGCTTTGAACCATTAGCCAAAACTAGTCCTTAGCATCTCCTTTAAGTAATTTGTGGAACTCTCCTCTTAATTCACTCCAAGAGCTTTCATGGTAATTTAGCAGGTATTTCAATAGAAATATAAAATCTTTTACGTAAAGGTGATCATTGTTCCCATCGAAGCTAACATCCCCCTTGTCCACTCTGAGAGTTCCACCATACGAGTGATGCCTTCCTTAATTGGCCGTAGTTTTTGGTGCCGTATATTGGGCTTCATCACCATGCTGACTTCTGGCTTCCAGCTTTTTTTACGCAACAATAATACTATTTTCGTTACTTTTCTTTTGAGGAGCGCTGGTTAAATCTACGCGTGACAAATTTCTTCACTAGACATAAAATTTGCTGCTTATGATTGCTCTTCATTTAGATTAAGTTTTCTTATTTCCTGTATAATTTCTGCAAACCCTAATTGCAAATTTGTTTGAATCTTCCTATCTAGCTGCTTTTCTAATTCTACCCTATACTCTTTAGTTGATTCAGCTATAGCTTCTTTTATCATTCCAGCATACGCTTTTGGAATTTGGTCAATGAAAACTCCTGGAATAGGGGGTGGTGGCGCAATCAAATCTACCCTGTTGTGGGATGCTCCTTTTTTGGTATGTCCCCGGTATTCTGATGCGAACTCGTCCTATCATATAATTGCAAGGAGCTGGTGCACTAGGGAAGTTAAAATCTAGTATTCCCTCTAATGACTTAATTTCTTCTCTAGTGGGTGTTCTTCCGATTGGCATTTTAACGAATTTCAAATTACTCTCTAATAACCTTAAAATTTATACATTTATAGGTATCACTATTATTATTATTTACCCCTGTTTTTATGGGCGGCTTATAAAATGGAATATGTGTGGTGGCCAAAATTAGCAGACAAGCACAAAATTAACACCAATTCAAGACCGATATAAATACGAACAGAGCTTAGATGTAAAAGGACTTTACTTTCAGCTTGAAACTAAATTTTAACTCTATAATTATTTCTTACACAATACTAAAACAATATAACTACCACCGTGAAGAAATTGATATTGTATTACAGGACTGGCGAATATATTTATATATAAAAATTCGTTTAACTATAATGTAAACTACAACTAATAATAAATATAACCAATTGAATTTTTTTTTTTATTCTTACACAAAAACAATCAATACATAAACGAAGGTTTCCGCTATAGAGGTGTTCTCGTTTTGAGGCATATTAAACGATTAATGTTGATCTTATATAATGTATTTATTTTATTTTTATTGTTCGACGTCTTTTTTCCAATGTTATGTCTGAACTTTATTTTAAATTTGAATAACTTTGCGCAATATGCAACTAACTGGTCTTCATGTTAGGACCCTTGCAAAAGGGTCTTTTCATAACCAATTTTATTAAAATCGCAGCTGACTCATTCCCGTGGAAACAGGACAATTTAATAAGACATAAACATATACAAACTATCTATTATTTTCTCTAAGGACAACACCACCCTTAAATTTCAATTTTCTTGATTATAGCTCGCAACTTATCACTTCTAGATATGATAGGATGGCTAATATCAACTCTTCTCCCTATATATTAAATTCTCAAGTCTGTTGTGATACGCAACTTGTATTCAGAGTGTTTTACACTAGGACAATAACAACAACCGACAACATCTAATTCTTCACTACCTTTGTTGATTTCTTGTTACATAAGACGCAATCTAGTTGTTAAATTTTTACAACACTAGGACACTCTGGAACATTATAAACGTTATCTATTGTTGACACACAATACGCGAACTAACTCTTGCACGAATACGGTTAGGACGATTTTGATAATTTAACGAATAATCCCTGAATTTCTCTTTTTCAATTTGGGCGCTATTTTATTGTTACGATACCTCTGTTGATGTTAGTCTAACGGATTGCACGATGATACCTCGACTAGCTCTATTTTCCAGCGTGGGAACCCAATCCGCATCAGTGGAATCTAAGGACCGTTACAATAAAAAAATACATAACCTTACACCTATTATAGACAAAAAACATAAACACCCCCTAGCTAGACATAACATGGAACATGTTGGGATAGATTTTAGCTCCCTATTCGTCACCCGTCCTACCATGGTCACTCCTTTTTTTTTTTGAATCCACCTCATTTTCAATTAAGCGCCTAATAAACGAAATTATTTACATTTCTGCCTCAACGACCCACCTTGCTTCCACCTTTGAACAATTATTTACCAACACATTTTGTTTTTTTTTCACATTTATTAGTACAAAAAAGTTAACTTAAATTTTAAGGTGGGCTTCTTTCGTTATCTTGAATATAAAAATCCTATTTATTATTCACATCAATAATATTTCTTTATTTAAAATGTCTAATCTAATGACTAAAATTAAATATTTACTTTTATTTCTTATAATAAAAATTCTTTCAATATAACAATTCGAACGGTTATTTCACCAAATAGAACGTCAGGTTTTGACCTTTTGACCTTTTACAATTTGAACAGGGTATATTTTTTTTCTTTAAAAAAATCTTTTTATAATATATGATTCAACCACTAATTATTTGACTTTTCCTGGCAAAAAGGTTAACATTAAATGGATTTTCAACTTTCCTATTACTTTATCAAATATTCAATTTCTTCTAATACTTAAATATTTATTATCCAATATTTGGTATAATTCTTTTTCATGACTTTTCCTGTTTTAAAATTTTATCTTATACTACTAATCACATAAATAACTACACAGAAATTGGACCAAAATCACAAGGATCTACTAGTTTTTTTATTTCGAGTCGAATAAATCAATCGATACGATCTGATATCATACAAAAAACTATTCGATTTCTTTTCACCTATCCCTGAAAGAGCTCTTTGAAGAATTTTAAGGTCTTTTACGCCTTTTTTTCTGATTAAATAAACAGAAAATAAAATAAAATAAAAACCAAATCATCTTTTTACTATACTCGATAAATTTAACCTATATAACTTCACACAACCTAATTGTCACTGAATAGAAATTTCCTAAGTACTATAATTGTTGATTTTTTTAATGTTTGAAACTTCATTGACTCGCTTCCTTTAATAAGTAATAGGAATAGTTTGCGTGGTATATTCCTATTGGTGTACCTGTTAGGTTCTCGAGTTCATACATATTATTGCCGATTACGCGTCGATTTCGAAAATTTTTTGCATAATTTCGCGTTGATATTATTTTTAAAGTCACTCAGTATAAAGTTTCTTTTAAAAACTTCTTGCGCTGGCACAAAACGTACTACTCGAGACTTTCCATTAAACCTCAAAGAGCTTTCCTCGTACGCCTTATGCAGATTTTTCTTAATTTTTCCCTAATTAATATTAGTCTATGTGACCTTTCCATTCGTAACTCATTATCATCTAGTGCTTTTAATTGCTTTGCTTATTTATAATCGGATCCACACGTAAACATATTATATCCAAACAGCGCAAAGAATGGGCTAACGCCAGTGGCTGTATGAATTGCTGTTCGCAGTGCCAACTCTATTGATGGTAGTTTCCCATCCCAGTCCCTGTGGTCGTTTTCCATATATGCTCTGATGGCCGCCAATACGCTCTGATTCACCCTTAACATTTATGGCCTTTGGCTCTGACTCTAGATTGTCCCTCGACCAGAGTTTGCTTTACCACACGCTTGAGGTTCTGTACAGAAGTTGTCTTCTTCTTCTTTACTGCCGTTTCACAAACCGCTTGACTATCATCTAGGTCACGAGCTTTATTTACTTCGCTGGAAACTTCTGGCAAACTTCGCTCACGTTCAACTTTTTGTCACTGACCACTGTTGATTTCATCTTCTGCCTTTAGTTTTTCGTTAGTGTCTTCCTCTGTGCCAGAAATGTCTTCGTTGACACTGTTTCCCATGTCAGAAATCTCCTTGTCTGATTTACTGACTTGCATTTCTACACCATCTGCCCGTCTGTTTTCGGCTTCAGTAATTTCTTGAAGTTTCTCATTCGTTTGCCCAAATTTCTCGCTATT
Organism: Tachina lurida; assembly: GCA_944452675.1. Taxonomy (NCBI): domain Eukaryota; kingdom Metazoa; phylum Arthropoda; class Insecta; order Diptera; family Tachinidae; genus Tachina; species Tachina lurida. Next base: position 69,029,602 of record OX101756.1, on the reverse strand, counting down.
AGCTCTATAAGACTCTTGAAACTTCTAATTCATTTTCTCAAACCTAGCCTCCATTTTCTCACTGTTCACTCTAAATGTTTCTTGCAAATCTACCTTCATAGCTTTAGACGACTCCTGAAATTTCTCATTCATTTGAATTTTCAGCGATGCCAACTATTTATAACACAAACGCGCTATACACCTTCTCAAAACGCGCTAGAACGCGCTAAGTTGCAGCATCATCAACAATTTATAGTCAAAACGCGTTATTTTCCTACGCGCTAAATTAAATTTGAATAAAGGTCGATGTGTGTATTAGTAAAAATACCAGTACAATTAAATTTTTTTGTAACTCTTTTCAGATTATGCAATATTGCTTCTTCGAAATTATATCCTATCGCCTTCCAAATATTCGAAATTCCGCACCTAACAATTTGTATAAACTGTCGAATATTGTTGCGATTCAAATGCTTTTTGAAGTACAAAAATAATAAATGCTTAAAATGTTATATACTTATGTTGGGTCACGAGTAAAAGTAGATATTTTTAGCTGTGAAATTTCAAAATATTTGCCATTTACAATATTTTTAACTGTAAAATTTCAATATATTTGCCAATTACAATATTAAAATGCCTTATTAATTCTAACCACAGTCAAGGGCTTTTTATTTACAACATCTGAATCATTAATGAATTTAAACAAAAAGTTAAATTTTGGATATTAGAAAATTGTTAAATTTATAAAAAATTAAATGATATTTCTTACTTTAATCAAAATGTGCTAACTTACCGCTTTTTTTATTAGACGCGCTAAGAAAAAAAAGCGCGTTTGGCATAGTTAAAACACGCTAAAACTAGCGCGAAAGGCGCTAAATTGGCATCGCTGCTCATAACTCTCTATGTCGATGTTGCGCCGCTGAAACTCTTGCAGTAATATCTCTTGTAGTATTACCTTGTCACCAGTTGTCGACAGTTTCCGATTACTTAACTCTTCCTTGAGTTGCTCCCAATTATGCTCTTAAAATTAAATTTTCCTCAAAACCAATTACGTTTAATCTTTTCAAACGTGTGGTTTATTCACATTTAACCTTTTTAAACATGTGAGGTTCTCCTTATCGTATCACTCTTACTTTACGTTTAACATTTTTAAACGTGCCACTTTTATTTGCAAGTCCCACTTCTGACACCAAATGTTACGTTTTTCTCTCTTTAAAAACGCTTTTCCGTAGATTAGAAGTTTTGCAATAAATAAAAGATCTCAGTTTACTAATAAGGGTTAAGAATGATACAATCTTTATTTACCAATAAATAACACTTATACCAATCCAAATCATTACTCATATATTCATATCTGGTTACCACTGAGTCCACTCCGCTGTTAAATACACATGTCTAGGAGAATTCGCTGCGCTAGTATTGACGCAATTCTGCTTTCTCTGCTGCTCGTCACATCCAAGACTCACTCTGCTGACACTCACCGTTGATACACCAATAACAACTCTATGGCAGACTCTCACAGTTGATACACTAATCAAGACTCGCTGGCTTCACTTACACACGTCTATCAGCTTCGCTGCTCCCTTACTCTTCACTCGAGAGACTCAACAATAACCACAACTTACGATAGACTTTAACTGTCACTATAGACTGTACTATAGTCTCTTCAATTTCCAACTCACGTATTGTAAAGCACAGACTCAACTATCAACTCACTGATGTATCACAAATCACGGACTGCGCACAACTTAATTATCCAGTGGCTTATTAACGACTCACAGACTTCTGATTAGCAACTGAACTCATTCGCAACTGACCTCTTGTTGGATGCGTCACCCCTTTTTTATACTTCGCACAACAACCACTAGAATTTTCAAGCAAAGTCTAGACGATCATTATTATCTTCAATGTTGTTTACAAAGAGCCTAATTAAGTTGATGTGGTAACTATGTACATACATGTGTATATGCATACATCATTAAGTGGTTGTTTACTTTATTTCTGCCTTTCGTTAGAATTGCCAGGCATGTATGTATGTGTGCATGTAGCTATGTCTATCTTCTTAATAAGCAGAAGATTGTAGTTGTTGTTGGTTATTTACGTTTCATCATGTATGTATGTGCTACGCATGCGTATATAGTTATTTGCTATTATTCCAGATAATTATTTTTTTATTGACCCTGTAGGAACATTTTCGCGTAGCAGTTACATTAACCCTGTTGGAATATTTTCGTATCACTGTCGCCCACTTAAGCCTATTCGTCCGGAATAGGCACATCATCACTGCCTTTCTTCTTAGTTTTCTATACGCTTTGTAGTTACGCTGTAGACGACTACCTCTTCCATATTTGGTGGCTTTAGTTCTGGCTCTGCCTCGTCTTTCAACTGGGACTTGTATTACCATGCGCTGGAGATTAGTTCTTCGTTATTTGCGGTCCCTTAGTTTGTTTTCTCATTACAGTGCATACTTTTCTGATTGCGTTAGTTTTTTAATGAAAACGTCTCTCCCCTGCCGTATCTCCCCTGCTTCATCAGATGCCATAGTAGGGACTTTGCTTCCAGGGTAGATAAGGAAGTGTGATATTACTTCACGTACATTATTTTACCTTAAACCAACACATATCCAATAACGGCTAGGGCGCGCTTGATGAAGTAGGTACGACGTGCAAAAGGACTGCAAATAGACTTGTCGGAGCTGAGAACGACATTTCGTCGCTGGAAGACTTAGCAAACGCCCTCCAAAAAAAATTTTCCAATGTAAAAGTTTTCATCATTGATGATGAAGACATTTCAAAGAAAGAAGTGTAACTTTAATCAGAAATAATTTGTTAATCGGTCTCAGTAATTTCAATTGTTATTGAATGAAATTTTTTTACTAATTAATGTGAGTTTCTAAAAAAGAGAAGAAAAACTAAACTAGACTTTATTAGCTACGAAAAAGAAGAGGAACTCAAAGACCCCAAAAATTTAAAAAGTTTGTCAGATACTATGATGGTCCATCAAACTAGTTTTGGTATATCTTGCCCCAATCATTTGATTTTTTTTAATACATGATTTTTATTTATTGTATCTTCATATATGAACTAACAATAAGTATTCAAATCTTAAATCTAAAAAATATAATTAAGCCTGACCAGTGTCGGACATAAGCTTAGTAATAGTTATATGTAATAAATAAGTAGTGATAATCAAAAGGAAAAAAATAAAAAATAAAAGAATTTTCAAGAAGTCTCATCTGGAGTGCTGTGAATAAGAGCCTTATGTCCCTTTTTTTTAGGCGGATGTGTCCAGTAAAGTTCAAAATATTACGGGCAAGCGGATTAGGATGTGACTCGAGTTTTGTTAAATATTTACCTGCGTATTTTGCAATTTCTTCCGTCACTAGTGGCATATTTAAATCACGATGTATATTTGAATTTTTTATATACCATTGAGCCGATGTTATTAACCGTAAAATTTAGTTTTGCCTTATTTGGATTCTCTCGACATAAGAAGCTGAAACAGTACCCCATAGCTGAATTTCGTAGCACCATATAGGTTTTAAGAGCGACTTGTATATTAAAAGTTTACAATCTAGGGTGAGGGTTGAATTTCTAACAACCAGCCAATGTATCTGAGTTAGTTTAAGTTTCATTTGTGTTAGCTTAGAGTCAATGTGGTATTTCCATGTGAGCCTTCGATCAAGATGTATATCAAGGTATTTCACATGTAAGTTTTTAGGAACAATTTGATTATTGATTGTAATGGGGGAACAAGTGCCTTTTCTTAAGGTAAATCTTACCTGAGCACACTTCGTCTCGTTTACCTTTATTCTTCACATGTTTAACCATAGTTCTAGCTAAGTAATATGTTGCTGAAGATATCGGGAAGCCTCGTGAGGGTTTTCGTGCATACTAAGGCAGGCTGTATCATCGGCAAATGTAGATGTGTGAATATTACTGCTCAATGGCATATCACAAGTATAAATAAAATACAAAACTGGCCCCAGTATACTCCCCTGTGGCAGACCGGATGAGATTATTTCAGACGTACTCATAAATTCTCCTTCCACAACAGTGAAATTCCGGGCAATAATGTAACTTTCCATCAGATTTAGAATGTTTATTGGTAGGTAAGTCTTTAATTTTAAAATTAGGCCTTCATACCACACTTTATCAAATGCCTGAGAAACGTCAATGAACAGCGCAGAGCAATACTTTTTTTCTTCAAAAGTTTTTCTTATAAATTGAACCAATCTATGAGTTTGTTCAATGGTGCTATGCTGACTTCTAAAACCAAATTGATGGTCTAGTATGCACCCACTACTAACTAGAATTGGGGACAATTTTGTCATGAGCAGTTTTTCGAAAAGCTTTGACATTGTTGACAGTAAATTTATTGGCCTATATGACTCAGCTTTGGTAAGATCTTTGCCCGGCTTTGGAATCATTTTAACCTTGGCAAGCTTCCAGCTGTTTGAATAACAGGATTCTAATAGCTATACGAGGCAACTTCATCAGCATCTGGTTACTAATTTCATCAATACCTGGAGCTTTTTTCGGGTTGAGTTCTGCAATTATTTTTTGTACATCACGCGTCTTAAACTTTATTGGTCGAGGGGGTAGCGCAACTACATTTGGCAAATCAACAGCACCAGAACATGTGTTTGGGGTAAATACTGATTTTAAATGCTCACCTAATATTTTACCTTTTTCAGTATCGCTTCTTGCCCAACCTCCTGTAGATGTGCGCAGAGGTGGTTTAAACTCAACTGGTGTTTTAAGCTTTCTAGAAGCGCGCCACAAATAGTAATTAGATGCTGGTGTGACATCAAGACCTTCCAAATAATTTTTAAGAGATGCAGTTTTTTCAAATGCAAGCAACTCTTGGAGTCGTTTAGTACACTCTTTAAATCTGATTTTAAGTTGGGGTGATCTGTGCTGTTGCCATTCTCTTCTAGTTCTTCTTTTTTCACTTACGAGACGTTCAGTATCCGTAGAATAAATTCAATTTACCCTAGTCTGCGGATGGGCGGTAGTGGCATGTTCAGCAGTCTATTTAATATTTTCATTAAGGTTGGCAATGTTCATCAGGTGTTCTTAGCGTAATATTTTTCGTGCAATGACTACTGTTAATTCTTTTGATTCTTTTTATTTGGTATCAAAATAAAAATAATCTCCAGTTGAATTAAAATTTAAGCAAAACGCTTACTTCGTTTTTGTTTAACTTTTTTTTATTCATATTTTTGCCAAGTCTCAAGTACACTTAAATTCTTTCCCACAATTTAATTAAAATAAAATTAATTTATTTCTCACACATTTGTCAAGCCAGGTATGAGAACGATCATGTCAGCATAATTGACGAAATAAATAAAACATTTTATTTTCCACGTGTGTTTCAAATTACCAGCCAGACAGTAGTGAAATTGAATATCTGTTTTGCTTAGCTTACGATGGGAATGAATTTGGCAAGATAATAATGAACAGTTTCTGGCCGTTTTAAATTATGTTTGTACTCTTATTTTTTTTTACTTTTTGTTATTGTATTAGTTTTAAGTTAATTTTTACATTTTGTATAAATATTAAAATTATTGAATAAAATTTATGATTGCTACTTAAATCGTCATCCAATTCACTTCTTTGAGTCAATTAGATTATCCTGGTGTGCTATCTGAATAACTAATTGATTCCTCCACAACTTAAGTTATCCTTGTGTATCACTTAGGTAAAAAACATCAACATTATTTAAATTGCTATCCTTGTGTGCCACTTGGACAAGCCCCACCACTTACATCTCAGTTAAGCCAGGCAAACGAGTCTGGTATTAACATTTTTGGCAACCGTGACAGGACACGCAATCCTCGAATTAACTAATAGTGCCATCACTTCCCTGCTTTCCACAACAACTAATCCACCATGGAAACAACCTCAACAAAACTGCTCCGCCAACTAAAGGAAACGGGAGAACATATTGCAATCATTATTCGAAATTTCACTAAGGATTCAGCCAGCCGGAAAATCGCAACCTATTACCAGAAACGACTATCTCGTCTAAAGACAGCTTGGACAGAGTTCGACACAGCTGATAATGAATTACGAGAGTTGAAGGACGTAGACACATCTGATGAATACTTCACATCCGACTACTATATTCGAATTGAGGCCATGGCGACGAAATATATAGCTATAATGGAACGTGAACTCGATAATCAAGGTAAAGAATCCGGCAAAAAAGAACTTCCTAATCCCAAACCTGCAAATACAGGTCAAACGCAAGCCGGGGCAACTGGGGGACATGATCCCAATCCCAAATCGGCAAATACAGGTCAAATGCAAGCCGGCGCAACTAGGGGACACGATGGAAAAATCAGCCGGTCACTTGGAAAAATGGCGGCGCTTACTCTACAGCTAGAAGGCCTTCAGTTGCAACCAGGTTAAGATGAATCTTACTACGATGTAAAAAAGGCCACTATCTCTCAGCTGTGGCTTCAATTAGAAAGGCTTAATGATAAGTTACTGGACAAATATCCCAACCCAGACATTGCTGGTTACGATACAAGCAGATATGTTCACCTCGAACAAGCTGCCAAATCAGCAATCATACAGATCACCACGGCCAATAAAAACCTCCACCACTCAACCACAGAAACTACGGCCAGACCATCAACCTTACCTTTGCTACGATCACCATTACAAAATTTGAAGGTGACTACATGAAATGGACATCATTCTCCGATTTATTTACAAGAATCGTACATGAGCAACAGATGTCTGATGCTCATAAAATGTGGTATTTAAAAACCAACGTCATTGGTGAAGCAGCGAACCTCATTAATCATCTTGCGGTTACTGCAGACAATTATCAGGTGGCGTGGCAATTGGTGCAAGATCGATACAACAATAAAAGGGTAATGGTAGCAACAGCAGTTCAGAGGCTACTTGACCAACCATCTGGGGCATCCACATTAGGTGCTATTAAGCGATTGCACGATACAACAAAGGAATGTTTGGCAGCTCTCTCCAACATGGGGCTTCAAATATCATCGTGGGATCCAATTCTTATCCACATCCTGGTCAAAAGGTTAGATAAAACAGTGCATGCTCAATATGAGCAATCAATTTCTCACCCAAAGGAACTACAAACAATCAACCAATTTCTGACATACCTTGAGAACTATTTTCACACTCTGGAAGCAATGGGACACAAGGAAAAACTTTCGTTTTCCACTAACAAAATTTTGCAAGCGAGTTTCTCACCCATTCATTGTATTGATGTAAGAAATTCAACGATGTAAGCTCAACAAACAGACTAAACATGATACAGAAACATAAATTAAGCGTCAATTACTTTACTACTAAAGTAAAGTAGTACCAAACAATGTACAATTTCAGGCCGCTGCCAGAAATATGGAAAAAACCACCATACCTTGGTACATCTGGAAACAACCCCACAAGGTTATTCGTCATCAATAAAAATTACTCCTCCTAAAAAAGAAATTGACTCAGACAGAGAGGCAGCTATACTTAACAACGCCTCCACAACAAACGTGACATCTCTCGTTAGCACACTATAGGACGAAGCTGAAAGCATGACGACAATTTTCGTCGGCACAAGACCATATGTCCTACTAGGAACAGCGTTGGTAAAGGTCAAGGCAAATGGACTAGAAACTGAATGTAAGGCAATTCTTGACTCGGGCTCACAAGTCAACCTTATTACAGAGAGATTAGTCACAACTCTAGGGCTCCCAGCAAGAACCACCTTAATTTCAATCAATGGAATTGGAAAAAACCGCACCAAGGTTCAACACCGTGTCAACATATCACTTCAATCAAGACTCAACACCTTTTCAACACGTCTTGAGGCATTTGTGTTGCCGCAAATCATTTCTCCTCAACCTGCTCAACAACTTACCATCGATAAGTGGGCGATTCCCAACAATGTCACACTGGCGGACCCAACTTTTAACCGACCAGAAAAAATTGGCATTTTGTTAGGCGCAGAATATTACCATCAAATCCCTGCCAAAGGACAAATTAAACTCGGTGATGACCTCCCAATATTACAAAATACCACTTTTGGCTGGATAGTATCTGGAAAGGTATCTGGAGAACAACTCTCATCAGCAATATGTGGTACTTTAACTGAAGATGATAAAATGAATACGGCTATTGAACGATTTCGGAAACTGGAAGAGATCGAGAGCACTGGGCATCAATTATTTCCCTATGACGCCCAATGTGCGTCGCAACAACGGTTCATAGTACGACTTGCATTCTGTACTGAAACATCTTCTTTAGGCGCCTCACATAATACTGCCTTTAACCGCTTCCTCAGCTTGGAACGTTGATTATCAAAAGATGCTTCCCTAAAAACTCAATATATGCAGTTTATGAAGGATTACGAAACAATGGGACAAGAAGTAATGTTTCTGAACCCATCATTTACTTCAAGTTGAATACAGTGACATATGGAGCCAGACCTGCACCATACTTGGCAATCAAATGTCTAAAGGAAATAAGCCATGATAACAACATGCAGTTTCCGTTAGCAGCCAATTTCTTGGAAAAGAACTTTTATGTGGACGATGGTTTGGGGGGAGCCGATAGCTTGAACATAGCACTAGAAACTCAGCGTCAACTACGACACGTCATGTCAAAGTACGGATTTCATTTAAGAAAATGGTGTGCAAATCATACCCAATTGCTACGCAATATCCCCAATGATGATCAAGAAGTTAGTCTTGATTTTTCCACAGACGAAACCGACTATATAAAAACGTTGGGATTAGTATGGCTACCCAAGGATGATATACTGAAAATTAAGGTCAACATACAACCAATCAAGGTTGTGACGAAAAGGACAGTCACATCAGATTTAGCGCGTATATTTGACCCACTCGGACTACTGTCTCCAGTAGTCATCAAGGCAAAAATATCCATCCAGGAACTATGGAATTTAAATCTTTCATGGGATGAGACAGTGCCTTCAGAATTTGAATCACGCTGGCGAAGCTTTAGAAGTAATCTGAGTGAACTCAAAACCTTTCAAGCTCAACGACATATATATAAAGGATCGATTCCAAGCAATACGCAACTACATGGTTTTACAGATGCCTCAGAAAAGGCGTATGGTGCCGTAGTATATATCAGAGCATTCTTGCCAAATAAAACAGTTATTGTATACTTGCTTTGTACGAAGTCTCGTATAGCCCCTCTCAAGCAACAATCGCTGCCCAGGCTGGAATTATTTGCTGCCCAGTTGGGTGCCAACTTGGTTGCAAAAGTAAAGCACGATCTGGATATGAATACAACACTACTGGTCTGATTCAGAAATAGTATTAGCATGGATAAATTCACGATCATCTTCGTTGAATACATTCGTAGCAAATCGAATAGCTTCAATTCAAGAAAGCTCGACACCTGATCAATGGCGTCATGTGAGTTCCCAGGACAACCCAGCAGACATAATATCTAGAGGATTGGATCCACAGCAGTTGCAGCATACAACCCAGTGGATGTATGGGCCATTCTTTCTTCATGGTGATGAGAAACATTGGCCTCCGATGTTCTCTCCAACTCCTGACACACCTTTACCTGAACAGAAGAAAATTTCCTATAACATGTTGGTTTCGGTAACGACTGAAAATTTTTTGCATTCTATCAACCATAGAAATTCTTTTAAAACCCTGCAACGTATTATAGGATACATCTTCAGATTCATAAAAAATGCTAGGCTCTCCAAGGCAGATCGACAAACTCAAAGAGCTCTGACACCTTTCCACGATTCACTTCTTATAATTATTAGAGAAACTCAAAAATTTGCATTCTCAGAAGACATCAAGCAGTTGCAAAAACGCAAAGAACCAAGGGTGTCAAGTCCGATCAAAGCTTATCACCATTTTTAGATGAAAATTGCATTTTAAGAGTCGGAGGCAGACTAGAAGAGTCTACTTTGCCATTCGATACAAGACATCCAATGCTCCTCCCTTATAATGAGATAATCAGCAAACTAATCTTTGAGTCAATACACAAAAAAAATAAGCATTGTGGAGCTCAGACTCTCCTTGCAAGTGTCCGACAACGATTTTGGCCCATCAAAGGAAAATACTTAGCACGAGAAACCATCCATAAGTGCGTAAGTTCCGCAAAATCAAAACCAAAACTTCTCCAGCAGATCATGGGAAGTTTGCCTGCAATGAGGGTTACACCAGCAAGACCATTTATAAATGACGCGGTTGACTATTGTGGTCCAATTTGGGTTCACTTTAAAACTCGAGGAAAACGACCTCAGAAGGCGTACATTGCAGTATTCTGTTGCTTCGCCACAAAAGCAGTGCATCTCGAATTAGTTACAAACCTAACAACAGAAGCGTTCCTGGGAGCACTAAAACTATTTACCAGTCGCAGAGGTCACTGCCAACAACTTTACTGTGACAATGCAACAAACTTTGTCGGAGCACGAAATCAACTAGCGGAATTATCATCAGCCATTTTTACCCCCACAGCTCAAGAAGCCATTCAGCGATAATGTGCAAATAAAAACATTTCTTTTCATTTCATTCCTCCTCGAGCACCTCATTTTGGGGGATTGTGGGAGGCCGCAGTCAAGTCAGCCAAAAAGCTATTACTCAAAGAAATAACAAACGCATCCCTAACTTATGAAGAAATGGAAACTGTAGTCATAGAGGTAGAGGCAATACTGAATTCCAGACCTATAACAGCACTATCAAATGATCCTAATGATGCAGCTGCCTTGACTCCTGGTCATTTCCTGATTGGGGAACTTCTCACGGCACAAGTCGATGCAACTGCTCAGTCGATGTCGCCATCACCCGTTAAACGATGGGAATTAGTATCAAAAATAAAACATCATTTCTGGCAACGATGGTCCCACGAGTAACTCACTGAACTCCAGCAGCGTAACAAATGGCAATCAAAGTCTCAAAATCGGCCAGTGGGTACTATAGTTATAGTGAAAGACAACATTCCTGTCATGACGTGGCGAATCGGAAAGGTGATCGAAACATTCCCCGGGCCTGACGGTATCGTGAGGACGGCAACAGTAAAAACATATACACCACTACTGGCAATGAAAGTATGCCTGATCTTCAGAACACACCCTCAACGTCTTTGGGCAGTGAAGGTGTAAAAAGCAGTTCCCTTCCCAAGGAAAACTACAAATCTCCGAACAAAACTAAAGGAAATAGCTCGGAACTCAAGAGAAACGAACCACCTACTGACAAATACAAAGGCTCACCACCCCCAAAACGCTGCACATTATCTCCAACCAGCCTACTAATGCTTCTTGCCTTATTCCTTCCGTTAGTGGTATGCCAGCTAGGTACCTACACAAAGATGACTAGCTCTCCTGGGTTACACCTTGAACAGATTGGTCAAGTTACACCAATTATCTCAGAATGGAAGCTTTTTATCTACCTTGAACTATCACCATTTCTCAAGGAAATAAAACTTCTAGCAAACGAAACTAACACGTTGATGAAATGTTGCAACAGTTCAGATCTCAATCATCAATGTATCGCGCTCGTTGCGCATTTTAACAACGTTAAACTTAAAGTGGCTACCAGTCTCGAAAGCCTCTTAAGAAGAAAGAAACGAGGGGCAATTTATTTCGTTGGAAATGTAGCAAATTCATTATTTGGAGTTCTCGATTCACAGTATGCCGAAAAAATGACAGACACCATCAACAGCATAAAGAATAACGAGGATCACTTGGCACACCTTCTACAGAATCAAACATCATTCCTCGACTCCACCCTTTATATTATGAAACAAACGGAGGCTCATACTCAGAATAGCCTCGATAAATTAAACTTTAGGCTAAAAAGACTCGCGAACTTTACTGTCAATGAAACCCAGCAATCTCAACTTATTTTCTCGCTCAGCATTCAGTTGATCATCATCTCAGACAGTGTGCAAAGAATGTTAAAGGCCATAATGGATCTGCTAACCGATACATATCATGGCAAAATAAGTCCATCTCCACTAACACCGCAACAATTTTCTTTGGAAGTGGACAATATAAAGGCAAATCTGCCATCGGATTTGATACTACCAGTCACGGATATCATTCATCTGTATGGTTTAGTGACAGCTAATACAGCCATTTCAAACCAACACATTATTTGCACATTGGAAATTCCACTAGCCCACAAAGAGGAATTCGACCTGTTTTATCTTACACCAGTTCCACAACTAGTAAATAACTCGTTGGTTGCGATCATTCCAACAACCAAACTCATGGCTCTAGACGCTCACCGAGACGAATATTTCCCGGTTGATGATACCAAACTCCGTGATTGCCACATCCTTGATCACGATACTTTTTTATGCCCAAATATCCAAGCTATGTATTTCAAAAGTTCACCAATGTGTCGTTGTGAGATACATTTATTTAACAACGAGTCAGACATAAGTTGCAATACCGACGTACTAGCCCATAGTAATGTGTGGTACCAACTTGATAAAAAAAAATCAATGGCTAGTCGCAACTCAACATCCACTTAAATTAAGTATGGTGTGCAACGGCATCAGTGGTTCTCAGGTCTTACAAGGAACTGGATTGCTTACCTTACCAGCAGGATGTTCAATGAAAAATGAGTTGATTACCGTATATGGGCACCAAACAATTACCTCGACGTTGTATCCTTCCTATACAAGCTCTGGAGTTTCATTGCCCCACTTACAACAAAAGGTCTTCAATATAACCGAAACTTTACAAGACCTAAGAATCATGGGAAACTTAACCCGACTGCAAGAGGAGGTAAGAGAATAGATGCGGAATATACCCACCCCAACCATGAATCTTGGCGTGCATAGCTTGGCTGTCAGCTATGTGGGACTGGCTCTGATTTTAACATTGCTAACCATCCTGTTAATCAAAATATTAGTAAAAGGAAGACTCAATACGCGTCCAATAGCACCACATCCATCACCCAGGTCAAGCTGGAACATTTCGTTGGACCCTGGCGCAAATTTACTTCAGAATAAATTGCCGGAAAGTGTTCAGTTAAATTGCCTATTGTTATTAACAATCCCCCTGGGGGCGCAATATGTTAATTCTTTTGATTCTTTTTATTTGGTATCAAAATAAAAAGAATCTCCAGTTGAATTAAAATTTAAGCAAAACGCTTACTTCGTTTTTGTTTAACTTTTTTTTATTCATAGTTTTGCCAAGTCTCAAGTACACTTAAATTCTTTCCCACAATTTAATTAAAATAAAATTAATTTATTTCTCACACATTTGTCAAGGCAGGTATGAGAACCATCATGTCAGCATAATTGACGAAATAAATAAAACATTTTATTTTCCACGTGTGTTTCAAATTACCAGCCAGACAGTAGTGAAATTGAATATCTGTTTTGCTTAGCTTACGATGGGAATGAATTTGGCAAGATAATAATGAACAGTTTCTGGCCGTTTTAAATTATGTTTGTACTCTTATTTTTTTTTTTACTTTTTGTTATTGTATTAGTTTTAAGTTAATTTTTACATTTTGTATAAATATTAAAATTATTGAACAAAATTTATGATTGCTACTTAAATCGTCATCCAATTCACTTCTTTGAGTCAATTAGATTATCCTGGTGTGCTACCTGAATAACTAATTGATTCCTCCACAACTTAAGTTATCCTTGTGTATCACTTGGGTAAAAAACATCAACATTATTCAAATTGCTTATCCTTGTGTACCACTTGGACAAGCCCCACCACTTACATCTCAGTTAAGCCAGGCAAACGAGTCTGGTATTAACAACTACTAAGATATTTTTTAAATCCCAGCCAATTAACACGATTTATCAAATTCGCATATGGGTGAGGTAAGTCATTTCTTACCATTGTCGTTTGTTGTTTACTAAATATGCACGACAATGGTAAGACTGTTGTAAATATAGAGATTGTAACTTTGAGCCTTCATTAGAAAACACTTGAGCAAATTGAAATGCAATGAATCAAACCAATTTACATATTCCATTTGCAATATAGTTTCGTAATAAGGCAGACACCTACATCAACTGACACCACACACAGTGGACCAAAACACAGAAGAACGCTGATGAGGAAGGTCTAGTGGCCTTCGAAAACCGCTTCCTGTTCCGTTCAGCTATGTATTTTTGTCAGAATATTTACAACTAACCTTGATGTTATTTGTTCATTAATAACCCTGCAGGAAATGGAACTGACACAAGACTAGTCACGTGACCGGTCCCCAAGTGATAGGGACCAGTCCGAGTTCTAACACTTCCTATGAAGCGGACCAGTCACTTTTACATGGGGATGGCCTAGGATGGGGTTAATTGATACTTTGTATGCACCTTGTGACTTGTGACTGAACTATCCCATATTGACCTATTCGATGTATAATAATATAAATATAAATTATTTATAAATGCAATTTCCACATTTAACTGTAACAATTAACGCTTATAAATTTTTTTATTGTTACAAATGCAATGACATTTTATTTTTAATCTGAAAATTTTTTGAGATTCGAACCGACAACCTCGTGCATGACAGGCTGGCACACTACCCACAAGACCACAGGGCCACTCATATTTCAAAAGTATAAATACCATTTAAGCTTAGGTTAATATCTATGTTTAGTTACAGGACTGGTTCCAGAGTCACATTTAAGGGAGCAATTAACATTATATTTACACTATTTGATAGGTCCTGTATTCGACCACATCGAACATGTTCAGTGCAGTTTACTACAATACTAGACCGAGTCCGAATTAAATTGGCTCAAGATCAAGACGATACATCACGAAAATGGTCAATATGTCACCATTTAAACGATATGACTTTTTTCACCATACACTACTACGTACTTTTGATAACACCCACATTTTCTGCAGCTATAGGACGAGTACGTTTGGATCAATTGTCACCAAATTTTTTGCAGGGAATTATCACATGTAATTTGGCATAAAAAGCGTTACGAATTCATAAGAATATAGAAGACCTTTTTTTCTTTTTTTATAGAGAAGTAACACTAGGCAATGAATGCCTACTATTATTACTAAGTGTTACCTTCTTTTAGGAAAGGGATAGTGATAGAGAAAACAGGTATTGAAGGAAGAAATAGATATAGGAGAGCTTCATTATTTTACAACTCTGCTTTTAGCATGTTGTTTTAGTAATGCAGCTTGCAGCTCCTTCTGGTGTTAAATGAGGCGTATAAATTTTTTTCAAGCGGTTTAGTAGCCAGTAATTATTTTATTTCTCCGATAATTCTGTTACACAACGAAGGAGGTGCCTCCCCCTCTGAAGCAGGAGTAGTTCAATGACCACTGGCTATGCCTTCCTCAGATGAACTTTCCTACAACAACTTATACAAAGGGACACTAATGTTCATCAGGAAAAATGAACGGTGTTGTTATTTAATGTTTTGTAGTCAACGTGCTAACTACTTCAGCCAACGCTACAGCTTAGGCTGTTTCTGTGATCTTGAAGTATGCAATCATTTTGTATTCGGCACTTTCGACTTTGGTTACATGAATATAAAATCACGCCTTAATGTTGTTAATATATATGGGACTGAAACTGAACCTGTTGATGAACCACTAATAAATTATAAAAAGTCAAATCAGCTTGAAATATCTTCTCAGTCTTGTTCTCGGGCAGTTTCCGAGAAGGCAGGCATGCCAGTTTGTTAACGAACAACCATCAACATACAACCCGCGATTTAAAAATGCAAGGACAAATGATTTCTTATACTTTTGACAAAAGTGTTAATTTCTTTGAAGAGGCGTGATCTCAATCGTTATATTTTTTAATGTTTGTTTTTATAAGTAAAAGTTTTTATTTAAGTTTAAAGTTTTTATCAGAGTCTTGATGCTCTATATGTTTTTGTCATATCATATTGCAAAATATGTGCAATTAAATAATTAATTTTCTTTCGAGTACTTAAATGTTATTTTAGAAAAAAGATGTTATGTTATCTTTGTAAGCAGATAGTAATGGCATTTTCTTTTCTGGAAAAAAATTTTACAGTTATCACACTTTTTAATGCAAATTCGTAATAAAATGATCTTCTGAAATATACATTTTATTAGAAATTATTCCTCGATAGCTTAAATATTTTCTTTAAACGAACGTAATTGAATATATTTTAATAAAAAGTTAATAAATGGTACAATTTTTCCAGAAAAGAGAATGCCATAAGTATTTTTGTTTTCGAAGTTTAATACATAATTCAAATTAAACAAAAAAGACTATATGGAAATTATAGTCAGATTGTTTTTTTGGTATAAACTATCATCAAATAGTGAATAATTAAAGTTGATTTTTATGAAAATAATGTTTATTTTCAATTTATATTCCCCTGCAAATTAAGATGGCCTTCATGTCTCAACCCTGTATAAAGTATCTCCCCTGGTCCCTTAAAATACCTGTAAAAGTAGATTAATTGCCTGGCCATTGTTAAACATGCATACAAAATACATGATTAAATACTATTATCTTGTAAAAAAATATTATTTTAAGTATTTTTATCATGCCGCCCTTCCTAACATCAAATTACCTCTTAACGTAGAGTGACCAAAAAAAAAAAAATTGGGGGGGGGAAGCAAAGTGCCACTACAAAAGTTTGCTATCAAATATTAGTTCTGGACGAATTTCAAAGTTTTAATGGCATATGGAAAAGGTTCGCTAATTTTTTTTTTTTTTTGTAATTTGCGGTTGTGTAAAATGCCTGCCCCAATATTTTATTATCAAATATTTTTGGCATTTGTGGACCAATTTTTAAAACTCATTGTGCATGTGGAAAAAGTACAAAATTTTTTTTTAATGGTGGGGTGGAGGTAGAAGCAAAGTGCCCGCATGTACGAAGTGAATATCAAGTAACTTCCTCATATGTGGACGAATTTCCAAAAAAAATTTCGTATGGAAGAGATCCTCCAAATTTTTCGTTTTTGAAATTAGAAAGGGAGGACCTCCAGATGGGTTTGCAAGAACCACCCAAAGACGACGAGCCCTAGCCGGGATACACCATCATGCCAGTACGGCCAATCATCTTGCAACCATCACGTTCACATGTTACAGTATTTTCACACAACACAACTACACTACGACAACATTAAAAAAATGGAGGGTGTCGCAAATTTCCCGCCCCAATAATTGCTTATCAAATAATCTCGTCATTTGTTGACAATTTTCAAAATGCTTTTGTATATGGAAGAGGTCCATTTATTTCAAATTCGGGGATGTTGAAATGTGCTCGCCGAAAAATGAATTGTGGGATGGGGTCGGGGCAAATGCAAATTCTTCTGCATATATTTTTTTTTATACATATTTATTTATTGTATCTTCAAAAATGAACTAACAATAAGTAATCAAATCTTAAATATAAATATAATTATTAGGCCCGACCAATATCGGACATAAGCTTAGTGATATTTATAAATAATACATAAGTAGTGATAATCAAAAAGAAGTATTTTTAAGCAGTCCCATCTGGATGCACCCAGTATCAGCTAAAATTGTGGACAATTTAGTCATGAGCAGCTTTTCGAAAAGCTTTGAAATTGTTGAAAGTAAGCTTATAGGCCTATATGACTCAGCCTTGGTAAGATCTTTGCCTGGCTTTGGAATCATTTTAATCTTGGCAAGTTTCCAGTTATGTGGAAAATACTGCATTCGTAAAATGGCATTAAAAATAAATAGCAAAATTCTTATTGCAATATGAGGCAAGTTCATCAGCATCTTGTTACTAATGCCATCAATACCTGGAGTTTTCTTAGGGTCGAGTTCAGCAACTATTTTTTGTAGTTCACGCATCTTAAACCTTAAGGGACGAGAGGGTAGAGAGACTACACTGGGTAAATCGGCAGCACCCGTTCATGAATTGGGAGTGAATACAGATTTTAAATGCTCAGTAAATAAGTTACCTTTCTCACTATCGCTTCTTGCCCAGCCTACAGTCGAAGTACGCAATGGTGATTTGAGATCAACGGGTCTTTTAAGATTTCTAGTAGCGCGCCATAAAGAGTAATTAGATGTTGACGTTACATCAAGACCTTCTAATTCTTCTGCATATGGAATAAGTTCACTAAAAACTTTTTTTTTAAATTTGGGGGGTGGGCGTTACGAAATTCCTACCCCAAAAATTAATAATCAAATATTTTCGTCATCAAAAATGCTTTTTTCATATGGCAAAGCTCCAAAATTTTTTTATTGAAAGTGTTTGGGGGAGGGAGAAAGCAAAGTGCCCTTTTTTAAAAATTGAATATCAAATAACTTCATGATATGTGGACCAATTTCCAAAATTCTTTTCTTATACGGAAGAAGTCAACTAATTTTTTTTTGGGAAATTGTGAAGGGTGTTAAAAATTGCCCGCAAGGATAATTGATTATTAAATAACTTCGTCATTTGACGACCAATTTTCAAAATGCTTTTGGATATGGAAGAGGTCCAATAATTTTTTTGAATAGGGGTGGCGAAATGAGCCCACAAAAAAATAGACTATCACATTGCTTTGTCGTTTTTAGACCAATTTTTAAAATTAGTTTTTTTTTTTGGAATGGAATTAGTAACAAGATGCTGATGGACTTGCCTCAGGTTGCAATAAGAATGCTGCTATTTATTTTTAATGCAATTTCACGTAGGGTTTGCAAATAATCGCAGATTTCCATAATCGCGATTATGATTAAAAAATATGCGATTAATCGCGATTATCGATTAATCTCGATTAATCAAGAAAATATACTATTATATTTTTTTCTAAAACCAAAATAAATTGCGTCATGAGTTTTAGTCGAACTGTATGGGTTAATGCAAGGAAAATGAATTGTTTAGCCTTTAGTGCGCGTTTTAAATTAATTTTTCTATTAAATTATAATTACCAGGGAAACCAGAAATATTCTCTAAAAAAGGTGTTTTATGCGCATTCAATATGCACTAAAAACTTGAAAATATGCACTAAAAACGCAAAAAATATGCTCTTAAAAATAAAATAAATTTGTTTGTTTGTAAATCAATGATGGGCACTGTCAATGTATTGGTAAATTTTTTATGTCTTGAGGTTGTGAGCTACCCACCAAACACAAAGCCAAGCGTTTGAAATATAATGGTGCATTATATATTTATACATAAATAGACATATTTTCTATATTGAAAAATAAACGTTAAGTAAAGTTATTAATTGAAAATAAAACTTTTTCTAAGTAAACAGTGATATTTCAAAAAAAAAAAAAAATCAATAAATAAAAGAATGGTTGCTTGGTGGAGCACAAAGGTGAAAATTCACTAAATAAAATTATGAAGTTGGATGTATCAAACTTAATAAGCTTTGATATTTGTCGGCATGGAAGATCATTTTCAGATGGGAACATATTAAAAATATTTTTGATTTTTATTTAAAAGGTTTTCCCTTTCCTTACCATTAAACTTATCATATTACTATGAAAAGCATCATAATGTCTTTTAATGACATATTCCTTTCTTTCCTTAAAGCTTTGATAACATAAAAGGCATTGTATGTTACCAAATGCATTACACGGTGCGACAGTCCAAAAAACCTAGGACCGGATATTATTTTTCTTGTAGGGCTTGTTGAGTAAAACAAGATTCAAATAGTGAAATATGCCGGACACCTCCAAAATCCGGATTTACGGTTAAAAAACCGGGTATTTTACCTTCGCGCACTTATAAGCCTGTAACTTTGTTGATAATGATCCGATTTTCAATTTCTTACTAGATTTGTAAAGAAGAAACGGGATCTTTCATAATAAAGAAAAAACAATAATTTTTGTTGTCTTTACACTAACAGTGATTTGTAATTTTAAAGAAAGTGCATAAAAAGAACTCGAAAAAAACAAAATTTTTGAATCACTAAAACTCTCATAACAAATTATTTTTGCTTAGGATAACATTGACTTGTAATTTAATAGAAAGTGCATAAAAACAACACCAAAAACATTGTGCAGGCATTTTGGTAAAAATTTTGTTTTCATGAAAAGTTAAATAACTCAGTCAATTGCTTATCTATTTTTAATCCCAAATATGCATTGTAATCGTATATACTCGAAAATGTCCTTTTTGAATAAACTCAATAGTGTTATAGTTTCTTAATAAAATAATGTATAAAAACGTCACCAAGTTAAAAAATTTAATTTTATTTTAAGTTAAATTGATAACTTTTATTTTAGCGAAATAAGACACTATAATTTCATATGTAGTGTATTTTAATTTATTACATTAGATGTCTTAACAGTGAGTTGAAAAAAAATATAAATCTTCTGTTAGCAGCGAGGCAGTAAGTTCAAGTAACTTTTTAACAAATTTAAGAAAGACATTAAGGTGATTTACAAAAATGCATAACAGTACTTGATAATTGTTAATTAAGCTATTCTTAATATACGTTTTACATATTAACATACATACATATGTACGTAAATAAATGC
Source organism: Tachina lurida (assembly GCA_944452675.1). Taxonomy (NCBI): domain Eukaryota; kingdom Metazoa; phylum Arthropoda; class Insecta; order Diptera; family Tachinidae; genus Tachina; species Tachina lurida. Next base: position 69,009,220 of record OX101756.1, on the reverse strand, counting down.
ATTTATATGTATGTACGTAACATGAGAGTATATAAAAAACCATTATTTTATTATTTGTCTCAATGCATTTGCTTTAATGAGAGTAGTTAAAATCGCATATAGATATGTATGTATGTAGATTAGCATAGAACTACAAAAGTTGAATACATAACTGCCTTAGCTATCAAGTATTGTTCACACTAGCCAATAAGTTTTAATGTAATGAGTAGGGCTAGGAATCTCATGCAAATGCATGTTTTCACTGGGCATCATAAAACGGAAACGGTTAAGTTATCTTTGCGAATCGTGAAATTTCCTTTGAAATGGCATTCAATCGTTTTTGCATATTTTGCATATTTTGCTAAAAATACTCGTTTTTGCATATTTTTGCGCATATTTTTCAATAAATGCATGTTTTTTGTGCATATTTTTGCTATTTTGGTTAGCATCCATTTGAAAAAGTAAAACGCTCCTGATACTTAGTGCGACATCTTCTGGTAAAAGTTGACACATAATTTGTTACAAAACATTTACCTGAATCACCCTGTTGAACTCTAAATTTGTATATTTACACAACATTTTTATTGTTTTGTTCGGGAATTCGCTGAAAATTTGTAACTTTACACAACATAACACATTTTAAATGGAAAGTGAGTTGGTTTTGAGATTTTTTCTGCAAAATTATGGAAATTAACAGCCTGGCCCACGATGTCACGAGAAATCGTTCGATCGACAACTTGTATTGCAAACAAAAATAAATTTTCTAAAGTTATTGTTGTTTGCAATACAAGTTGTCGATCGAACGATATCTGGTGACATCGTGGGCCAGGCCGTTAATTTAACTTAATTTTTTGTTGTTGAATTTATTGTTTTGTTTTTCTTTATACTAATTTTATATGTAGATAAATATGTATATTAAATGAATTGTTTTCTGCCTTTTTTTTTTGTTAAATTGTTTTTAAATAAAATATTAAAAAAATATTTTTAATTGCATATTTTCTGTGTTTTTAGTGCATATTTTCAAATTTTAAGTGCATGTTTTATGCGCATATTTTCGATTTTTTAGTGCATGAGATTCCTTGCCCTAGTAATGAGTATATATCTTATATACATAATGGAAAAAAGTATAGCAAATGAGTTTTTCACCAACATTCTCCCCCACTAAGTACGACAGTACTTAAACCGACGAGGAATCATCATCACCATGAACTCTAGAGTTTGAATCGTTCTCTATGTCCTCATAGCAATCATTTGTAGGTGGAAGGGCAATTTTAGAGATTGGTCATTTAAAGTTTTTTCCGTTTGTAAACAGAGTGACAAACTTACACAACCATCATTTCCGGGATGAATATTTTGGATACGAGCAAACCGCAATTCTCCTGGAATACTTCGTTCATCAAATACAACTACTAAATCTCCAATTTTGGGACTTTGTTTTATTTTGAGCCATTTGGGTCGAGCTTGAAGTCGACACATCCATTCGGTAGACCAACGTCGCCAAAAATGCTGCTTTAACTTTTCAATGGTTTTCCACCTGTTTAGTCGATCAATGTTTACCTCGAGCAAGTCTTCTTCGGGTACACATAGAGTGGGTTCCCCAATCAATAAATGAGCTGGAATGAGAGCATTGCAGTCAGATAGATCTGAGGATAGAGGACACAGCGGCCTAGAATTTAAACAACTCTCAATCTGAGCTAAGAGCGTAGAAAGCTCCACGAATGTCAAAATACGATTCTGCATCACTCTCCTTAAATGATATTTTGTAGACTTGACGCCGGCCTCTCAAATGCCACCAAAGTTTGGAGAGGCTGGAGGTTTAAAATGCCACTTGGTACCATTTGCAGTCAGTCGGTAGTAGTAGGGAACTACCAATTCTGGGACAATTAAAATTTTAAAATTTTGAAATTTTAATTACCCAAATTTTAAAATTCTTGGAAATTTGTGAAATTTGATACCCTACGAGGGTGGATCAATAAGTCCGTCCAACTTTTTGTTTACATAAGGAATTTTTTGTTTACATAAGGGGTTTTGTTTGTTTAATACATACGAGGGTGGTTTAATAAGTCCAGTTTTTTATGACCGTGGGAATTTGTATGTGTGTATGTTTGTGGAGTGGATTAAGGGGTTTCATAAGATTAGTATTTCATAAGTATATATGCCGACGGGAAAATCATGAATATGATTTTTCCTAGTACCAACGGGAAAATCATGCAATGATTTTTCCTAATACTAATGGGTGTGAAATAGTGAAAATTAATTTTTCCTAATGCCTACGGGTATGCATTAATATTTTTCCTAATGCCTACGGCAATATATGAATATTTTTCCTAATGCCTACGGCAATATATGAATATTTTTCCTAATGCCTACAACAATATATGTTTATTTTTCCTAATGCCTACGGCAATGCATGAGTATTTTTTCAAATGCCGACGGCAATTCATGATTATTAATTTTTCCAAATGCCGACGGCAATTCATGATTATTATTTTTTTCAAATGCCGACGGAAAAACATGATTATTATTTTTCCAAATGCCGACGGCAAAACATGATTATTATTTTCTAATACCAAAGGGAAAATTGCCAGTGTTGCCAGACTGTAGAAATTTGTTATCGTAATACTATATCAGTAATATCAGAGAAAATATTTATTTATGTGTTCACATGTATGTGAACACCCATACTTGTGTGTGGGGGGTCCAGCTTTTTTGTCGTGGGTAATTTATATGTATATGTATGTATGTATGTATGTGTATGTATATATGTATGTGTATGTATATATGTGTATGTATGTATGTATGTATATGTATGTGTGCATGTATGAATGTGCGATCGTGGGTACTTGTGCGTGGAATATTTTGTAGAATACATATATATTTTGCAACGTAATCATTTTCTTTGTCTACGATTATTTTAAAGCAGCAAACTAAGTACAGTCAGCAGCAGAGAAACAAAAAGTAAAATTTTTGAATGCTGCAAGGATACTGCTTCTAATTTTAGTATAAATACGCCAACATTTCTAACCAACACATCAGTACGTTATTGTATTTACAAGAAGTGTCATCACCAATTGTGTTAAAGTGAAATAATAATAAAATAATTAAAAATGAGTTCATCAGGTTATCAGTGTAATACATGTAATAAGGTATACAAATACCAAAAGTCCTTTTTGGAGCATTTTAAAAACCATAGTGTGCAGGATCAAGTGGTCGTAAGCCGGGGCATAAATCAAGAGCTACCGCAGACATCTCTTCAAAATCACCAAACTTCATCATCATCATTCATTAATCAACAATATCCTTCTCTACAGTATCCTCAATATCAGTTACCATTAAATTTTCAACAATACGGTATGCCATGGAATAATCAGTTTTTGGGATACAATTATAATCCCAATGTGATGCAATGGCAGCCTCTTAATTATCATCAACAAGAGTACCAGCATCAACAACAAGATCATCAACAACAAGCTCAACAACAACAACAAGATCATCAACAGGGTGTGGGTATCCTTGGAGGTAATTTATTCGACGATGCTATGGACATAAGCTTACCGGAAAGTGATGGAGAAGTAGAAGAAAGAAGAGAAAAAACTCTGCCAACTCCAATGAATACTTCGCATGCTAGAACAGATGAAGTAGAAGCGAATGTGCGATATTATAAAATATCTAAAGCATTCAAAAACCATATTGCCACTTATGCAATTTTAAACAAAAAAGACCAACTTCTGTTGGAAGAATTTGTTGAAGAAAATAAAAATGTTTTTATGGAGCGACTTCAAGTGAATTTAAGTAAGCATTCAATAATTAAATTTCATGTGAGTATTGTGGCGGAGTATATCAAAATTGTTGGAGAAGAATTGGAGTTGTGCATAATATCACATGTAGCCAAAATGAGTTTGCTCACGAAGGCAGATAGCATAGAAGAGTTATTCCGTAAGCAGGTTGCGGAGATTTCAACCAAAATGTCCGAATTTGAAGAGCGAGATTCTGGTTGGACTTTGTCACGCATAGTCCGAGCAGAAATCAACATCAACAAATCTTCGCTCGTCAAAGGATCTAATTGGATATCCACACCTGGAAAATTAGAAAGAAAAAAAGCTTGTATCAACATTGAAAATGATGATGACTACTGTTTCAAGTGGTGCCTAATCGCTGCCGTTGATACCACGACATACGATCGGCCAAAACGTTGCAGTTCTTATAATATTCAAGACATTGCTGCAGAGACGATTGTTACGCGAAATGGTGTAGCGTTAAATTTCAAAAATTTAAGCTTCCCATTAGGATTAAACAAAATAAAAGAGTTTGAGGTGAACAATCCAGCAATAAGTGATAATGTATTCGGCTATGATGAGGGGGCCAATCAGATTATTGGTCCTTATTATGTCACCAAGGACGAGAAAATTAACCATGTGAACTTGTTGTTTTTGGAAAATGGTGAAGTTCATCACTACATTTTGATAAAAGATATATCAAGGTAAGTTAAATAACTATACAAAACTTTAATTTAATGATACATATACTTGTTTTTTATATTTTATAATATAAACGTTTTACTTATAAACTTTTATTTTATTTTTTATCATTCACAGACTTTTTCGGAATCAGATAACACAGGATGGACACAAACTTCACTTCTGCAATAGCTGTCTCCAATATACTCATAGGGAGACCATCATGAATACTCATAAGGAGGAATGTGGAAAAATAGTCACAACTATGCCATCAGGTCCGGATGCCATTCTTAGTTTTAAGGGACATCAACGAAAAATGGATATCCCTTTTGTTGTTTACGCGGACTTCGAATGCATCTTAGAGGATATAAGTGATAGTGTAAGTAGTAAAACAAATTTAATAAAAAAGCACACACCTTGTGCCTTTAGTTATTTTATTAAGTGTATGCATAGTAATAATTTAGATAAGTTTAGGATATATACGGGGGAAGATGCTTCAAAAAAATTTGTAGCATATTTAATTAAAGATTGTGAAGAAATTTATAATAACCACTTAGTTAACAATAGACAAATGGATACTTTATCCCCTTCGGATACTTATAATTTTTATAGTGCGGTGAATTGCCATATTTGTAAAAAATTTCTAGGCAAAGATCGCGTTAGAGATCACTGCAACATTAGTGGCAAGTTTAGAGGTGCAGCCCACAATAACTGTAATTTAAATTACCAAATTCCCAAGTTTATACCAGTTTACTTCCACAATTATTCAAATTATGACTCACATCTTTTTATTAAAGAATTAGGTGAAATTTCATTGCAACTGAAAGTACTCCCTCTCAATAAGGAACTTTATATATCCCTCTCCCAATTCACAGAAATGAGTGATGGCCATAAGCTTGAAATAAGATTTCTTGATACTATACGCTTTATGGCTGAGAGTTTGGAATCATTAGCCTGCAATTTGTCGGATAATGATTTCAGCACTATAAGGTCCTTATTTCAGTCAGAAAAAGAATTTCAGCTTATTAAGAAAAAAGGTATTTTCCCGTATGAGTACCTAAATTCATTCCAAAAATTAGATGAATGCCAGCTGCCTTCACGTAGTGATTTTTTTAATAAGTTGAATAATAAAGAGTGTTCTTTAGAGGAATACTCACATGCTGTAGAGGTATGGAATACTTTTGGTTGTGAAACAATGAAAGATTACATGGAACTTTACTTAAAAACAGACGTTCTCTTACTGACAGATATTTTCGAGAACTTTAGAAAAGTTTGTAAGGGTATTTATGAGCTCGATCCTTGTCAGTATTATACAGCACCTGGCCTTTCCTGGGATGCAATGCTCAAATATACAAAAATTGAGTTAGAATTATTGACAGACATAGACATGTACAATTTTATGAAAAAAGGTATACGTGGGGGGATAGTACAGTGTAGTCAAAGATATTCGAAAGCAAATAATAAATATTTGCAAGATTTCGACAAAGAAAAGCCCTCAGAATTTCTCGTCTATTTAGACGCTAACAATTTGTATGGATGGGCGAAGTCGGAATATCTTCCTCATGGTGGATTCAGATGGTTATCACAAGACGAGCTGAATCTGGATCCAAACAGCATAGCTGATAATGGAACAGACGGTTATATTTATGAGGTTACGTTGGATTATCCCTCTCATTTACACGACTTGCATAATGATCTTCCTTTTTGCGCTGAAAGTAAGAAACCTATGCAAGCGAAGTATAGCAAGTTGATAACCGATTTCTCTACAAAGCAATCATATGTGATACACTTTAGAGTTCTCAAACAGTGCTTAGAATATGGCTTGGTTTTAAAGAAAACTCATCGTATTCTAGCATTTAAACAATCTCCATGGTTAAAAGGCTATATTGACCTAAATACCAGACATAGAGCCACTGCTAAAAATGCTTTTGAAAAAAATTTTTTCAAACTACTCAATAATGCAGTGTATGGTAAAACCATGGAAAATGTGGATAAGAGGAGAGATGTTAAAATTGTTAATAATTGGGAGAGGACGAATTGCAATCATTTAGGTGCCCAAGATTGGATATCAAAACCAAATTTTCATAGTTTATCTATATTTTCTGAAGATCTTGAAGCAATCGAAATGACTAGAGTCAAAACCTGCTACAATAAACCAATTTACTTAGGATTTTGTGTACTCGAGCTGTCAAAATGGAAAATGTATAATTTCCATTACGGGTACATGCAACCTAAGTTTAAGACAAACCTCTCATTAAACTATATGGATACGGACTCTTTTATATATTCAATAAAGACTGATGACTTTTATGCTGACATAAAAAATGACATACATGAACAATTTGACACATCGGACTATCCTACAGACAATATTTATAATTTCCCAATAGTAAATAAAAAAGTAATTGGTATGATGAAGGATGAAAATTGCGGTAAGATAATGACAGAGTTTGTTGGGCTGCGCTCAAAAATGTATTCATTTAGTGTAGAAAACCAAGATGATATTAAAAAATCGAAGGGGGTAAAGAGAGCCATATTAGATAAATATAGTTTAGCTACATATAAGAATTGCCTATTTAATAAGATTAATGTATATGATAGTATGTTAACATTTAAATCTAAGCTACATCAATTATATACTAGCGAATTAAATAAGGTAGTATTAAGCTATGGAGATGATAAGAGAAAAATTAGGTCAAATAATATAAACACTTATGCATGGTATCATTTTCGTATTAAGGAAACTAACCCTGAATACGAACTTGACATGTTGCTAGGTGAGATTGCTAAAATGCAAGAAAATCTTAGTTAATTAGTTAATTTTTAAATTGTATATAAAATCCTATTTATTAAAAAAAATATTGTATTTGTATCCTATTTATTAAGAAAAATTGTTGTATATAAAATCTTAGTTAATAAGAAAAAATATTGTATTTATATCTTATTTAATCAGAAAAATTGATGTATATAAAATCTTATTTATTAAGAAAAATTCTTTTATTGTTGTTAAAATGAATGTAAAAAAAGGCTAAGAAATATTATTGTATTTAAATCCTATTTATTAAGAAAAGTTATTGTAAATAAACTATTGAAAAAAGAATGGAAAATGTGAGTGGTTTTTTTATTTCTTTATTGGCTTTACTTCGTTGGATCAAAAAAAAAATTTTGTTTTTGCTTATTTGCAAATTCTTGTTTTCAGGTCACTTAAACATGCACAGTCAAGAGAAATTGAATTTCACAATATTATGAAATTCCATTAGATATTTTCATAAAGAGAAATAATTTAGATAATCGGATAAATCCTCATATTTTTCGCTACATACAATTTTCTGTTATTTTATATTCGAACAGATGATTCCTAGTTTTCCTTTAGAAAAAAATAATACAAATCAAGGAATATTTTTATAATTCAATTTTATTTTATTTTATTATTTATACAATGTAATTTCGTTTTTATTTTATTATTTATACAATTCAATTTCATTTTTATTTAATTTATTTATAATGATGGAAACATTTCGTAATAGCCAATTATTAGATGTTCTAGTATATTTTTTCTTAAAAAATATATGGTACATCTGCAAGTATCAGGTCCCTCCTCACACTCAGGATGATACCAAGGACAGCTGGGGAAGTGTCCTTCAGTGTTGTCTTCATCTTCCATGACACCATATTCTTCATTCTCATCCAGCATATTTTGGAAACATCTTATCATCTCCCAATGATCAAAAAGCCTGAAGCTTTCAAAATCTGTTATAAATTGATTAAGAGTACGTCTAATTTGGCTCATTTTATTTGCTGATGAATGAATGATGATGAATGTTGGAAGGTTCCTTTAAGACTAATTTGTTCTGTAAATTTTTAAAATATCTATACTATCATCTCTACCCCCATATTTCTTTTTTAGCAATCTATCTCTCTCTAACCCTTTTCTCTCTATTCCATATTTCTTTTTTACTACTCTATCTCTCTCTAACCCTTTTCTCTCTATTCCATATTTCTTTTTTACTACTCTATCTCTCTCTAACCGTTTTCTCTCTATAACTATCTCTTTCTGTCTATCACTATCCCCCACTTATTCACTATTTCACCATAATTATTTTCGATTAGCCTTTTTGAAGTCATCATCGCTACTTTTAAGATCATTTCCAGTTAAACATTCAGGGTGACAAGAAGTAAATAAAAAAATAAAAAATAAAAAAATGGACTCCACAACAAATCTAATTGCAAAATTTAATGCTCTAAATAACAAAACTTTAATCCACGTAAAGGAGCTTGATTCTTCAACGAAATATACAATTCGAAATGGGTTACGTGTAACAACTAAATATGGACCAACCCTAAAGGTTGAAATGAATAAACACATAATGTTCCTACCTAAGCGATATAATATTTTAACCGATGAGGATATCAAAGATCTCTCGAGTGGATCATATTGCCTAAGTAGAGAAGGTGAAGAAAATCTAATTGTCGAGAGTGAGCTGAATGAATTTCTAATTCAAAATTCCCAATTTCCTGTTTGGCAATAATATATTAATTATGTATTTTAAATTATGAATAAAAAGACATTAAAGAGTTTTGTAAAATATAAATGTTTGTATTTTATTTAATATTTTCAGTTATTTCATAAAGAAATTTAAGACATAAATGACCACAGGTAAATGTATTAAAATTCTGATGCTGATTATAGTTGTATTTTATATTTGCACCAAGATATTTGACTACTTCCCAAGGAGGTTGTAAGTTTCCAAAGCTGTCGAAATATTCTTTTTCATTGTTGTTTTTATAGTATGCTACCCAATGTGTACCAGGTCCTGTTGATACATCTAAGTTGATTATTTCACATTCAATTTTCTTTGTTCGTTTTGGTAGAGTATTCAACATGAAAACTCCTCTAAAATATGGAATTTTTATAGAGAAACGGTTTAAGTCCACATCAGATAGTGGTCTGTTGGGCAGCATCTTTAAGAGTTTTTTGATTCCTCTTTGTGAACTAAACCATAACCTTTTTTATATGGTTTTAAGTAAAGTCCTTTTCCAACTGCTATAGATTCCATCGCTTTATTATGTCTAGTTGCTTCATCAAGTTGATTTTTTGCATTCTTTGTTACATTTACAGCTTTAGCTATGGCAGCACCTCCAGTTGTTAGACTACCAATTGCACCCAGAGCAGTTAAAATCGGTATTAGAGGTAAAAAACCACCGATTTTTGGAACACGTATTATACGTGGTACTACAATTTGAGACTTTCTTCCTTTTAATGATTTGTTGATAGTTTTTCGTGCAATTTTAATAGCTGAGTTAATATCTAATGGTTTTTCCTTCTTTAGTATTTTAGTTGCAGCTCTAATTGATGTTCTGAACAGTTTTTTATCATTTGGCGTGTTCTTTTTATCATTTTTCTTTTTCTCCGCACCCATACCAAATTTAGTTTTGGCTTTCATTGCGTTAGTAACCATATATGCAAATGATTTTTCTGCAAGACTACTGTCTTTTGATAAAACTCGATTCCAAGCTGAATTTTCAAGTATTTTATCAGCTTTATGTCTAGTACTTAAATCCTTATTTTTTGAATACGCAATATCGTGATTTTTACAAGCAGAGTCCAATAAATTAATACCCTTGTCACCTCGATTTAAACGTTTTTGTAGTTTTGTTCCAGGTTCACAGTACTGATACCCCGGAAGATGAAGCTCAACAGGTAGAGAGTTTATTATTTTATCTACTATACCTCCTCCAACGAAGGTGTTTTTATGACTAAACGTTTTCTGATATCGTATAACCATATTATCTAATTTTTTCTATAATAAGAGGTAACATTTATAAAATATATTTAGTTACAAAAATGCAGTTAGTGAAACAACATAAAAATATTTTAGTTCGTAATATTGACGATTCAGTCAACATCAGTTCAAAAATAAAGCATAGCCCCCTCTTACCAAATTCTATTCGTGCTCTAATAGTTGGACCATCAAATTGTGGAAAGACTAATGTTATGATTGGCTTACTAGAAAGTCCTAATGGACTCAAGTTTGAAAACATCTATTTATACTCAAAATCCCTATATCAACCCAATTATGAATACCTGAAGAAACTAATTTCACCAATTAAAGGAATGGGATATTATACATTTACAGATAATGAATCAGTTATTCCACCTGACGAAGCTAAAACTAATTCAATTATGATATTTGATGATGTTGCATGTGAAAAGCAGAATAATATACGTACATATTTTTGTATGGGGCGACATAGGGATGTCGATTCATTCTACTTGTGTCAAACTTATACTAGAATTCCCAAGCATTTAATAAGAGACAATGCCAATGTTATTATAATGTTTAAACAAGATGAGACAAATATGAAGCATGTTTATAGAGATCATGTTGGTGGCGATATGAGTTATGATAAGTCTCATGAAATTTGTCGAGAGTGTTGGAAGGATAAATATGGATTTTTGGTGCTTAGCAAAGATAATGAATTAAATGATGGACGCTACAGAAAGCAATTTGACTATTTCATAACTATATAAACTACTCTTCACAAACATTTACTTTAGTTATTAATCTAACCTTAAACTTGATACATCTATTTGCTATAACCTCATCTGATACCTGATAAGCTGATCTGAAAACCAGACTAGCTACCTAGTAACCTGATTTGATACCTGAAAAGCTGATCTGAAAACCAGATCAGGTCCTGAAAAGCTGATCTGAAAACCAGACCAGGTCCTGAAAAGCTGATCTGAAAACCAGATCAGGTCCTGAAAAGCTGATCTGAAAACCAGACCAGGTCCTAAAAAGCTGATCTGAAAACCAGATCAGGTCCTGAAAAGCTGATCTGAAAACCAGACCAGGTCCTGAAAAGCTGATCTGAAAACCAGACCAGGTCCTGAAAAGCTGATCTGAAAACCAGATCAGGTCCTGAAAAGCTGATCTGAAAACCAGACCAGGTCCTGAAAAGCTGATCTGAAAACCAGACCAGGTCCTGAAAAGCTGATCTGAAAACCAGACCAGGTCCTAAAAAGCTGATCTGAAAACCAGACCAGGTCCTGAAAAACTGATCTGAAAACCAGACCAGGTCCTGAAAAGCTGATCTAATAGCTGATACCTTTTATTTATTAAACATGGATGAGAAAATTTTAAAACAGTTGGTGTTGACAAGAAATGTCTTGAAGAAAAAGCTTCGTAGTATAAAAACTGATGAAATAGATACACGTGAACAACTAAGAGATACATTTAAACCTATAACAGAACCACTGAAAGAATTCATAAATAGTTCTAAAAAAATTAAAAGAATTCCCATTAAAGAAGAAAATAAAATGAAGACAGAATTTGAAAATAATACAAGTTTAAAGCCTGAAAACCATCACTCAAGATAGAGACAAGTACACCAAAGAAACTAGCAGAAGGAACAATATTTGATAATACCATCTTATTTAATGAAACTAATACTAAAAATGATGATGACGATGACGATGAAGATGATTTTTACTCACAAACTTCCAATACAGAAGATACTTATACTGATTTATTAGTATTGGAAGGAAGAAATGAATTAGATACAAACTATGGTCCACATAAAGATTTTAATAATGAATGGAAATTTGGTGATAGTAAACTTACACTTAATGAAGATAAAATACATGTTGGTGGTCAAATATGGGCTCTAACACAAGGACTATTTTCTCTAATGTTTCATAAAATACCAAAAAATTATGATAAATTTGAACTCGAAATCTATAAAAAGATTTTAATTACTACTAATGCATATAGAAGAGACTATAAACCTGATGGTCAAATTAAGGGTACTAGAGGATATAAATATAAACATATTATTAAGAAATTTATTGATGAGAAAAACCAAAAGAATTTAAGTGAATCAACAGGATCTAAGCCAAAAGGTAGCTACTTAGGTGATGGAATGATGGAATTTAACATTCATAAGCCCAACTATATATACTGGGATGATCCAAATGAGCTAGTAGATCGACTTCGACTACTGCTCGCATCACAAGCTGCAGGTCATAATAATCACAATAACGAGATTATATCAATTATTGAAGAACTACGTGAAGCTAATATAATACATTAACTTTAATAAAGTATATAAAGCATGTCTGTTGATAAATTTGGACATTATTTAAACGATACTAGCAACATAGTTTCTTTGAAAAATGCACCTAAACTGCTGGGGTTCTTTGTGGATACGAACAACAACATTGATGTCCAAAACAAAAGGATCAAAAATGTTGGAAAAGCTGTGGAGGAAAACGATGTTATCAATAAATTGTTTCTGCAAACTCAAATCGAAAAATTAGAAGAGAAATTATTAGCATACTTTAAGAGAGACAGTACTATAATTCAAGAAAATATTCAAATACAAATTGAGGATCTACATCGCGAAACAAAATTAGATATAGAAGAAAATAATAAAATTGAAAAAGATATTCTAAAAATTAAAACATCCTTTGAAGAGCAAATTGAACAGCTTAATGAGAAAATTTATAGATTAGAAAATTACATGTTTGTATCAATAGCTGAAAGTGCTTCAACTAGATCACAACACTCTCCAAAAAATCTCTAAAAACAACTTAATGTCTTCAAAAAGAAATTTAGTAAACGAACTCCATAAGCAAGCACGAAAACATTTTGTGCGTCGCAGAGTTGTAATGAAAGGGATAGATGATCTTTGGCAAGCTGATTTAGTTGAAATGGGGAACTATTCAAAAGAAAATAGAAATTATCGATTTTTGCTGACTATAATTGACACATTCTCAAAATTTGCATGGGCAGTACCGCTAAAAACAAAAACTGCACTTGAAACAACCAACGCAATGGAAAATATTTTTGAATTGGGGCGAATACCAAAAAATATACAAACAGATGATGGTAAAGAGTTTTTCAACAAACACTTTGAAAAATTAATGCATAAATACAACATTAATCACTATTCAACATATAGTATTATGAAAGCATCAATAGTAGAACGATTTAATAGAACACTGAAAGGAATGATGTGGAAAGAATTTAGCTATAATGGTTCTGATAAGTGGATTGATATATACAAAGATTTACTTAATACCTACAATAGAAAAGTTCATCGTACCATTAAAATGCCTCCAATTAAAGTCAACTCAACAAATGAGGAAAAGCTGCTAAATACAGTATACAGTCATATGAAAATGTATAAAATGTCAAAATTTAATGTAGGAGATCATGTACGCATAAGCAAATATAAGCATACATTTGAATAAGGTTATACTCCAAATTGGACTACAGAAATTTTCACAATTACAAGAGTTCAAAATACAAATCCTGCAACATACATATTAGAAGACTATCTTGGTAATCCTATTAAAGGAGGATTCTATACTGACGAACTTTCAAAAACCAGATTTCCAAATACATATCTAGTTGAAAAGGTGCTTAAAATTAAAGGGAAGGAGGTATATGTTAAATGGCTGGGATTTTCCAATCAACATAATTCATGGATAAGTAAAGATGAAATATTATAGATGGAAGAAAAACTAAATCAACATCAACATCATAGCAAAACAATAATAGCATTAATATTAAGAAACTAATGTTAATTTTTAAATAAGAAAATGAAATAAATATGTAAATTATGCTTATAAACCATACTGTCTACTAAACTTTATTTAATTGTAATCAGTCTGTTATAATGTCAATAACACTTACTCTGAGCTCTAACTCATCAGAATTATCTGCTAGTTACTTTCCTCCTATTGAATTACATGATGCATATGAGTGTGCTCTAACTGATTTTCATTCATACAACAGTATTCCAAATGTAGACACCTACAACAATATGTTTCATATAGGAGAACATACAATAGAAATACCAATTGGATCTTACGAACTAAATGATATAGTTGATTTTATAGAAGAGCAATACAAACTACTCTGTCCAGCAAATAAGATTTTTATTGAAGCCAATAACAATACAATGCAAGTTAAAGTTAATAGTTCCAAGGATACTGTATATTTTAATAAAGATAATACAATTGGAAAACTTTTAGGATTCAATAGCAAAATCCTAATACCAAACAAATATTATTATTCAGATCTTCCAGTTAATATTTTTAAAGTAAATCTCTTGCGAGTTGAAAGTAGTATCGCTATTAACACATATATGAATAACTCCAAATCGCATACACTTCATGAATTTCCGATTAATGTGCCTCCAGGCTATAAAATAGATGAGGTTCCAAGAAATCTCATCTATTTACCTGTGAACACCAGAGAGATAAGTTCACTAGCGCTGCGCGTAGTTGATCAACACGGTGATTTAATTAATTTCCGAGGAGAGGAAATTACAATAAGAATACATTTAAGGCCAACTAAATAATGCTAATATACAACACAAATACATTAAAAAATATAGCAGCAAGAACAACAACATCATTAAAGCGACCAGTACAACAAAAAGCATTAACAATATCAAATAAAAATTTTCTAAAGTCCTTGAATTTTAAATTGAAGACAAAATGAGTTCAATAATAGATGTCTTAGATAAGCCCTTGTCTGATGAGAATATAATCAAAAAGGACTATCATACATATGTACCATACTTACAATCTTACAACAATAATGATGAAACTAGAATTTCAATACAAAATCAAGATTTGTACGTGCTACCCAGTGAAAGCTACATTTATGTAGAAGGTTTTGTTGCTGATGATAATAACTCTAAGTCTACTTCATCATCGGACAACTTTATATTAAAAAACAACTTTGTGGCATATCTATTTGATGAAATTCGCTATGAGCTCAATGGAATTGAAATTGATCATACAAGATATTTAGGAGCCACAAGCACCATAAAAAATTTGGTTTCTATGTCACCAACAGAGAGCAATGTGATGCAAAATGCTGGATGGAACAAAATTGACGATGTCACTCTTGTAAATGGATTTTTCAATTTCTATGTACCTCTAAAAATGCTCCTAGGATTCGGTGAAGACTACAACAAAGTTATACTAAATGGAAAACATGAATTGATACTCTTGCGCAATAAGAACGATGAAGATGTTGTACGCTCGAGTGTTTTTTTACTAAAAAAGCTAAACTTACAATTTCACTAATCTCATGGAGAATCCCACATGTACAATTATCAGACTTTAGCAAATTGAATATGATTAAAATTATTAACAATGGTGCTTCTATACCTATGGCATTTCGCAGTTGGGATTGTCATGTCAATCCACAATTAAACATAGGAACTAGCCATATTTGGAATGTTAAACTGGCTGCAAATAGAGAACGCCCTCGTTTTGTATTGATTGCTTTTCAACAAGAAAATAAGTTTGTTCATTGTGATTTGACTAATTTAAAAGTACATTTAAATTCAGTCTCATATCCATATGATGACCTTAACATAAAGTTCAAAAATGAACGATATGCAATTCTATATGATATGTATCTAAGATTTCAACAAAGCTACTATATGAAAGAATCTCAACCGCTTCTAACTGCACCAGAGTTTAAGACAAAAGCTCCTATTATTGTAGTAGATGTCAGTCATCAGAATGAATCACTCAATAATGGACCGATTGATATAAAAATAGAATTTGAAACAGCAACTAATATTGCAGCAAAAACATCAGCTTACTGTATTCTTATTCATGATCGTATAATAGAATATGTACCCATCAAAGGACAAGTTCGAAAAGTCTTATAAATTGACTAATATGGAAAGCAACATAATTTTCATAGACGTACAAGGTTTCAAAAATAATTCAAATGATTTCATCGCAAAAGAAGTAGCAATTGTTTTCAACAATTATGAATATAACAATTTCATTATAAAACCCCCATTTGATATCAAATGCTTATCAATAGAAAAGCAAAGAGAAGCAAAGTGGCTAACAAAAAACTATCATCACCTAAGCTGGAGTGCTGGATCAGTTTCATTTCAAAGCGTTTGCAATTTTTTAAAAGCCAACGCAAGATGTTCTAAAATTTATGTAAAAGGTAAAGAAAAAAGACGATGGTTGGAAAAAATTTTATGCCGAAAAATTTTTAACGTTGAGGATATAGGCTGCATCAACTTTAAACAAATGGAAATCAAGTATCCAGAATATTTTATTGTAATTATCATAAATTTGGTGCTTGCGCACTAAAAAATGATATTTTACTAACAAAAGAAATGTCTTGCTTTAATTAAACTTTTTCACTTTTTAAAATATGAATGTATGTATTATTATAAAATTTTATAAAATTTTAAACAATAAATGTATAAAAAATAAAATGAAATAAAATGTGTTTTCTTATTTCAAATACAAACTACATAAAGGAAAGAGAAGGAAGTGGGGAGGAGGAGAAGTTAACTTTTTTGCTTACTTGCAAATGCTTGGTTTTTGTTTCTCTGCTGCTGAGTGTACTTAGTTTGCTGCTTTAAAATAATCGTAGACAAAGAAAATTATTACGTTGCAAAATATAAATGTATTCTACAAAATATTCCACGCACAAGTACCCACGATCGCACATTCATACATGCACACATACATATACATACATACATACATACACATACATACATACATACACATACATACATACACATGCATACATACATACATATTTCTTAAACAAATACACAAAATATTAAATTACCCACGACAAAAAAGCTGGACCCCCCACACACAAGTATGGGTGTTCACATACATGTGAACACAAGTATGGGTGTTCACATACATGTGAACACAAGTATGGGTGTTCACATACATGTGAACACAAGTATGGGTGTTCACATACATGTGAACACAAGTATGGGTGTTCACATACATGTGAACACAAGTATGGGTGTTCACATACATGTGAACACATAAGTAAATATTTTCTCTGATATTACTGATATAGTATTACGATAACAAATTTCTACAGTCTGGCAACACTGGCAATTTTCCCTTTGGTATTAGAAAATAATAATCATGTTTTGCCGTCGGCATTTGGAAAAATAATAATCATGTTTTGCCGTCGGCATTTGAAAAAAATAATAATCATGAATTGCCGTCGGCATTTGGAAAAATTAATAATCATGAATTGCCGTCGGCATTTGAAAAAATACTCATGCATTGCCGTAGGCATTAGGAAAAATAAACATATATTGCCGTAGGCATTAGGAAAAATATTCATATATTGCCGTAGGCATTAGGAAAAATATTCATATATTGCCGTAGGCATTAGGAAAAATATTCATATATTGCCGTAGGCATTAGGAAAAATATTAATGCATACCCGTAGGCATTAGGAAAAATTAATTTTCACTATTTCACACCCATTAGTATTAGGAAAAATCATTGCATGATTTTCCCGTTGGTACTAGGAAAAATCATATTCATGATTTTCCCGTCGGCATATATACTTATGAAATACTAATCTTATGAAACCCCTTAATCCACTCCACAAACATACACACATACAAATTCCCACGGTCATAAAAAACTGGACTTATTAAACCACCCTCGTATGTATTAAACAAACAAAACCCCTTATGTAAACAAAAAATTCCTTATGTAAACAAAAAGTTGGACGGACTTATTGATCCACCCTCGTAGGGTATCAAATTTCACAAATTTCCAAGAATTTTAAAATTTGGGTAATTAAAATTTCAAAATTTTAAAATTTTAATTGTCCCAGAATTGGTAGTTCCCTACTACTGTCGGTTGGTTATTTCATCTGGGATCAATGAATTGCTTCGATTATATAGAACTTGCAGCTGCTTGTTAGCTCCAACAAAGTTTGTGCCACAGTCCGAATACAAGTCAGTGCAGGCACCACGACGGGACACAAAGCGCTTAAAGGCGGCCAAAAATGCATCGGTTGACAGGTTTGTTACTGCTTCCAAATGGAGCGCCTTCGTAATCATGCATATAAGCAAACATATATAATCTTTTGTTGTTACTGAATTTCTTGCAGTTGATTATTTAATAACAATTGGACCCGCATAATCAACACCACTGTGCCTAAATGGACGCGCAGGTTTAAGGCGAACGCTAGGGAGGCTTCCCATCAACTGCTGGGATGCTTTTGTATTATATTTGAAGCACGTTACACATTTTCGCAAAATTCGTTTAGCAATGCTTCTACTTGACATTATCCAATATTCTCGTGAGATATAAGCTTGCATTTGGATCAAACCACCATGTAAAGTCTTGATGTGTGCATCTAGAAATAATAGATAAGTCAAAGGATTACGTTTCTTTAGTAAAATTGGGTGTATTGAACAATAATCAAGGTCCGAGTTTTGAATTCTACCACCAACTCTAAGTATTTGAGAGGAATCAAAAAATGGGCTCAGTTGTGCTAAAGAGCTGTTTTTTATAATGTGACCTTTCTTTTCAAGTTCCAAAAATTCGTTTGAAAAATCCACCTCTTGTAAAAGTTTGATAAGTCTTAAGCGAGCAAGCATTAGCTATTCGGTTGAAAGAAACCCTATCATCTTACCGTTACCTTCAATTTGTGATTTTTTATTGTTTTGGGTGTTATGTTTAAAACGAAATATGTATGCAGTAACGCGTATCAATTTGCAAAGAGAAGAAAATCTTGTCAATAAATCGGGATATTCTTTTACATTTGTTATAATCGAATGCATATTTAAAGCTGATTTAGTAGGAATTTCCTCAATTTCATATAAATTTAATATAGGTTGTTTTGGCCAATTTTCTGAAGGTTCAGTTAACCACTTAGGGCCATCATTCGACGATATACCTCGGGATGCGCAGTCAGCAGGATTTTCACGTGAAGATATACATCGCCATTGAGATGTATGAGATATGCGTTGGATTTCTGCGTCTCTGTTTCCAACATATATGGGCCACCTAGACGACTGACCACGTATCCATAAGAGCATAGTTGTGCTATCAGTCCAATAATAAACATTTGAAAAATCTTGGCCAAGTGAAGTGGTTAGTGGATCCACTAATTTAGCCAATAAAGTTGCACCACATGATTCCATTCGAGGTATTGTTAGGCGCTTTATAGGGCCCGCTTTATTTTTTGCTTGGATTAAATGCACTTTTGAACCGAAATCTGAAGTAGTCTTTGCGTAGACAGCAGCCGCGTAAGCTAATTTGGACGAGTTGGAAAAGCCGTGAATTTCAACATCACTACGCACTCCAATCCAACGAGGAATTTTAATATACTCAAGGCATTTTAAATTATTACGAAATGTTATCCATTTTTTCTCCATAGCATCAGGAAGGCGATCATTCCATTCAATGCCAAGTAGCCATAAATTTTGAAATGCAACTTTTGTAAGAATTGTAGTTTGGGAAAGCCAGCCCAGAGGATCATAAAGTCTTGCTGAGTCTGACAGCAAACTTCTTTTCGTAACTACTGATGTGTTTTCGAAATTTATTTTAAATGAAAAGCAATCTTCTACATTGTTCCACTTGAGACCAAGTGCTTTTACTGTATTAGGTTGATTTAGTTCAAATATTTCTGAATGTTCTCTAAATTCCACGGGAATCAACTCTAACAGTTCTCTTGAGTTTGTTGTCCATTTACGCAAATTAAACTTGCCTTCATTAAGCAGATCGCATAATTGAGTATGCAATTGGTAAGCTTCTGATAAGCTATCGGCTCCAGAAATAACGTCATCGATAAAAGTATCTGAACTTAGCACGCTACAGGCCAACGGATATTTTTCTTTTTCATCCAATGCTAATTGTTGTAGAACCCTAATCGAAAGAAATGGCGCAGGTGTGGTACCATAAGTAACTGTCGAAAGTTTGTAAATCGAAATTTCTTCCGAGCCCACATTTCTCCACAAAATCTGTTGGAACTTTCTTTGTTCCTGAACCACAAGAATTTGCCTAAACATTTTTTCTAAATCTGCTCGAAAGCCAATTTTAAAACGTCTCCACCGATTTATAATTGTAGGCAAATCATTTTGCAATGCGGGACCAGCTGCCAGTTCTTCATTCAACGAAGATTGAGGATATCGCTTGCAGCTACCGTCGAAAACAACCCTCAATTTAGTAGTAGTACTATTTTCTCTTAAAACACCATGATGAGGTAAAAAGAATCCATTTCTGCACAAATCGCGAGGATAAGTGCCAGCTTTTTCCATAGGCCCAAGGCGTTCATACTCCTCCATAAAATCTGTATAAAAGTCTCCAAAGTTCTTATTTAATTTACATTTCGATTCAATATTTTTCAAACGAGAAAGTGCTGCATAGTCTGTATGTTCAAAAAGAGGACGTGGATGACCCTTTAGTAGTGATTTAAACGGTAATGACACAGTAAAACGTACAGATGAATCACGAGAAGTAGTGTTTTTGAAATATTGTTCACACAGAATTTCTTCTTCCGTTAAAATTTTTTTCTCTAACAGTTCTTCTTGTTCCCAAAAGGACTGCAATTGTTTATCTAATGAGCAAACATTGACTGTGATAGTGTGCTGATAAGAATTATCAGAGATAGGGCCAGAAACTATCCACCCAAAATGTGTTAGCTGCAAGAACAAACCAACTTCAAATTTATGTTGCTGAGGGAGGACAATCTCTCTGTAAACATCTCCTCCTAGCAAAAGGTCAATTTCACCATGTTTTGAAAATTAAAGATCAGCCAAAGAAAATTTCTTCAAATCAGGTAATAATTTCTCGTTTATAGCCATAGGTTGATATCCTGTTATTTTGGATAGAACTAAAGCATCACAATCGATTTTAAAATATGTTTTGGTTCTCGAGATGACGGACAAATTAACGTAATTCCTGGCAATTGTGGGTTGATCTCCACCCACTCCGCTTATTTCAACATAGCCTTTTTTATAACATTAGTTTAAGGCATCTGCAGCCTTTTTAGTGATAAATGTAGCTTGAGCACATTGATCAAGAAGAGCACGTAATATAACATCACCCTGAGAGGTTTTCAATAAAACACGTACCGTAGCAAGTAGTACTTGTGGTCTTTTTCTACTAGCAAATGTTTTGGCATTATCAACTACGTGAGCAGTGATGTTCTCAAGTGCTTGAGAGGACGAAGGTGTTTGAGAAGTCAAAGTAGGTTCAAGGGAAGGAGTGTTAATTGAGCGGTTTGTGAAATACTCATTGTTGACCGTGGTATGGTGGTTTTGTTGACAGACTTGACATCGGGAAGCTACATTTTTTTTTTTTTTTTTTTTTTTTTTAATGCATGAATTTTTATTTATTGTATCTTCATATATGAACTAACAATAAGTATTCAAATCTTAAATCTAAAAAATATAATTAGGCCCGACCAATGTCGGACATAAGCTTAGTAGTAGTTATATATAATACATATGTAAGTAGTGATAATCAAAAGGAAAAAAAATAAAAGTATTTTCAAGAAGTCCCATCTGGAGTGCTGTGAATAAGAGCCATTGTGTCCCTCTTTTTTAGGCGGATGTGTCCAGTAAAGTTCAAAATATTACGGGCAAGCGGATTAGGATGTGACTCGAGCTTTGTTAAATATTTGCCAGCGTATTTTGCAATTTCTTCAGTCACTAGTGGCATATTCAAATCACGATGTATATTTGAATTTTTGATGTACCATGGAGCCGATGTTATCATGCGTAAAATTTTATTTTGCCTGCGTTGAATTTTCTCTACATTTGAAGCTGAAGCAGTGCCCCATAGTTGAATTCCGTAGCACCTTATTGGCTTTAAAAGCGACTTGTATATTAAAAGTTTACAGTCTAGGCTAAGTGTTGAATTTCGACCAATCAGCCAATGTACCTCAGTTAGTTTAAGTTTCATTTGAGTTAAATTAGAATCAATGTGGTGTTTCCATGTAAGTCGTCGATCAAGGTGTATACCAAGATATTTCACATGTGAATGTTGAGAAACAACTTGATTGTTAATCCGAATGGGGGAACAAGTATCTCTTCGTAAAGTAAATGTTACTTGAACACACTTTTGTTCATTTACCTTGATTCTCCATAAGTTTAACCAAAGCTCCATCTGGCTAATGTGTTCCTGGAGTTTGCGGGATGCCTCATCAGGGTTTTCATGCATACTAAGGCAGGCTGTATCGTCGGCAAATGTGGAAGTATGGATACTACTGCTCACAGGCATATCACAAGTATAAATTAAATATAAAACTGGTCCCAGTATACTCCCCTGTGGCACACCAGATGAAATTGTTTCAGGCCTACTTGTAAAGTCTCCTTCCGCAACAGTGAACTTACGGGAAATAATGTAACTTTCCAAAAGATTTAAAATGTTTATTGGTAAGTAAGTCTTCAATTTTAAAATAAGGCCTTCATGCCACACTTTATCAAATGCCTGGGAAACGTCAATAAACAGCGCAGAACAATACTTTTTTCCTCAAAAGTTCTTCTTATAAATTGAACTAATCTGTGAGTTTGTTCAATGGTGCTATGCTGACTTCTAAAACCAAATTGATGGTCTGGTATGCACCCACTACTAATTAGAATTGGGGACAATTTTGTTTTGAGCAATTTTTCGAAAAGCTTTGACATTGTAGATAGTAGACTTATTGGCCTATATGACTCAGCCTTTGTTATATCTTTGCCCGGCTTTGGAGTCATTTTAACCTTGGCAAGTTTCCAGTTGTGTGGATAATACTCCAGTCGTAAGATAGCATTAAATATGAATAACAGGTTTCTCATTGCAATACGAGGCAAGTTCATCAGCATCTGATTACTAATTCCATCAATACCCGGAGCTTTCTTCGGGTTGAGTTCGGCAATTAATTTTTGTAAATCACGCGTCTTAAACTTTATGTGTTGAGGGGGTAGAGCGACTATATTCGGCAAATCAGCAACACCAGTACATATATTTGGCGTAAAAACGGATTTTAAGTGCTCAGCAAATATTTTACCTTTTTCAGTATCGCTTCTTGCCCAACCTCCGGTAGATGTCCGTAGAGGTGGCTTATACTCAACGGGTGTTTTAAGCTTTCTGGCAGCGCGCCACAAGGAGTAATTAGACGCCGGTGTAACATCAAGACCCTCCAGATAATTTTTAAGAGATGCAAATTTTTCAGATGCAAGCAACTCTTGGAGTCGTTTAGTGCACTCTTTAAATCTGATTTTATTTTGTGGTGATCTGTGCTGTTGCCATTCCCTTCTAGCCCTTCTTTTTTCACGTACGAGACGTTCAATGTCTGTAGAATAAATTTTATTAAACCCAATCTGCGGATGGGAGATAGTGGCATGTTCAGCAGCCTGTTTAATATTCTCGCTGAGATTGGCAATGTTCGATTCAATATCATCGGGTGTTCTAAGCGTAATGTTTTCCGTACAATGACTGCTGAGATATTTTTTGAACCCCAGCCAATTTACACGATTGATCATCTTCACATATGGGTCAGGTAAGTTACTTCTTAATGGGCTACAAATTGTGATGATCGTCGGGGAGTGATCGGACGAGAGATCAAGAGAAGCTTGAACTTGAATTAAATCCCTAGAGATATTTTTTATGACGCCAAAATCTATAACGTCCGGAATTTTTTGTATGTCAGTAGGCCAATAAGTGGGCTCCCCACTCGAAATGACATCCAAGCCCATTTTTGAAATAGTGTTGAACAATGCTCGACCTCTGGGTGTAACAAGGCGCGAACCCCAGAACGTATGTTTCGCATTGTATTCTCCAGCTGCTACAAAACAAGGTCCAAGAGATTTGTAGAAATCCTCATATTGATTCTCAGTGATTGAAAATCTGGGAGGGGAGTAAATTGATGATATAACGAAATTTGAACAAAAACTTTCAATGCCAATATTTGTTGCTTGTAGGTATTCTTCACAAATGTTATCAAGAACATAGTGCTTGAGTCTTGACTTTATTAGAATTGCTGATCCACCGCAAGCCCTTCCTCTAGGGTCCTTTGTATCATATATAGTGTAGCCATAAATTTTAAAAAGACTTCTCGAAGTCAAATGAGTCTCAGATACTAACGTTATATCAATATTTTTTTCCGTGAGGAAGTGCTCAAGTTCATTTTTATGTTGGCGAATGCCGTTTGCGTTCCAGAAACATATTGTTAACGTGTTCATGGCTTATTAAGTATTGCTTGAAGCAGAGTATTCTGCATTCGCAACATTTCTTGCATCATGGTAGTCATATTTGTTGTAAAATTGTTTATAGTTTGCACAAGATTTTCAATAGTGGCTTCAAGGCGATTATAATTAAAGTTTGAGTGTGTATTTGTAGAATTATTTTGCGGTGAAACATTTTGTGTCGGAATAGAATTAGCCTTAGCAGCATCTGCATACGATACACGGGAAGTAACTGGTTGGCTCATTTGCTGAAAAGTGGCAGAGTAAACGTTTGCTGATTGAGCTGGAGCTAATTTAGGTTTTTGCACCATAGTCTTCTTTGCCAAAGAGTACACACGACAACCTCTGTAGTTAGCGGTGTGATTTTCTCCACAATTACTGCATTTTTTGTTACTTTGATCTTTCGGTTTATTGCAACTAGCAGTGCCGTGCAACTCGCCGCACACGACACAAACAGTAGGTAATTTGCAGTAAGTTTTAGTATGGCCATATTTTTGACAATTATGGCACTGTACAGGTCCTGAACGCTTGTGTGGTTCTTCAACGGTTATTTTTCGATATAAGAGATATCTTAAATTATATATTGGATGGGTCTCACTCTTTTTCAATTTTATATCATTTGGCTCAAGTTCAACGCGAAATAGAGGTTGAGGGATCTTTTCCCTATTTATTATGTTCGATACATTTTTTACTTTAAAGCCCTGGAGGACGGGAGCATCTTTTACTTCTTCGGGAGCAACATAGGAATCTATGCCCTTCAACACAATCTGCATACCTTTAGCACTCTTGAGCTGATATGTGTAGAAATTTGTTTTACTTTTTTCAAGTTCAGAAACCATTGTGCGAAAATCTTTTTCTTCATAAATTTGAATTTTCGTTTCATCAATATTACCACGTTTTATTGGAACAATGTGAAATTTATTCTCACCAATGACCGAAACTAATTTTTTAATAAGGGCATTTGATTTTTTTTTTGTCTCAAATAGATTGGTGGCGGCTTGGATGTTTTGTTCGAGGATACCTCGGGTTTGTCGTTGTCATCTTGAAAAATTTTAAAGCGGTTTTGGCGATTAGTTGAGGCTGCGCTGTTATCCCTAGACACTTTTGGAGCAGATGAGATTTTTGAAGAATTCGGGCTTCGCCCGCGCTTTAAAATTGTAATGTATCTGTCCATTCCAACTTGTACCTTGAGTTTCGAGCCGCTGTTATCTGTAGTGATAACTTTGTTAAGTGATAAACACGAGCCTGAAGGGGATGATATTACTGACTTAAATGAAGAAGTACTGGGCAACTGTAATGTTAATGCATCATTACTATTTGGCATTGGACAAAGCGAAGTTGATCGCTGACGAAAAATTGGCGTTGCCGTTAACAAAAGATTTTCATCAGATTTATTTTTTATATTTTTTTCATTCAGAGTTTCAGAACTCACAGTAAAATAAGCATTTCTGCCGTTAGAACTCACTTCAAGTTTTTCTGTATTTGAGGAATTCATACAAAGAATTCCTCAAGGGTTATTCGTTTATGTTTTTTTTTTTTATTTTCGGTATTTTTTGTTTTTGTTATTTATGATTGTTTGTTTGACTTTGAGGTATTCCTCAATATCACTTGTTTAAGTTTTTTTTTGCGGTTTTTTTGTTTTTGTTATTTTTACAATGTAAAAAATATTAGCAAAGCAGAAAGCTTATTTATTAAAGACAGTATGTATGTACCTATTACGAATAATATGTACTACTAATATTTTTTTTTTGTATATGTAATTTTTGTTTGTTTGGTAAGTAAGTAAAATTCCGCTATTCGACTGTTCGCTATGAAGGTACCACGAGAA